>JAZKJV010005539.1:0-406501 GCA_037367405.1 Ottelia alismoides | reverse complement strand
TTTTTCATTTTATTTTGTTTTCTTTTTTGCAGTTCAAGGCCTTGTTCAGCAAGTGGATCACCGTGTATTTAGGGCGATTGTGATAGTCTGGTCTGCTCGCTTATCAGAAAGATTTACGGGTATGACCCCGCTTTGCCCAGGATGGAGATCTAGGGCAAGCGACTTCTTACTTTTGGAGAGGAATTTGCAGTGTGGTGCAGCAGATCTGTCCGTTCTTGCGACCAATTCTGGGGGACGGCACTGGCTTTAGATTTTGGATGGACAATTGGAGTGAAAAAAGGGTATTCAGTGAGAGGTTTCCACAACTTAAGGCATTGGCGGTAGATCCAAACTACTCAATAGCGGAGGGTGTGAGATGGTAACTCTTTCTTCCCAACTTTAGATCTGATCTTTTCAATCAAAGGTTGGGGGAGCTTATGACAATCTTGGTGGAGTTAGATAACGCGGAGGGACCTGATGAGGGGCAGAGATTCCTGGAGTCGGTGCAACAGAGATTTTCGGTTCATAAGGTACAAGATGTGAAGGCCCTTTGATTTTTTATCAAGGGGGGTGCATAGCGGACAACAAAAGCATATGGAGCTGGAAGATTCCCATACGGATCAAGATTTTCATGTGTCTCTTCAGGAGAGACTTCTCACGGAGGCCAGAATGGCCCGTTCAATCCAAGATGTTGATCCTAGATGCTCTCAATGTCAGATGGAGGTGGAAGAGGCAGATCATCTTTTCTTCGGTTATAAGGGCTCAACGAAGGCAAGGAACCTATTGGGAAACCAGGAGGTTTGCCATGTGGATGTTGTTGGGTTCTAAGGTTCTATTGGCCTTAATTGGAGTGGCACGACAAGGGAAAGAATGGAGTGTATCGCTTGAATTGGGCAATTTGGTTGGCAAGAAATGGTGTGGTGTTCTGCCAAGATAGATTCTATGCTGAAAATATCGTGATGCACGCTAGATCCTTGGGGTAGAGAGCTGGAGTTTGTATTTTTTTTACTTTTACCAAATACATGTTCACAGGAGTATATTTTTTTATTGGTGAATCAATGGTGAAGGTTTCTTTGGCACACACCTATACGGTGGCTGCCTTTTTGCTTTAAAAAATACTATTGGGGCGGGTGCGGATCTAAGTGCTTCCCCATTCTGTGTGAAAGAATTACCACATCTATTATAGTTTCCGTTGATGAAAGAAACTAACAAAAGCGGTTGATCAGGTTATCAAAGCCAAACACAAGACTAAAAGTATTGTTTTCATAATAAAAATGTTGTGCACCTAAATTGGTTCCATCAAAAATATATTTTTTCCTTTCGACTTACATCACCTAAGTCTCAGGTAGAGCCTTGGTATGGTTTACAACATTCTCTACATAGAACCTCACTAGGAAAAAGAACTATGTTACAAGCTAGCCAAATAGCATGCACAATTGTAGGAGGCTTCGTCTTCTCAACCAGTGGCCTAAACCGAGCAATGTCAATGGCGGCCCAAAAGCTTTCCAAAGATGAAACATCTAGCCAAGTAGTACCAGCCTCCTGCCAAATCCCTCTAGCATGATCGCAAGGAATAAATGATCGGCCATTCTTAAGAATGACTCATACAAAGGCCAAGCGACATATGCATCATGGGTGAATTTCATCCCCTCATGATTATATGATCATGAAAGGATGACTTTGAACCTCGGGGAAATTATAAAGCTCTAGATCAGCTTGCACTCCTACTAAAAATCAGGGTCAAAAATCATGGTAGGCGCCAAAGCATTGTATGCCTTCTTTACCATCAGCACCACTTATCTATATTTCCGGAAGGCCCCTCAACCATACCAAGCTCATCATCATCTTCAGAAAATTTTGCAGTCGTTGGTCCGAAAAATTAGGCACCGAGTCCCAGCAATCCAAGCTTCATACAAATTTATATGAAAATCTACCACCAAAACAAAGAGTCTCAGAAAGCGAACACAAAGATCTCCATTCCCACAGTAATAGTCCCTCGAAAATGTGAGAGCAGTCACCAGCCAAAACTAGGTGCATTCTGGAGAGCAGAATATATACCTATCCAGAAGGAAGTCGGGTGCTCAAAAAGCAGTAAGAGGTCATGTAACTACCTCTCCACCACCCTACGGAATAAGTCTGTCCAAAGATATCCACTTTGATAAGGAGAGCCTTGTATACCTCCTTAAACGTCGAAAAAAAACCCAGGCCACCCTCGCCCATAGGTAGCATAATTGAATTCCAATCTATTAACGGCATGTTTGGTTGGTTGGAAAGGAATTGCAATGGAATGGAATCAAGACAAGAATAGAATTGACAATGGAATGGAAAGGAATGTGGTTTTCCATTCCATTGTTTGGTGCATATTAGGAATTGAAACACTTCTTCTGAGACACGTTCCTTTCATATGTTTGGAAAGGAAAAGAATATAAAGAAAATAACATTTCTTTGATATATTTCATTAATCAAAAAAATAATCGATATCCTCCGATTTATTTTTCATATAATTGATATATTTCATATAAGGAAACAATAGACTAATTAAAATAGAAATTACCATGTATTTGATATATTTGATATATCCATATACGTATCTGCTAGAATATTTTATTACCGTATCTGTTTTCGTATCCTAAAAAATGAAAATATTATGGGTGTTTGTATTCACAAAAAAATAAAAACACATATCCATGTCCGTATACATATCCACTAAAATGTAATCTGTATCCATATCCTAAAAAAATAGAAATGGTATATGTATCAGTATCCATATCTATAGCTACAAAAATAATAAAAATTCATTTTCATGTCCGTATTCGTTTCCGCCAAAAATCCTTATCCATGTCCATATTTGTATCTGCAAAAAAAAAATTATAACACATATCCGTGTCCATATATGTATCTGCTAGAATATAATCAATATACATATCTTGGAAAAATTTAACAATTGCATCCATATCAATATTAGAGAAAATTATATATCCATGTCCATATCCATATCTGGAAAAAAAGCACATCCATGTTCCTATCCGTATCTGCAAAACAAATCATATCTGATATATGTTATCCAAAATAGATATTATATATATATATATCTGTATCTGCTGGAATATCGTGTAACCATATTTATATCTGTATCCAAAAGAATTGAATCGTATCTATATCTGTATCCACAATAAAATCCCATATCCATGTTAGTATCCATATATGCATATATTTGTAACTTATCCGATTTTTTGCATATATATATCATGTCAGTGTCCATATATTCATGTCCAAAAATCATATTCATGTCGGTATCCAAAACAATATCTAAAAAAGAAAAACACATATCTATGTTGTTAACCATATATTTATAACAAGAATATAATAATTAAAAAACATTGAAGAAGAATACATTGTTAACATTTGTAAGGAATGGAATCTCAATTCCTAGGGGGTACGTAGGAATGGCAATTTCCATATATGAGGGAATCTGATTTCCGTTGTAATCGTTATACATACCTTACTATGATCTAACAAACACGGGAAATGGAATCGAGGGAGGAATGACGATTCCATTCCCACCTCTATTCCAGCATAACAAACGGGCCGTAAGGGGACACCATGTGACTCACTCGGCAAGGTGGACTAAACGAAGCCCGTCATCCGCCTCCAACTAGCAGCACACCCAAACCTATAGGAACCTACTGGAAATGAAAAACAGGGAGTTACCACAAGAACCACCTTCAAAAGCATCAGGCAACCACCCCGAGAAAGATAGGACACCTTCTAGCTAAACAGCTTGACCTCTCATTTCTCTACCAATGCCAGCCAATCCACATGCTTCAGTCTGCTACAAGGAAGCCCCATATAAGACAAAGGTAATACTCAACCAGACAGCTTACTAAAATCTCCAGAATACTAGAAAACATTAGCCTTCTTGAAACCTCCTTTAATAAAAAGTATAGGGGTCTGCTGAGGATTTGGATTGAGATGTCATGATGTGGAAGGGTTGTTAGATCTCCGAGGGTGTCTTTCCTAGTCTCCTAAATGAGCTCCCTTTGGATCTGCGGTAGACTTACACAACCGGATTAGCTCACCTTAATTTTAAAATGAAGAGGAAGATGACCAGATGGAAAGCCTCATGCCTTTGGAAGGGGGAAGGTTTATGCTTATAAAAATCTATATTGGTGGTCATCCCCATCTTTATCTCTACTCAGCCCATTCCAGTGGGGATTCACCATCTCCTGGAGCCGTTGATGATGATGCGATTCATTTGGTCCGGGGTAGTACAAGAGACCCTTGGTATCTCTCTGTGGATTAGGGCCCTTATCACGGTGCCAACAGAAAGCGATGGTCTGGGAATTCAGAGGATCAAGGAGATGACAGATGAGGAAGGCTCTACCTTTTTTAGAAGAAAAAGGGTGGAATCCCAAGATAGGATCCACCGCAAAATTTATATTATTAAAATAGTTTTACAAGTTTACATGAGGGCTCTATAATAGCCCAACACGTTTTCAGGATAGAACAAATGATATTGAAAGATACATTCATTTCGTGTACACCAGATGCCCAAAGCAGAATGAACAAATGAGCTATCCTCCTAGGAGTTGCCACACGTCAATCTTATGGCGTTCCAGAAATTTTCAACATTCCCTGTGTTTAGCCAGATGATTCCCGCTCCCGACAAAAACCAACGTCGAAAGTCTACATTTAAAGAAGGGTTTTTATCAGTTGTGCCCCTTTGAGATATTGCAATTTCAGTTATGCCCCTCCCTTTTTAGGAATATCAATTGTGTCCCCAAACTTCTTGCCTTTATATCACTTGTGCCCCTCAGGTTAGTTGTCGTTCATTCACAATGCAAACGGACGTTAACTTTGGGACATAATAGGAATTAAATTAAAAATAAATGCTGAAAAGGGTCATTTTCCTCATCCTTTTCTTCCTCCTTCCCCATCATCTTCCTCTTCTTCCCCTTCTTTTCCTCCCCAGCCTCCTGCTCCTCTATCGTCTCCTCCCCCGCCCTCAGGTGCGCCCTCCGCTCCGAGCTCCTTCCTCTGCCCTCGCGTCGTCTCCTCTGTCTCGAGCTTCTCCTCTCTGTCCCCTGTCTCCCATACGCCTCCCCCTGCCCGAGTGCCTCCACCCCCTGCCCCCAGCTTGGCCCCCTTGCCCCGAGCTTCTCCCCCTACCCCTGCTGCCCCCGCGCCTCCACCAACCCTCTCCTCCCCCTGCCCCCATGACCACCCCCCCCCCCACACGATCTTCTCCACCTGCCCCCCGCCACCCCCCCACGTCTCCCCCTCCCCCGCCTCCCCCACCCCCGGCCCCAGGTCGGCCCCTCCTGCCATGAGCTTCTGCTCCCGTACCTCCCCCCCGCCCCCACGTCGCCTCTCTACCCCGAGCTTCTCCCCCCTGCCCCCACGCTTCCGCCTCCCCTGCCTCCTCCCCCCTGCCCTCAGGTCGCCCCCCCCTACCCCGAAACTTCTCCCCGTGCCCCCGCCGCCCCCGCGCCTCCCCCTTCCCCCGCCTCTTCCGCCCTCCTCCGCCCCTCGTCCCCATCCCGCCCCTCCTTTCCTCCACCGACCACCACCTCCTCCCAATCCAGTCCCTCCTGCCCAATATGTCACAGCTCCTCCCCTCTGTTGCAGTTGTCAAGAATCTGGAGAGGAAGGGGATGAAGGAGGAGGCGGTCGGTCTCGTCGTCGAGACTCGCGGTCTCGTCGTCGACATGCTGATGTTGATGGTGAACGATGGAGGAAAAGGAGATGGAGGAGGTGGTGGTCGGGGGAGGAAGGGTTGAAGGGTAAGGAGGAGGGAGGAAGAGTGAAAGGGGGATATCTTTTTTTCCGGATATGCCCCTCTTAACTATACCATGATTTGAGAAAACCATGGTTAAGTTCAAATTACTGACGGCTAAAGTAACGGAGCGGCACAAGTGATAGAACGACAAAAAGTTGGGGGCACAACTGATATTACCAAAAAGAGAGGGGCAATAACTGAAATTGCAATATCTCAGAGGGGAACAACTGATAAAAAACCCTTTAAAGAACAAGTGGTCTGTGTCTTTATTCTCTTCTTCACATCTATTGCAAAGCACATCACCAGTATGAAAAAGTCAATCATGATGTACTTTGGTGAGCAGTTATCATGCGGTGCAAGCAAAGTAAAGATCTTGATCCTCTGCGAAATTCTGCTGCTCCAAATGATTTGGTAATTCCTATTGGAGATCACATGCTCGGTAGATTGATGTTGTGCAAAAAATCTATACACCATTTTAACTAAGAATATGTCGCCAGCCAAGACGAAGTGATCTCTTTCATGGTTGATACCGTCCACATCTCTCAAGTCCTCAAGCTGTACCAAGTACTCCTGAAATCTTTGATCCGAGAAGCGGTTGTAAATGTTAGAGTCCAGGAGTCGTTCACCACGCACTACCAACCATCAATGCCTGATCTTCAGCAAGTTCAAACAAACACGGGTACCTCAAGCCCAGTCCAGTTATCCATCCAAAATCTGAAAATTTCCCCATTTCCTACTACAAGCCTAAACACCTCCCTCATGTCTGGTAGAATCTATGGAATTCCCCTCCAAAGTGAGGAAGGGAGTCGAGTATATTCTCCCACCAATTCACTATGAATATTGTAGATCTTTGCACTAGTCTGCAAACCATGTCTTCATATTTATCCATAATCTTAGAGCCCATTTGGTCATGAGAGCTTTGTTCATGGATTCAAGCTTCAAAACACCCAAACCACCAGTGCTTTTAGATCTAGTTACGGTTTCCCAATCGACGAGATGTATGCCTCCCTTCTGTCGTCTTTCATCCGCTCAAAAGAATCTTCTGTGGCACGTATGCTTGCCGAAAGTAATCTAATGGAACAAAAAATATAGGAATTGGTGACAGTGCATGCTTGAGTAAAATCAACTTACCCCCTCTAGATAACGATCTCGCCTTCCACTTAGCCAGTTTGCTCTCCATTCTGTCGAGAATTGGTTTCCAGTCCAAAGATCGAAGCTACCCATCCACCAGTGGGAGACCCTAATATGTGGTTGGGAGGGTCCCTCGCGGGCACTACAACACCAAGCCCATACTCTTGGATTACCCGCTCTGAGAAGTCAAAAGGTATAAACAAGGACTTATCTCTGTTAAGTTGCAGACCAGATATATCCCCAAAAATATCCATAATAAGAGATACTCCTGGCATGCTCCAACTTACCATCCAAGAAGATCATGGTATCATCTGCATATTGGAGAATTGGGATAGATATATCTTCAAAACAATAACCCTCGCAATGTCCCACGTTCGTAGTAAGTCTCATCATCACTGTCAAGGCATCAACCGCAATCACAAAAAGCAAGGGTGCCAGTAGGCAGCCCGGACGCACCTCCCTTTGGGGTTGGAAATACCCTCCTTCCACGCGTCCATTCACAAGCACAACATATGATGCAGTGGTAATGCATCGCTTCATCCAAGTAATCCAAATATCAGGAAAGTCTCTCTTATGTAATGAAGTCCAGATGAACCTCTAGTTCACATAGTCATAGGCTTTAGAGAAATCCACCTTCCATAGCATGCCTTTTTCCTTTCTCCTTTTCCAATCCAGAACCATTTCCGATGCGAGTACCCATCCATCTACCATTAGTCTACCCGGAACAAACGATGTCTACTCAGGAGCGATGATATCATGTAGAACGACCCGAAGGCGGTTAGCCAGCACCTTAGCGGTAATTAAGTAGATCCCATTAGAGAGAGCAATGGATCTGAAGTCACCAATCCTGGATAAGCTATCTTTCTTCAGAAGGAAGAGCAAGGTCTTGTTCAAGCGGTCAAAGCCATGCCCCCCCCCCTTTTGACTCAATTAAGCGTAAGAGAAGATGAGGAATCCTCCAGAAAATCACTCAAATGGACTACAACTATACTGCTTTATTGCACATAATCAGAATAGCATTAGTACCAAAAACAAAAGAAGAAAAGAAACGTATTGGGTTAGTACTAGATAGCTGAACACGCATACACTTCTAGCCTATCGAGGTTTAATCAAAAGACCATGGTGCATTTTGCTCTAGTGCCCCGGCTATCCAAGGGAAATAACCAACCCTCGGGGGTATTTAGACAAGGCTATTATAGATAAGAGAAGAAGAGAGTAGTCCCCAAAAGGAGCAACCAATGCCTCTTCCTGCCCCAGAGAGATCATCCTAACCCCTCTTCCACGCGACTCCCATCCAACACGGGTAGTTCTTCAACTAAAGTTCTGAAAATGAGCCCAAAGGGAAAACCCTACCTCCACATCTCCCTGAATTTGATGGCCATCTATATTAATGTTGTGTATATAGTTCCTATGCCTTTGACCACAGGTCTAATTGGGCACAAACCCAACAAGTTGTAAGGGCTAGTTTTCTCCAATAACAAACCAAGGGTGTAACATGAGTAGTAAGGGCATACGCTATACCTGAGGCAAAGGCAACAACGTTTGAAGGGCCCAAAAGAGCAGAGTCGGGAGCAAGAATCATGATCCCTTAGATGAGAGACTGGATCATCGAACATCCGCTCGCAAAAGTAATCGAAGTAGCAGGAGTCTCAACTTACTTTGCAACACGGGCAGACACTGGATAACCATGCTTTTGATAGCATGTATCCACAGACTGGCCAGAATGGTGGAAGCAACTGTAAGTTTGACATGGGTGTCCACCTCCTCTACTATGAGCACCATGTCCTCTAAGGTGAGAAGGGCCTCTCCTGCCGCAAGATGCAGTCATAATAGAGGACGTCTGAGTGAAGGTTGAAGAAGGGACTGTAATCACGTTGAGTCTGTTGTAGGCTTACTCTACAGGAGATATGGAAGTACATGCTAGTAACCGAGTCTGTACGGCATAATACTTAGGGTCAAGAGTCACCATAAAGCAGCCAATCATGGTAGCATTTTTGTATGCATTCTACTACTCTAGAGATGTCAAAGGCATGAAGCTGTAGAGCTTCTCAAACATGCACCTAAGAGATGAATGGAAAGTATGAATAGGACGGTCATTCTTCTTGGCCATGAAGATGTCATAATGAAGCAGTAGTATCTTCATCCCATTCCTTGCCTAAGAATAGGTGGTGGCGAGGATGCCCTACATTGCTTGAGCAGTGGGCTGACGCAGGATATCGTTGGCTATCTCCAAAGTAAGAGTATCGATTAGCCAGATGTGTGTATTGTAATACCCGGATCCTAGGGGGTTCACAGTTTCGTATCCGAGCAATGGTACCCCGATACGCACATTCGCAGTATTTCAATTCCGATCGCATTAAGTTCTCGGATAGCGACAGTCTTCCGACTTGTCGTGAGTCCGAGAAGGGAAATATGACATTCAAATTCAATTACCACAGATGTCACCGATTTCATAAATTTTTATATTATATCCGAAGAAGAGGAAAAACGTATATTATAAGTATCTCCAAATGGTACTTTTATGACTAGTTATGGTTCTCATGCAGAGCCATGGCATCTCGACCAGGACAGGAGACGGTTGACCAGCTAGCACGCATACTGACTGCTCTCACTGACCTTCAGCAGCAGCAGGCTGCTATGAGAGGCCAGCAGGACTAGATTCTGGCACAGCAGACAGAGATTGCTGACGGACAGACGGACATAGAGATGAGATTTGAGGAGCTGTCAGATTCCACCTATTGTCCATCTCACGACGGCACACACCAGGACCAACGACAGTCAGTAGAGATACAGCAGCCTCATTTCGATGATACACTTGAGGACATACCAGAGCATGAAGCTGAGGAGGATGGAGACTTTGACAGGGAGCAGGACCCTGTTGACTTTGCAGATGAGGGTGCACGTGAGTACTCTGCTATCCACAGGCATCAGTCCATCTTCACTTCCTACCAGCGGGCCAATGTACCTTTGTTCGAGGGCACAGGGACATCATATGTGGTAGAGCAGTGGCTCAAGCGGGTGATGAAGGTGCTGAGGATGATACGCGCACCACAAGACTCGTGGCTATCTTTCATGGAGTACTCACTGACAGATTTTGCTGAGATATGGTGGGATGCAGTGGTTTCTGAGCTAGGCCGCGAGCCCACATGGGAGGACTTCGAGACACAATTCAGAGCCCACTTCTTTTCTGCGAAGTGGAAGGAGTCCCAGCGCTGACTTCTTGCAGAGCTTCGTTAGGGACGGATGACATCTAAAGATTACTTCGTCAGATACACTGAGCTATTACAACATACACCAGGAGCTGCCGCATTTCCAGAGGAGAATCTGGAAAAGTTCATCAGAGGCATGCGAGAGGAGGTGCAGGAGAAGCTGGCTGGATTACACATCACTTCCATCTCCGAGGCTACCGACACAGTGGAGAAGTTTGAGGATATTTGTGAGAGACGTTTTGGCAGCTCGTCTGGAGCAGCGCCTAGACCGCGGCGATCTTTTGGGCCGATCAGTCGACCGTTTCAGCAGCAGAGGTCAGCTAGGCGTTTCCGACCTACAGGTTCGACATTCTCAGGCAGTGCCCGCTCTTCTCCATCGACTACTTTAGGAGGAGCACTTGTCGGACGTGGCACAGAGTCCGCTCGACCATCTGGGTCGCAGCGAACAGACAGACCACCTGCAGGACCAGCCCCGAACACAGACACAGCCACTCCACCTACCAGGCCAGTCCAATGTTACCGATGTCACGAGTGGGGACATTATCGATCACAGTGCCCACAGACTTCTGGTGAGCCTCGCCCACAACCACAGTCGTCGCAGTATCAGGCACAGCGTTCAGGGAGTTTCCGTGGCAGGAACTCCAACTTCAGGTGACAGCAGCAGAGGCAGACGCAGAGTGTGGCAGGATCCAGTACTGCACCAGCCAGGTAAGGTCAGTTACATGCAGTTACTGAGGAGCAAGAACGTTCAGCAGCTACTGTGGTGAAATGTATGGTCTCAGTCTTGGGTTGATCTTTCCATGTTCTATTTGATTCTGCTGCGACGCATTCTTTTCTTGCTTCGAGGCTACTTGCTTCTTTAGGTAGAGTCGCAGAAACTCTCTCTTCTCCATATCACATCCGAGGGCCAAGTGGCCAGTTGTTCATTATTTCATTGATAGTCAGGCACTTGCCCGTATTGATTGGCGGTCACGAGATGATCGCTGATTGTCTACTCCTACAGCTTGATGAGTTCGATTTGATTTTGGGGATGGATTGGTTATCTGCTCATCATGCACTTGTTGATTGTTTTAGGAAGACAGTTGTCTTCAGGATTCCATATTTACCTGAGTTCACCTTTGAGAGCACTATACATGACTCCACCATGGAGTACATTTCAGTTTTGCGAGCTCAGCGACTAGTTGATCAGGGTTATGATTCCTATCTAGCATTTGTTCGAGAGGTATCCGATCATGAGCCTATGACACAGGACATCCGTGTAATATCAGACTACCCAATGTGTTTCCTGATGAGCTACCAGGATTACCTCCTGAGAGAGAGATCGAGTTCGAGATCACATTGCTACCAGATACACAATCGATCTCGATGGCTCCTTACCGCATGGCACCAGCTGAGTTGAGAGAGCTGAAGGTGCAGTTGCAGGAGTTACTTGACTTGGGATTCGTGAGGCCGACCACTTCACCTTGGGGTGCTCCGGTTCTATTTGTCAAGAAGAAGGATGGATCCATGAGGTTATGCATTGATTACCGGCAGTTGAACAAAAGAACGGTGAAGAACCGTTATCCTTTGCCGCGCATCGATGATTTGTTCGACCAGCTCCAGGGATCTTCGATTTTCTCGAAGATCGATCTTCGTTGAGGCTATCATCAGCTGAGGATTCGAGAGTCCGATATTCCAAAGACGGCCTTCAGGACTCGCTATGGACACTACGAGTTTGTGGTGATGCCGTTTAGGCTCACCAATGCACTTGCAGCATTCATGGATATGATGAACCGGATCTTCCGTCCATATTTGGACAAATTTGTGGTGGTTATCATTGATGATGTGCTCATATACTTACGGAATGAATGGGATCATGCGAATGATCTACGAATTGTCTTGGATACCTTGCGGGAGCACAAACTATATGCCAAGTTGAGCAAGTGTGAGTTCTGGTTATCCCAAGTCTCATTTCTGGGACATGTCATTTCTGGAGCAGGCATCGCAGTTGATCCTGAGAAGATAGATGCAGTTATGTCTTGGGAGCAGCCCAAGACTGTCACGTAAATTCGGAGCTTCCTCGGATTAGCAGGTTATTACAGGCGCTTCGTCAGCGGATTTTCACGTATTATTCGCCCTTTGACACGATTGACACAGAAGGGAGTCCCATTTATTTGGGACGATTCATGTAAGCGGGCCTTCCAGACACTGAAGGAGAGATTGACTACAGCGCCTATTCTATTTCATCCTTCAGGTATTCAGGATTATGCAGTCTATACAGATGCATCTGGATAAGGTCTAGGAGATGTACTGATGCAGCGAGGTCACGTGATTTCTTACGTATCATGACAGTTGAGCCCGCATGAGCGGAACTACCCCATACATGACTTGGAGTTGGCGGCAGTTGTCTTCGCCTTGAAGATCTTGCGCCATTATCTATATGGGATGAATTTCGAGATCTTCACAGACCACAAGAGCCTGAAGTACATCTTTGATCAGAAGGAGCTGAACATGAGGCAGCGCAGATGGCTCGAGCTACTGAAGGATTATGATTGCACGATCTCTTACCATCCCGGTAAGGGAAACGTGATGGCTGACGCACTTAGCAGGAGAGCTCATGCTGAGAGTACGGCGAACTGGCTATATACATGGGATATGCTCGCATCTTTGACCGATTGGTATCCTCAAGAGAGTGCATCCATTTCTACCGCCATACCTCCACGATTCAACAGTTTGTGGGATCGCATCGTCGAGGGCCAGAAGACAGATCCATGGATTCAGGTGGATACATGCGTGCCGTCAAGGACGAGGTTGATGATTTTGTTGTAGCGGAGTCTATTTTATGGAAGGCAGGTCGGGTCATTGTGCCCAACGAAGAGCAGTTGCGCAGAGACATTCTTGATGAGGCACATAATTCACGATTATCCATTCATCCCGGCAGCACGAAAATGTATCGTGATCTGCATCGACATTTCTGATGGGATGGAATGAAGTGCGATGTGGCGCTACATGTTAGCAGATGCATGACCTGTCAGATGGTCAAGGCCGAGCACAGGATACCACCAAGATTACTGCGGTCTCTCCCCATTCTCGAGTGGAAATGGGAGAGCATTTCTATAGATTTTGTCACGGGATTGCCGAAGACACCAGGTGGCCATAATTCCATTTGGGTCATTGTTGATAGGTTGACCAAGTCAGCCCATTTCATACCTGTCAACACGACTTACACTCCATGTAGATTGGCCAAGTTCTATGTGCAGAATATCATCAAGCTACATGGTATATTACGAGAGGTGATGTCTGACAGGGATTCGAGGTTTACTTCATATTATTGGCATCAGTTCATGTCAGCACTACAGACAGAGCTGAAGATGAGTTCTGCATACCATCCGCAGACAGATGGGCAGAGTGAGCGCACTATACAGACACTCGAGGATTTACTTCGCGCATGCTCTTCGGAGTGGAAAGGGTCCTGGAAGGACCATCTGCCATTAGTGAGATTCACGTACAACAACAGCTATCATTCTAGTATCGACATGGCACCATTCGAAGCCCTCTACGGGCGGAGATGCCTCACACCTCTCAGTTAGCGTGAGGTAGGTGATCATGCTCTCTACTCCGTAGATCTCCTGGAGGAGACTGCGAGGGTTGTTGATCTTGTGAGACAGAGGCTTCTAACGGCATAGAGTCGCCAGAAGAGCTATGCGGACTGTCGAAGAAGAGATTTGGAGTTTCAAGTATCCAATCTTCTTCTCTTTCCTTTATTACAAAATTAACTTAATCTCATATTAATGATATTCCTATCAATTATAGGTTGGAGATTGGGTATTTCTGCGAGTATCTCCCATGAAGGGAATACAGAGATTCGGTGTTCGTGGCAAGCTGGCGCCGCGATATGTTGGACCTTTTGAGATTCTGGCTCGTGTGGGGAAGGTTGCATACCGAGTAGCCCTTCCTCCACATCTATCAGTTATTCACGACGTCTTCCATGTATCCAACTTGAGAAAGTATGTGCACGATCCTCGACACATCATAAACTACGAAAATCTAGACGTGGAGCCAGACTTGACATATAAGGAGAGACCGGTACAGATACTTGATCGTACTGTGAAGAAGCTTCGCAGCAAAGAGATTCCATTGGTTAAGGTGTTGTGGCACCGACACGGCGTCGAAGAGGCGACGTGGGAGACCGAAGTCGACATGCGGGTACGATACTCACAGCTTTTCTGAGGTAATAAGCAAAACAAGCTTTTGTAATTAGATATATGTTAAAATATATGGCTTGATTTCCCTTTAAGGTTTTTATGCGTTCAAAACCCCTTGAGGTTTTCATGGCCATATGAAATCCAAACAAAACATAAAGTGACCTTAACTCGAGTCTCGAGGGCGAGACTCCCTTTGAGGTTTTTATAATTGTAATACCCGGATCCAAGGGGTTTCACATGTATACACGCCATCTTGCTTCCAAAAGGCATTAACCCCAGTCATGTTGGCCGGCTCATCCTGTGTCAGAATATGCTTCTTCACATTACACTGTATAAGACTCATGAAATGCATGGCCCATAACTCACAGTTAGTCCCATCCATCTTGACGATAAGTGTTGGACCTTTGAAAGCGTCAGAAGATGATAGATCGACGTTGTTTTTTGGCATGATTACATATAAACCATGAAGGGATGCAACTTGGGCAGCAACTAATAAGAATATGTCTACACAAACATATGGGGAATCTGTTGTATGTGCAGACTCATGTCACAACCATTCCCATCAATTCCGGGTCCGCGCTAGGGTTGGAGGGATGTTTTGTAGGTCTGAAATCACCCTTTTGTCGAAATCAGACCTCTCATGGGCCTCAAACACAGAAGAAGCACCGAGGGGGAAAGCACACCCTTTCACCCTAAACCATAAAGCCTAAAACCCTAAACCATGGACCACACCCTTTCAACAACAACAACAAAGCCTTTCCCCACAATTAAGTAGGGTCGGCTACATGGATTCTTCACCTCCATTCAGATCTATCTTGGGTCAATCTCGGGCTTATATCCAAAAAACTAAGATCCCTTCGTATAGTTTCTTTCCAACACTTCTTGGGTCGTCCTCGCCCTCTCTTAGCCGGCTCAACATCCCAACACTCGCATCTCCTAACTGGTGCATCCGCTGATCTTCTTTGCAAATGACCAAACCATCTTAAGCGGTTTTCTCACATCTTATTCTCGATCGGAGCTACACCAACTTTCTTTCTGATTGCATCATTCCGAATCCGATCTTTATGTGTGTGTACGTACATCCACCTTAGAATTTTCATTTCTGCTACAGCCATTCCCTGCACATGTCTATGGTTCACAGGACCTCACCCTTTCACTCTATAAAAAATCCATGTGTATCTCCAACGATCACAAAAAGAAGAGGAATGAGGCAGCAACCCTGTGTAATGCCCCTCATATTCAACAAGGCAATCGAGTTTCTCTTGCCACAAGGTGGCAGAGCAGGGTTCACTCTGAGAATTTCAGGCCATACTACCTCCCAAATTTAGTTTCTTTTTAATTTTCTTTCCTGGTTTGTTCTTTGCTCAAGTGGAAGCTCACACGCGCTGCCAAACCCAGAAGGAGTTCACACGCATCGTCACCTTCGCTGCGAGTAGCCGTCTCATGGACGCCTGTTGTGCGCTGCTACCCAAATAATGTGAAAATCAGATAAATAAAGCAGAACAAGTATTTTTTTCAGAATCAAGAAATTGAACCATAGCATTTTCTATCATTGACTTATGGTGAGCACAGTAAATTTTAACATGAAAACCTGACCTTTAGACATGCTAGCAACATTGTCAGGCAACTGTAGGTTACATGAGTTATAGCCATCACAAACGTAAACCGATCTAGCTGTTCCAGTACTTCATATGAAGTAAATGGCACCTTGCCCTATTTAATAGAAGTTTCAGAAAGCAATATTTCTGTCAGAAAAAATATCACAGGTTACTTGACCTTTAAGAAGGAGAATATTTGAAGGTCATAATTACATCTTTATATTTGGTCACGTGCCTCCTCACAGTGAAAGCGATGATGACCCTTCAACAGCCTTTCAATCACAACTGGAGGGCGAGCCTGTCCTGATTGGTTAGCTATGCCTTCTCCCTGTTCGGGTTCGCTCTTTTCAAGCTCGGACCTTGTGCATGGTGTAAACTTATTGCTAGCAAATTTTGATTCGATACAGATCCTAGAAAAGCTTCTTGACGTGGCCGTTAGAAATAAAGACATAAATCCTAACAGCATCAACTCTGCAAGTTATGAAAAATCAAAAAAAAAAGAATCAAATGATAGATAGAAGGACATAGAATGAGGAACAAAATACTAATCAAAACACCCTTTTGGAAATGAACTAAATGGAAAGAATACCTTCTTTCATTTTCTCCAGTGCCTCATGCAAGGGTTTTCTATTGGTCCGTTTCAACCACTGAAAATTATACACGAAAACATCATATAAAAAACTTGATGTTTTGCTAGATCTAAAGCAACCTCACAGACAAGAAATGGATTTAGAGCAAATATTTTGATATTATTGTGAAAGAAAGAACATGTAAAACTGTAATGAAAAATCAGGCTTCATTCCAACTATCATATTCCTTTTGCTGTTTTCTTTAAGTAAACTTGTTTTTTGACTGCAAAACATTTGATGAAAAAATATGAAAGTACAACTTCTTTTGACCCATAAGCCCGATATTGTGTGGCTCCCATAACTGTATTCATGGATTCCAAAGATATCTACACGAAAACGCAAAAGTGAAGGCACTTAGCCTTTGCATCTAGAAGTTGCCAACATGACCTCGGAGTAAGAAAAGTTAAAGTGCATGGCCAACATGACCTTGAAAAACAATGTGATATAAGGTATGGCCATAAGGCCTTGAAACAAAGGGAAAGAGTGGCTGTTCTTGATTCTCTCTGTTCATCTTGAAAGCTGAGAGAGAAAAAAAAATCAACCTCCATATCTAGATTCACGAAAAATCTTTTAGTAATATTAGCTTCAGACCTCAATTGAAGGGTGGGAGAAAGAATCGTTAAGCCTAGCTTGATTATAGGTTTACCCCTTATTTAGGAAGGTTAACCCTATACTATTTGCGTTACTCCACGCTCAGTTGGATTGAAGCATCCCGCAAACTACCGCTCTTTGAATCCACAGGGGGTGGAATCCACCACTCCCTTTTTATCATTCATGTTATTCTCTTTTTCCATACAAATAAGAATAAAATTGTCAATAATTACTCCAACCCACATGTTACCCGTTATTTTAGCCAACACAAAATCAACATCTTTAACGCGCCTCCTTCAACCAACCAAAGAGAGTAAAAGTTGGCCTCCAAACAAAAAAAGAATTACATCTTCAAATCCACCCCTGTAATCAAACCATCCCCGAGGATGGAAACTCGTGAAGAATGTTGCTTCATATCATGGCGTCTAAGTTCATTTCCCAAGGAAAGTGTCTTAACAGTCAGATTGTTAGTTTGGTTCATCCTCGGTAAAAACACGCCATACCCGATCAACTTACATTGGAATTTGGAACCTTCGTGCATCATGTTCGTTAACTTCAATAATGTAATACAACATTCACATATCCTGAATTATCGACCATAAAACAAGCACATTATGGCAAGAGAAGAATAAACATGCTCACATGGCTCAGATGGTGGATAGCGCGTTCCATGAGCAATGACACAACCAAGAGCAATGTCAACACGGTTGCCACGGCCCACGTGGGGGATGACTCCACCGACTCCTCTTCCCGCCCCCTGCCTGCCATTGCTTTCCGACCTCTGGATCCGTCGACAACCCCTCTACGGCATTTTGTCGAGCATTCTACGTGCACTGAGGTATGGATCCAGAAAAACCAGCACCATCTGAGCGCGGACAATGCAGAGAAACGGGATCGAACAGCAGAGCTCGAACTTTTCTAATTCTAGATCTGTGAGAAGAGAGGTTGCATGGGACTGCAGATTCCCACATTGGGGTAAAGAGAAATGGTGTCTCCAAAATTATAGGAGGTCGTTAGCAGTTAACGGGGGTGGCCCATTTGACCTCCTCATATGCGTTACTTCACGGGGAGAAATTACCGAAAGGTCCTTAAACTTTTTCTAGATTACATCCTTGAGAGCGCAAGGGTTCGTTTGGTTACCGGGTTATCTCGGGGTAACCCGATTTAACCCTGCATAATTTTCTGGATTGGAAATCCATCACAAATCAATGTGGCATCACATCACATTCCTCATTCCAACCTTCTCCATAACCATCTAAATTGCTACTATTTAAAGGAGGTTATCCCAACCCACCCCATCCCAATGACCAAACAGACCCTAAGTC
This sequence comes from Ottelia alismoides, assembly GCA_037367405.1. Classification (NCBI taxonomy): domain Eukaryota; kingdom Viridiplantae; phylum Streptophyta; class Magnoliopsida; order Alismatales; family Hydrocharitaceae; genus Ottelia; species Ottelia alismoides. The sequence goes on along the minus strand of JAZKJV010005539.1, from coordinate 388,076 downwards.
AGCTCGAGTTGTAGAGTCCGTAGTGTGAAGCATCGAACTCCTATTTAAGCTATGATATAATAATCTATGGCACAACAAAGAGATAGATTTGTCAATGGAGTTAGACGAGTTTGTGAAGAAAGAGTTAGATATAGACTTGGATGATTCATTGCTTGCTTTGGATCGAATGGGGCCAAGGAAAATGCATTTATCAAATCCCGCAAACTATATTGAGAAGTGGGCTAAAACCAATCATGACAAGATGATAATGGTGTATGCCCAACTCGTCATTATAACTTATATAAATTAAGCTAAAACACGTGCAAATATCGACTTAATAAGTGACTATTCAAAGATAAAGTAAAAATAAAAAATATTTTTAAAAATAAAAATGCATTAAAAATGTTTATTGAATAAGGAAGCACTTCCTTTTACATTAAATTGTTTCAAAAACCAAAGGAATTTATCACGTGGATATGTCAATATAGGAGTTCCAATGCTATCGGGAAAAGGAAGGAAATGGGTACTAAATTTAAAGTGAGTAAACATAATTATATAGTCCATGTGGGTTATATCGCATATGTAAATGCTAGTTTTGTGAATAGCTCGTGATGTGCATCCATTTTGGAAAAGGAGTCGTTTATCATAATTTATGCTCGTTGCATGCCATGATCCAAGACTTTATGGTTGCAGCTTGAGTGGTGAAGAGTGTCACCCTTCTTGTGCTTTTGGATCTTTCCTGTTGGTTGCTCATCCACTTTATATATAGTATGTAGCAGCATCTGAATGTGCAAAATCGTAGCAAGAGCAGGGTCAGTTAAATCATATGTAGATATATAATCTGCTTGAATAGAATTTATAGATCCTTCTTTGATAAACATGATTCTTTCATGCAAAGATGACATTTCTACACTAAGGGTAGGTTGATAACCCATAGCCAAAGGCATTCTTCCTAGTCATGTGGATACCTTATATCTCGCTTGAACGAATCGAAAGATATATATTGTAGAAGAAAAACAAGTTGATTATATAATATTAGTAAAAATATTTATTCTTTTAAAAATGCTAAATGTGTGTGAGATAAATTCTCTTATATTTTCTTAAAATATATAATCAATAAAATAAAAAATACAAAATCTATGTTATATTAAAACCTTAGCTTATTTTTCTTGTAAAATCGTGTTTATGAATTATTTAAATATCAAATATTTATTATTAAATAATAGGAGAATATTTTTATATATGATATGTATAAATATCCAAATTAAATAAATTGAAAATGAAAGTACCTTGCTAAATATTTTTTTCTCAAAAAGTAACTTAGAACACCTCCTCTCGGAGGACATGTATACGATGCATAACACTTAGATTTATTTGATCAGCGCTTATTGGAACCCAAGTCAACCATCTCCTTCCATTCTCCCATGTATCCTCCCACTTTACGTCTTTACCATCCATGTCACACCACCTTCTATATGTAATGAATATTCTCTTCCTGAACTATAATTCATGATTGAGATCCCTTACGCATATAGTGCCAATCAAACGTTGTTGACAGGATTTCAGAATAGGGAATACATGCATGATTGAGATCCCTTATCTAATTGAAATAATACGGTTAAAGCCATGCCTTAAAAAGAGTTCAGAATAGGGAATACATGCCTAGTGGTGGTTTGAGAGTTCCAATGTGTTCTGGAAATGTCTTTGGAGCCAAGTCTACCACCTCATAAATTAGGCAACCAACCTTTCAAAGTAACATTCAGATGAAGCCCTCATTTAGCAAACTTCTGCCGAAAATTTCATGTCAACTCTTCTGAAGAGCTCACTGAACACCACAGTCAGTTTGATATGATTTGTAACATGATGAGTTATGCAACTATGTTCATGTCACATAAGAGGTTGTTAAACTGGAAGCCTTCCGGTTTTTATCACTAGGTAAAAGTCGGTCGCTATTTAAATTTTGGAGGTGGTGTCTGCCTTTGATCGATTGCAATTAAAATTTCAATTGAAGTATACCCCCTTTGGGTAAATGATGAATCTCCATTTCATCATCTTCATTCTTTCATTTTGGCCTTTAGACCATAGGCTAAATGCATGTATATATAATTATTTTGCAGAAAAATAGCACATATTATTTATTGTGTAAGTATTGTATGAATGCAGTATTTAAAAGCCAAAATAAAAAATAAAGAAAAGAAAATGAAAGGAAATGAAATACCAAAGGTATTGAATGACCCTAAATACTGAGACCGAGGCATCATGATGACTGGGTCGACAAGGAATAAAGTAGGGGAAGTTAAGGGTCGATAAATACAAGAAACCCTAATTCATAAATGCTTAATAAATCAGTTTTGGGACTTATTTTATTATTCATTATTTATACTTCAAATAAATAAACTTTATACATGAATGTTGTAGATAAAATACATATAAAAATATAAAATTAAGTTCACATAAAAGTAATGCATATTGTATCTTTTACACTCAAAATAAAATTCCAAAATCCTAATTTCACAGACTTGTATCTTCCCATATGAGCTCATAATGCATCAAAATTATCTTTAATTGTATATAACTTTTTAGTATCTATTTAATGATGGTAGTTTCATTTAGTTAGGAGTTAAGATGCAAAAGTTAGATTTTGGATCCCTATTGTACAATATACCCGAATAAAATAGTTATTTATTAATTCTTTATATTTTTCACATTTTTCTATTTTTTTTAATTTTGTAAATATTATTTATAGTATATATACACAATTAAAATAAAATAAAACCATAAAACATACAAAAATAAAATAGTATACAAAATACATAGAAGAATTACTCATGCATATACATATATAATAAATACATATATTTATTTAAGTGTACAAACAATTCCAGAAAATTATAATAAAAATATATTTAAGTGTATTAAATTAAGTTATAAATATATATATATTATGTATGTAAAATTATAAAATACAAAAAAAATAAGGTTCACATATCATAGGTAAACATACCTATAAATCTACAAGTAAAAAGTAATCTATAATAAATTAAGTTGTAAAAATAAATAAAAATCATAATAAAATACTTTATAAAATAATAAACATTTGTCATGTTTTAACCTAAAATTAGTAAAATTGTTTATTATTTTATTTTGAATAAATAAACCTTTTATTTTCTTGCTTTGTCTTCTAGCGTGCTTAGGTGGCCCAATGAGGTCTCGGCTTGCGTTGATTGCGGGTCAACTCCTCTGCTCCGACCTAGGCGTGTCAGATAGGCTATACACCCATCTTCCTTGATTTTTGGCACAAGATTCTTTCACCCATTCAGCTTGATGGCTCTTTGACATTTATACCTAAATCAATGAACTTCCACGCACACTTGATTTTTTCGATATAAGGCTCTCTGTGTCGAGCACATTCTTCGGCCCATCTTCCACCATTACAAAAACCTCCCACCGGACCTCATTCAAACTTGATCTCCCTTAACCCCTCAAAATCACCAGGATTCATGATTTGAAGCTTCCTGGTGACAACAAGAATGCCGAGGATCGATTTGGCTTGGAGGAAGAGGACCAAGGTTGAAGATCCGAGCTCTACCGGCCAGCTCCATCGTGAGCTCTGCTCCCAGTTCCTTCAGGCCGGTAAGCATTTATTTCCTTGCATTTTGAATTCATAGGGTTAGAAGTAGCTTAAGTTAGGTTTTATTTCTAGTTAATTTCGATTCTTTTTGTTAAAAATCCAATTCGTAGTTCGTCAAAGCTACCGACGAACCTCCTCTCAGTGATCCGGTCGTTACTCCACCCACATGTCACCTTTATTCCACTTCCCCAATGTTGTTCTACGCCCCTAGCACATTCATTCCCATGATCTTTCTCAAATCAGAAGATTCGTTCTCCTCCTCCATCGTGTCATCGAAGAACGCAGCTTCGACCCAATTCCACTCCATCCACATCCAAACCGAGCCCATACCTTCATCCACTGATTTCCAAGCTAACCCTGCAGGTCAAAGCTCACAAGGACCCCTATTGGGGTCAATTTAGTTGAAGATCAGGAACCTGGAGCTCCTGACCTTTCACGAGCTCTGAGAACCTCTCTAGTGGTCCTTGGAACTTCTTGAGACTACCAATAGACGCAGAATGGTTCCAGGCAACTTTTGAGCAGTGTGCGAGACTCCCAAGTTCTAGGAGTTGGCTAGGAGAGCTGATTGAAGCTCGCAGGTGGTGGCGAGCTTCTTCCCCATTCTTCTAGGCTATCTTTGAGTCGTTCGATCGAGCCTCGACTCCAGTACGAATAACCGTCGTTGGATGTTTTGCGCCAGAGCTGCACGATCAAACGTCGAGATCTTATATCGACCATCCAAAGGTGAACCGTCATTGGTCGTTCCCAGCACGACGCGTGTCAAGTGGAATCCTCCCATTCGTCGAATTGTGCCCAAGGGGATAATTTTGCTCGCTACCCCTGTAGTTTTTTTTATTTTATATTTAGTCCATAAATATTAGTCAATAATGTAGAAAACGTTTGTTATTTTGCATTTCACCCCATGTACATATTTGCATTTAGATCTAATCCATGTGCTTGTGTGTGTAAGGGGACTAGGTATTTTGTGCTTGGGTCTTTAGATTTTCTTTATTTCATTTTAGTCCACATTGTTGGAATATAAGTGTAATCTTTTTCTAGAAATTTAACACATGGCACCACAATCTTTGTACTGAATGCAGAAATACCCCTCAGATATATATTATTAGAAATATATGGGAAATTTGTATTTTTTATCATGTACTTCTCTGATGTGTTCGGGTTTAGTTCATAAACATTAAACATTCACACAAATATCCCTACCAGACTATATTTTCCTTCTATAGATGTTATTTTTGTTAAAAATATTTCATGTGCCTTACAAATTCTTAGAAAATCGGGATAAATACCTCATTAGTATTCTTCCACGTGTAATTTTATTAAGGTAATTTATCTTATACTTATATTTACTAAAAATTAAAAACTGAGCTATTTTGTCCTGTCTAGCTCAGAAAAAAATATAAAAATATTTTGAAAAACTCCAAAAAAATCTATATTGCTTATTATCCTATTTAGTATCTATAAACTAAAATCCCTAAAAAAAGAAAAGAAAAATATTAAAAATTAAAAAGCTCCAAAATCCTTATAAAAAAATATAAAATATTCTAAAATATTGCAAACATATTTGTTTATGTTCCTGGATTGTGTCTATCATACTTATTATATATCAAAAATAGTTTTAGAAAATTTTGAGACTTTTTGATATTTTTAAATTCCAAAACAATTCAGCATATTTACTCTATGCATTGTTTTGCCTTATTAATTCACTTAAAAATACAAAATAGTAAAAATTATAAGAAAATACCAAAAATAGAGAAAATTATAAAAAGAACAAATAACTTATTTCTTTATTTTTGAGTAATTATAGCTATATTCACAAATATATAAGCATATATCTTTATATAGCTATATTTGCTTATACTATTCATTATAATTATTATAAAAATTAAAAATCAGAAAATTTAAAAAGAAAATAAAAAATTATAAAATTAAACTTCTAAAAATAAAAAAAATAAAAAAATATAATTAAAAACTCCCAAAAGTTTCAAAAAATGTAAAAAGCCCAAAAAGACCTGTTGTCTTTTTTAATCAATTTTTGTTGTTTATCCCTCATTCTCCATGTGTTTGACACCCTACCATACTTGTCCACTGTACACATTTTATTGTATGGTTATAATAAATTTTGATCCACATCATTCTCTTTTTTGCTTTATATTTGTATTGTAGGTCGATTGTTGAAATTAGCCAAGGTTTTTTTAAGAAGTCAACATATCGACTGTAGTTCGCTTTGTGTGACCACAAGACTCTCCTGTGCTTACTTTTGGTCATTTCAAATGGCATCGTTGTCGAGGAGCAATGCGTAGGATAGATTCTTGGGTTCATTTTTTTCATTATTTTCTTCACTTATTTTCTCTTTATTTGATATATTTATTTATTGTGTTAATATTTATCTCTTCTATTTTCTTGTAAAGGACTTCGAGACGACGGCGACCGCCTAGGTAGTTGGAGCACCTGAGTCGAGAAGACTTGGTCGTTCTACTTGTGGACTAAGAGGAGGGAGCACGAGAGAGAGAATAAGAAGAATTTAGCACGATTCCTTTTTCTTTTTTGTGAGAGAGTGACATTTATTTTTAGTGTGTTAATTTGTAACAATACAAGTACTTAGACTTGGACTCTCGGGCTGAATTTCCAAGTGATTGCTCACTTGGGGGCTCACCGGATTTTACGTGTTTTTATCTCCTTTATTTTCTTTTATTTTCAGTGTTTTGAGTTTTCCACCTTATTTTTATTTGTTGTATGGAATGAGCCCTTAGTTTGTAGGATTGCTTGCTCGGTAATCTAAGGCCAAACCCCTGATAGACTACATGAACTTATAATTCTATATTTGGACTTAGATAAAACTTAATTGTTGAATAATTGACTTGAAACCGCGTTCTGTGAGAAATCGCCATACAACTCTTGCAGGACCCACTATAGTGGGCACCGAGGAGCCTCCAAGTCCGGACTTTAGATTTCTCCTCTTGTATTTAGCACTCGGTTCTTCCCATTATTAGAAATTCCTGCTCAGGTATATTTCTTCATGTGAATATCGGTATATAAATTAGGTTTATAAATTATTGTTTTGCATCCTGCATAGAGAGCGTTGGGAAGCATTGTAAGTCTTCTGTCTTTGAACGTATTATTTGATACGAGGATAGATTTTTGTCCTTGTTTTACTTCCATTACTTTACCGCTACCTCCCTCTGTTTTTGGATCACATAGGAATTAAAGAAAATCCAAAAAAACGTTAGGCATTTGATATTGAAAATGCTTAAAAAATGAAAATCAAATTAATACAAGGGGACTGTTAATGGCACTTTGACCTAAAATAAAATTCGTAACGAACATCATTGTTTAGGGTTCACAAAGCCCACATTGTATTCAGGCACATTCCATACACAGCAAGGCACGTCCCTTAAGGAATAGAGCCAAAAACATGATCTGTGGCTGCCTCAACTACCACATGGAACCGGTGAAGTATTGACGCTTCAATCGTACGTGACCGAGTAGGGCCTTGTCAACGACGGTGTTCCCACCTTGTGTGGAGCATCCGACTTGGTCTGAAGTACTGAGCCTAGGTCACGCCCTCGCAGAGGTGATTGTGTCATTGGTTTGCGTCTAAGTACCTCACTTGCGAGGGAAGTAGTGGTTTCGCCTATCGGTTTCCTCTCTTTTTTTCTTTGGCCGAGTAGCTACCCAAGACCGGTATTGAGGATATCAAAAAGTGCAGATCACATGATATAAAGGAGGTGAAACAAGTACGAGGATACTTTCCTAGCAGTACATACTATCCTCTAGGGCTAGTCGATAAGGACCTATGATAACTTTTTGCCTGAATCAATATCCCTAAATCTGAAAAGATAAAAATAGCCGAACTCTTATGACTTCATATTGGGTTGCGTTGGTGAATATGTTTGTTTGGTGTTTATTTGTTTAGATTAGGTTCAAAGATCAAAGTCCCCTGCACTTGCGCAATTTTGACATTCTTCTCTTCTTACTTCCTCTTTCACCCCCGCTCATCATGAGCCTTCTACTAGTTTACACCCCTTTCGTTTCCCGTCCATCATTATATCCTTCTTCCAACTCACACTTCTCTTTTCTCTCGAGATGACGACTCCAGGATTACTTAGTTGGGACTCCACAAACACCCACATCGACTCCTCAAGTCTGGCATCTCCAATAATTCAGGGCGATTCCCAGGTACATGGTTGAGACTTTGTGAGCCACCCTCAAAACCCCCGCTTCTTCTTCCTCATCCAGATTGGGAAAACTCTCTTCTTGATTTATGCCCTTTTTATGGAGATTGATTTCACCCCATGCTCCTCTCCATCCTTAATAAAATTCAGAATTGACCCTAGTTCTGAGTTATTCTCTCCATATGGTGCTTGTATACAGACTGATCGGGGTATATTTCCCATTACATGTCTTGACTCTGGTCTTGGCTGGCTCATTCACAATCAACATCACATATGGCTCCAACATGAAGAGGAAATGGACATAAGGAGCAGAATAACGAGCAAGATATAGAGCAGGGCACTGGCTCAAGTTTGAATGAAGTCAACAGTCACCTCCTGGCCTCTATCCAGGCCATTCGGCAGCATCTTACTGACCAAGCTCTAACTCAGGTCGGTTTCCAAGATGTGTTGAACGATCTAAAGAGGAGATCGGAAGAGAAGGAAACACCTCGAGGATGAGGTAATGATGAGGACATAGATGATCGCTCTATAGATGGACCTCATGGATGAGGGATTGAGAAAGGGAGACGCCAACCCAAGCCAACGCTGAAGCAGTCATACAACTCAGGGGTCGTCCGTATCAATGAGTGGATCCAGATCCCACCAATCCACAGACATTTTTAGCTGAAGCCGCATATCCTTTCGCTTCTCCCTAGCTTCCATGGGAATTCAAATGAGGAGTTGTATACCCATATGAAATAGTTCGGTTGCATCTGCAACATGACACACTACCCCAATATCCCGTTAAGCGTAGTCAAGATGATTGACTTCCCATCCTGCCTTCAGGGCAAGTAATTATACTAGATCAACCATCTGGGCAAGGTGGTGACGACCTGTGAGGAGTTGAAGTCAGCTTTCCTTCACAAGTACTATGCTCTCAGTCGTCTCAATCTCATGCGGTCGAAGATCGCTAGCGTCTCTCATGGACCCCAAGAATCCTTTCATGAAACCTAGGAGGGGTTCAGTGATCTGATCGAGAAGTGCCCCCACCATGACATCTTAAAAGGGTTCGACAAAAGCTAGTCAACGTATGGTTGATGTTGTTTGCAAAGGGTCCCACTTTAATGAGGACGAAGATGCAGTTTGGCAAATTTTTGAGGAGATGGCCAACGGAGAGGTCATCTTATCCTCGTCTCGTTCCTTTCAGATCCAGCTGCTACCACAGGTCCTCCGTAAGAATGTAAATATGGCGGATATGCATGAAATCGATAGGTGTTACAACTCTAACCTGGCCATCATCGGGAACCGCCTGTCAAAGGTAGACTCATTGATAAGAGGTCGCATGACCAGAGAAGCTCGCCAGGATCGAGAAGAGAATGAAGAGATATGTGATGATGATGCTTCAACACGGACGACTTCTGGATAGACTAGGGTCGTCTGATGAAGCATCTTTCCAACTGTTAGATCGTGCATCTGATCTAATCCAAGCTGCCTGTGACGAAGCATCATCAACGCATCTGGAGGTGACGCATGTCAAGTGAAGGAAGCTACGTCGTCCGATCGCACGTTGTAGGGGTAAATTGCATATATGGACTACTCGTTTTTGTATATTGAGTTGATGTAAAAATTGCAAATGATCCCTTGAGATTTCAGTGATATTACATTTAGGTACATTCCAGCTCAGCTCACGTGTCATCCTATATGAGCTGGGCATTTTGCATTGTTACCCTTGCGGGTTTTTGTAATTTGCATTTAGTATTTACATTTTGAATATAAGTTGTAAATTTTTAGGTTATTTGTACAATTACCCCTTACTTTTATTTTAATTGCAAATATACCCCTTCAAATTCAATTAATTTTTATGCTTGTCTTCTATTTTCTAGAACTTTCACCCATGCTCTAAAAATCATGAAAAAAGGGGTTTTGTGCATGATCTCTTGCTCTTTCACGCTATATTTTTATTTTTCTTTTTAAACATTTTTCTTAATTACTAAAAATCAAAATAGCACGTTTTAATTTCTGTTTGTTATCCAAAAAATAAAATTGTATTTAAAAATAAAAAAAAGTTTCTGTTTATTATTGTATTTTGAACCACCATACCAAAATCCCTAAATAGAAAAAGGAAATCATAAAAAAATAAAAAGCTCCAAAATCCTCATAAAAAAATTAAAAACTTTTAAAAATATAAAAATGTTAATTTTTACCCTTGAATTTTCTTTATATTATATATTATTTATTAAAATAATTTTGAAATATGTTGACTGTATTTATTATATTTATTATTTTTAAGCTCCAAAGCAATTCAACCTAATTAAAAAGTCCTTGATTTTTGTGTATTTAGAACTTTTAAAATACTAAAAATTAGTCAAATTCCTGAAAATTTGTAAAAACATTAGAAAAATATAAAAAGCACAAAAATACTTTTTCTGTAACTTATGGTTATTTTTAGTGGTATTTATAATTATATTATCATATATCGTATATGGGGGAAAGTGGGTTGCCTCCTAGGGCGAGCTAACTTTGCTTCCCCGCCCATTTTTCCATTTTTTTTAAATTTCTTTCAAGAATATTCATCACTATATCGCTATATTATGCTATTCAAATTTTGTGTGAAATAAAGACTTCTACGACCTTCATCTAGACAGGGTCGATTTCAATAATTCTACGACCGTTAAAAAATGACTATTTAGATGGAGGTCCTAGGAGTCTTTATTTTGCACAAAATTTGAATGATAAAATATAAGGATATAATGATGAATATTCATGGAAGAAATTTTCAAAATTATTTTAAAAACAAAAAAATGGGGCGGGGGAGATGAGTTAGCTCCCCTTAGGGGGCAGCCCAATTTAACCCATTATATATATAGTTATATGTAAATCTTTATTATATATTAAAAGAAAAAGAAACTAAAAATCATCAATTTAAAAAAAAAAGAAAATCAAAAATCAAAAAAATATAAATATAAAATAAAAAGGAATTATTTCATTTGTTTGAAACCCACACATTAATTCATTTATTATTTGATTAATTAATTGTACAAAATACATGTTGCTATTAATTTATTATTTATCTAATAACTAATAATTATGGCTACAATGCATTGCTTCTTGCATTCGATAGTCTACTATACTTACACCTATAAACATTTATAATAGAGTTATAATAATTTTTAACTCGTGCACATTTATCGCTCAAACTTTCGGCGGGTTGATTGTTGATCAAAGGCACACTTGGTCACGTAGCGATTGATGATCGTGATCGATTAGCATATCAGTGCAAAAAGCCCTTTATCAAATGGTGTCATTGTCAAGGATGGGTGGGAAACCGATCCGCATTGATCCTCCTCATTGTGAATCGCGGGGATCTCCTCCTCTCATGAAGAACTCAACCATGATGCACTCCGAAGGGCTGAAGACAGGGAAAAGTGGAACCAAGTCCAAAATGGTGGAGGAAGGTGGAAGAAATAGGCGTGGAATGGAGCGATCTTCAAGGGGCGGTAGCGTGCGATGGACGAAGAGATGATGGCTTGAGAAGGGTCGGCATGGATCGTGGGTGTGCAGGGTTCAGAGAAATGGAATGGTTTGATGGTGAAGGGACAAGGTGGAAGCGGGAAAAAAGGGGAGAAGACGGGTTGGAAGCAACGTCCGACAGATAGGAAATAACAAATGGCTTGTAAAATCAAAAAAATGAAATTATTAAATTTTGGGTATAAAATAAAAAATATTTATTATTTTATGTTGTATTTAATTCCTATTTTAATTTTTATTTTGAGGTTATTTATTACAAATTAATATTTACATGTATAACCATATGTATATTTACATATATATTGCATGTTTTATATTTATTTTGTATTTTAAATTTTATTTTTTTGTACACATACTTTATATATTCAGAATTTATTTAGATACACTTAAATAGATTTTTATTTTATTTTTTGAAGTTATTTATACGCTTAAATAAATATATATTAATTATATAGATATATATGTGTAGTTCATCTATATATTTTATACAACTATTTATTTTAGTATATTTTTAATGGTTTTATTTTATTTTAAATATGTACATATATTATAAATAATATTTTAAAAAATCTAAAAATATAAAACAATAAAAAGCACAAAGAATAAATAAATTGAATATTTTATTCAAGTATATTGTACAAATAGGGGTCCAAAACCTAGCTTTTGCATATTAAGTCCAAAATAAATGAAATCACCTTCATTAAATATCTAATTAAAATTTATATATGATTAAATGGTTTTGGTGCATTTTGATTTCATATGGAGGAGATATAGGTTTGTGAAGTTTGGGTTTTGGCTTTTTATTTTGAGTGTAAAATGCATATTGTATATTCTTTTGATGTGAAATAAATTTTGAATTTTTCTATGTATTTTTATATGCAACTTTCATGACAAAGTTTATTAATTTAAGGTTTAAATAATAAATTTAGTTCCCAAAAATGAATTATTTGGCCAAATAAATTGGGATTTTTATAGTGTTTATTGGCCCTTATCTCCCCCTATTTTATTCCTTGTTGACCCAGTCATCATGATGCCTATGTCTCAGGGTTTAGGGTCGTAAAATACCTTTGGCATTTTTTCCTTCCTTTATCCTTTTATTTTGGAATTAATTATAGTATTTTATACACTATTTATTGAATAAATAATGAATGTTATTTTGTATAAAATAATGCTATTTACATACATTTGACTGGGAATTAAAGGCCAAAATGAAAGGATAAATGTGATGAAATGGAGATTCATCAGAGAGGTTGTGTTATCCTCGTCTCGCTCCTTTCAGATCCAGCCCCGCCATAGGTACTCTGCAAGAACGTAAATATGGAAGATATGCATGAAGTCGACTAGTGTGACAACTCTAACCTGTCCATCATCGGGAACTACCTGTCGAAGGTAGACATCAATGAGAAGAGGTCCCAAGACCTGGAGAAGCCCGCTGAGATCAAGCAGAGAATGAAGGGCTTTGACAAGATCGATATCATCACCAAGCAACTTGAGCTGCTGGTGAATACCATCAGCGCCTGCAATGTAGTTACCATCGCTATTAAGCCTCCAACTGAGAAGAAGGAGCAGCCACAGCCACAACCGCCTCAACCGAGCGCCAGCAAACCTCCGGTCCAGCACGTATACTACGTACATGCCCTAGAGTAGCAAGTGCCACAACCGCAGACTCAAATGGTTCTCTACCAACCACCGGAATTCTTGCATCAATACCTCGAGTCTTTTTCTCCACCTTCCCCGTTCATTCAAAAGGTGAGTGTCGTTTGGGAAAATGATTAGCAGTCGACCCGTCCCCATGGACAACCACAGGGTCAGAATCAGGCAACCCGACCATTTCACCAATAACAAGGAGGGAGAAACTTCCAGCCCAACAGTAGTCTATACAGCATGGTGATGACCCGAAAAAGTCCCGAGCAATTAAGGTAAAGGAATATCACTAAGGTCGTTGCGACCTCAGTCGCTCGAGGATCAATCGGCTCAATCAAGAAAATAAGAGAGCAGACAACCAAAATAAGATAAAAATAAAAGGAAATCAATAGTGGCCCTAGCTATTGGATTAGCCTGGTATAGCGACCAGGGTCGAACACATGAAGCACGGGTTGGCCTCGTAGCCTACGAAGTAGTCAAAAATAAAAACAAATAAAAGAAAATTATTTTTAGTGGGTTTTTAATATTTTATATTTTTTTGGATTTTTTAATTATAAAGAAAATAGGAAAACAACCAAAACAAGCAACTTGGACCAATTATTTAACTACACAAAATTAGTCCAAAAATTCAGACAAAAACATTTTTATGCTTTTTATATTTTTTATGTTTTTGGTGAATTTTTGGTAATTTTCTGATTTTTTATAGAATTTTATAAAAATGAAATAAGAAAAGGGAAACAGTGATGCTGTCTAGCCGAGCTTCAAAGGCCAAAATAAAATATATAATGGCCTTCAAATAGCTTGGAGGTATTTTTCTTGTAAAATATAAACAAAAATGAAAATTCAGAAGCTGAGTTTATTATTTTTGGGTTTTTCTATTAATTAGTAGAATTTTTAAGGTTTTTTAGGGCTTTTTCAATTTTTATAAATTTTATAAATCCAAAAATAACCAAAATTGGTCAGAAAATCAAGCACAGCCAAATACACTAAATCTATTTTTTTGTAATTTTTAGAGATGTTTTAATATTTTTTGTGAATTTTAATTCTGGACAGTAAAAAAATGGATGTTTTTGAATTTTTAAAAATAGAAAAGGGCTCCAAAAATTTCCTAAAAATTAGTGAAAATTCTACATAGTGGCAGGAGCCATATATCAATTTTTCACTTGATTTGGAGTAGATTTGATATTTTATTCAAAGCAAACATAAGCCAACAGTTATAAGGACCTGTCTGCAATAAAAATAACTTCTGGGGGCCTAAGAATAACAACACTAGAAATCCAGGGGGTCCAGGTGCAAAAATCCCAAGATCTCACGCGCCACGCGCGTGATCTGGGCACTCAGGGACCTTTTTGTAATTAACTTAAGTCACTGGACCTATTAGTAACACGTACTAAAAGTCCAGGGGCAAAAATATAAAAAGCCTAAGAAATTCGGCACATGCACAATTAAAACACTCACAGGGGCATATTTGCAAATATCTAAAAATAAATTTTCATTTCATAGCAACCAGAAAGTACAAGCCCTTAGATGCAATTTACCACAACATACACGTGACGAAGCACGTGTCCATAACACACAGGGGTAGAAGTGCAATTAAAAGAAACGACAAGGTCCTAAATGCAATTGTTCCAAACTAAAATAAACTACGAAAAGTATTTATAGGACTAAATGCTAAAACAAAATGGAAGAGGGGCCTAAGTGAAATTACCCCTTATTATAGTCCAAGGGCTGAGATGGCACCGTGTGGCGAATCTGACGGTGGTGGTGCGCTACGGCTGAACAAAGACGCCCTAGCTCTGATCCAACGGTGGAGGATGCGCCACGTGGGGGAATCGACGGTCGAGAATAGCTGGCGCTAACCCTCGCTGGATGGGCGGTCCAGATCAGTCCTCCAAGGGATCGGACGGTGGTGGCTGCTCCTCAAGTGAATGGCTGCGATCTAATCTGGAGCTGGAAAGCTGGATGGATGGCTCTGGAGGATCCACGAAGAACAGGTGGCCGGCGAACTTCGCCGGCCCAGAACGTGCGCGATGGTCCTCCTCGGGGGGTTCTGATGATCGTAGAAGAAGTGCCGGAGCCTCCCGCATCTGAAGAGCTCCTCCGATGACGCAACGGAGCTCCGAGAAGCCCAGGCAACCACGGTGGAGCTGAAGCTCCTGTGCTGAATAGGGAGGACCTCAGATGGTCCTCCTCTGACCTGCAAAGTGGCACAGAGAGATTGTTGGGTCGAGGGAAAAATGCCTCGACCCGGTTAGAAGCGATGGGGGTGGTCGGTGCATCGGAATGAAGGAGCTTCGGTGATGCGACGGCGAGGGAGCTCGAATCCCAGTTCCTGTGCGAACTGGGTTGAATGGATGGGTGAAGAATGTGCGTGGGAGAAGTGCGAAGGTGACAGTCGAGTCCGATGGTCGAGATGGGGTCGGATGTGGTCGGAATCGAAGGTCGACGGCGAAGGGGCGATTTGGGGGTAAATGGAAATTAGCTAAAACTAGAAAGAACTACGGTTACCTGATGGTCGATGTCGACTGGGGATGAGCTGACGGAGCTCTGGGTCCTAGCCTCGAGGTCCGTCGATGCCCGAGGCTCGAGCACCACGCTGGTGGCGGCGCACGGCGGTGTAAGGCTACCGGATCGATGGTCGGGACTCCTCCTCCTCGCTGTGACACCGCCAATCGCTTGTTGTCACTCAGGCGATGATGGTGGAGGTCCTGGGAAGGGAAGAGAGGAACCAAAGATGAGTGAAGGAGCGGGCGGAGCTCAGACTATACGGCTAGGGGTCCGGCTAAAAGGAGTTCGGGCGAGCTGATCGGAGCACGGATCCCCAAAACCCACCCCGGGCGTGGATCAGGGTTGATTAAGGCCGGATTAGGACCCGGGGTTAGCGGATTTGGATCTCGGATCGAGGTGCAATAATTAGGAGAAGTCGGGTCAAAAACTCGGATCCGGAGGACTGTGGTCTAGGGGGGAGTTGACCGGGGGGTCAACATCCCTCGTGGGCCAATGGGATGCGGCCACGTGTAAATGATTTGGAAATTCAAAATAAAACAGAAAATGGCCGAATTAAGAAAAACTCAAAACATGAAAAATGTTTCTTTTATTTTAAACTATTTTTTGTGATTTTTATTTATTTTTTTGAAATATAAATTAGGTATTTACAATATAGTATTATATACATAGGTATATACAATATAGAATTTTTAATTTTGATTTTTAATTAATTATTTTTGTGCATTTTTATTCTAATTTTATATTTTATTTATTTACAAGATAAAATTTGGAATATTTTAGTATTTTTATTTTATTTTTATTATTTAATTACAAGGGTAAAATAAATAGTTATATACATTTATACACATGGTATATATACAATGTTTCTTTTGATTTTTATTTTTGTTCTTTTTATTTTATTTTTGTTTTTGTGGTTTTTATTTTATTTATTTACATAATGGGAAATGGAATATATACAAATTTTTATGGAATTTAATTTCTTTATTTATTTATAGGGCTAAATCATGTGGTCTTATGTACATGGAGAATATATACAAGGAAGGATATTTTTATTTTATTTTTATTTTGATTTTGTATTTACAACTATTTACAAATAAACACAACCCATTTTTTTATTTTTATTTTTAGAGGAAAATATTTTTGTTCTATTTACAAGTATATGTACAAATGTGAGCTTCCTTATCTCTCTCTACTTGGGCTTTTATGCGGTCAGGCCCATGCTGAGCCCTCCCTTGGGATTAGGTCGCTCAATATTTATTCTAAATATCTCCCTCTTTTTCTTTTATCTCTTTATTCTTTTATTTATGCACAAAAACATGCTAATTATTAACTTTTACACAATGCATGTCAAATGGTAATTATCAGTATTTACAAGAATATACATGTGTTTGGCAAAGGTTTTGTAGCTAAAATAAAAGAATAAAGAGTGATGAATGGGTATTCATCACCCCCCTATACTTAACTTTGCTAGTCCCTTAGTAAACACTTATTTGAAAAAGAAGTGAAAAAGAGAAAGAAAAAGAGGAGAATGTACATGGATCAAGGTTGAATATTAAACTTGCCTTCATTAAATTAAATTATGGAGCTCGATCAGATCTTTGGATTATTAATGTGTCGGAACCTTATTTAGACTTAGGTTTAAAACTTAACAGCCTCTAAGATCCACTAATCTATAATCAGGACTCCTCAACAATCCAGATCAGAACAAGTCACCATACTCAAACCCTGAAGACCATGAGTCTTTCCTTGTACTGTGAATGTGAAGTATAAGCTCTCCACCTCAGAAGTGGCAACTTGACAACCCTCCCCAACAAGGTAACTCTATGACCCCAGTCCGACCACTCTTTCCTCGAGGAGCGGGGTATTCCCTTCTAAGTTCAAGTTCAACCGGCTCAACAAGAGGGGGAAGAAGAGAATGGACCATGGACAGTGTAGCCATGTATCCTTGGGAGCTCAACCAGTGTTGCCAAGTCTCCCTGTTGCAAGCTACATAAGGTGGGACATGAATCTCAAGCTCTGCTTATTTGCACTATATACATACTCCAGTGGGATTATCATTTTCTCTCAGACCCACCACTTTTTTGGAGTTATTTTCTTTTTGCAATTTTTTTTCAAGTGCATCTATACAACATATACATGTGCAGCATATATACAAGGAGTTTTTCCTCTTGAGCCAGTAGACTATCCCTCTTTTGAAGCATTATTGCAACCCACAACTCCCGTCGTTAGACCTCATGGCAACCAGACCAAGTTGAGACGCACTTCCTTCACTAAAAGAAGAAGAGAGGTTCCGCCTAGAAGTACTACCCTCATATGCTACCCCAAGTCAAGGAAGACTGCCTCCTCACCACCTCATCCGTAGAGAGCTCGGTGCCAAGTGTGGTGTCCAAGTAAAGCCAATGTCTATATGAGTCATGTGTGTGTTGTTAAGTGCTCTACTTAGGCTCATTGAGATGACATGTGATCATAGCCTAGTGGACTCAAAGAATTAAGTCACCATGGACCTGAAAAGCCTTAACCCTAAACCCTATAAGGTTCCTCTTAGAATTAGGTGGATTAAGATCTTAATCAAGCACAATTTCCCAATTTAATTCCAGTCTAGTTTAAATGTTAGCTATAATCCAAGAAAAACTATATACAAGTATATACAAAGATGCTATTTACACCATATTTACACAAATGCAAAATTTTTGAAAAATGTTTTGAAAACATGGATGTATGCATGAATGCAAGTTTTGCAAAATATTTACACAAATTTACACAAGATTTTTGCAAACTTTTGATTTTCAAAACATTTTGGAAAAATTTTGTACCATATACATAATTTTGATATGCACATATTTACACAAACTTTACACAAAAAGTTTTTGAAAACATTTTTACAAAAATAATTTGTACACTAGCTATGTATGTGCAATAAAAATTTTTAATTTTTATGGTTTTTATGGATTTTAGCCATTTTTATTTATTAACCCACTTACACAAAGTCCGAGTTATGGCTAAAGTATATATGGAATATATACACACCCCCCTATACTTAGCTCGAACGATGTCCTCAGAGTCAAGAGCGATGAAGAAGACATAACTCGTGCTTAGTATAGGGAAGTGAAAAGGAAGGCTATATACAAAGACGAATGAATGAATAGAAAATCAAGAGGATCTCGGCTTTTCCCCCTATACTTAGGATCAAGTAATCCTAAGTATAGCAGGCTGTACACAAAGGGAAAACCGAGTGGGGAATGTACAGTGTCTACCCCCCCATACTTAGGGTAAAATATCCCTAAGTATAGGCAACAATAGCAGGGGTAAAGAATGAATCAAAAGAATACCCAGGAGTCCTACATCCCCCCTATACTTAGAGTAAAGTACACCCTAAGTATATCATAATCAAAAGATGAGGAAGGGGATGTGGGACTAAAGAATGGAATGATATGGACACCTGGATCTATACAGGTCGGGAGAACAGTGATAATCATGCGTGAGATGCAATAGATGTGAGTGAAAAGACCACATCTCACGCAAAGTGAATAGGGGCAACATCAACGACCCGCGGCTCATGATCTAGAAATGGCTTGAGCCGCTGGCCGTTCACTCGAAAGGTACTCTCAGAAGACAACTCAGATATATCAATACTCCCATTATCGTGTACCTTTCTCACAAGATAAGGCCCCTTCCATTTGCTCTGTAGCTTCCCTGGAAATAGACGAAGCCTAGCATCAAACAGCCATACTCTCTGTCCAGGCTCAAAATGCTTGTGGCTGATATGAGAATTATGCCACTCCTTCACTCTCTCCTTATACTGTAGGCTGTTTGAGAAGGCGGTATCACGAAGCTCCTCCAGGGCTGCTAACTCTGCCCTCCTCTGGTCTCCTACACTATCTGGATCCAAGAGAATATTTGTAACTGCCCAAAGTGACCTGTGTCTCAGCTCAACAGGTAAATGGCATGGCTTGCCATAAATGAGGCGAAAGGGAGATGTGCCCAAAGGTGTCTTGAAAGACGTCGTATATGCCCACAAGACCGAGTCCAAAAGCTGTGACCAATCCTTTCGGTCAGGGCGGATGACTTTTGGCAATATAGTCTTGATCTCCCTGTTCGACACCTCGGCTAGACCATTCGTCTGTGGATGGTATGGAGTGGCAACTCGATGGTCTATACCGAACTCGCTAGCAAGGGCCTTCACCTGGTCATTGATGAAATGAGACCCCCCATCAGAAATCAATACTCGAGGTACCTCGAACCGTGTAATGATGTGCTTCCTCAAAAATATGCAAACTGTCCTGGCATCAGCGGTTCGGACGGGGATGGCCTCAACCCAACGACTCACATAATCAACGGCCAACAGAATGTACTCAAATCCCT
This sequence comes from Ottelia alismoides, assembly GCA_037367405.1. Taxonomy (NCBI): domain Eukaryota; kingdom Viridiplantae; phylum Streptophyta; class Magnoliopsida; order Alismatales; family Hydrocharitaceae; genus Ottelia; species Ottelia alismoides. Next base: position 368,273 of record JAZKJV010005539.1, on the reverse strand, counting down.
GACTTTTAGGGAATGGACCCATGAAATTGATGCCCCATGCGTCAAAAACCTCACAGAAGTGAATGGGCTGCATCGGCATCATATCACGCTGTCCATAAGTGCCCATCCTCTGACAGTCAGTACACCTCTTCACGAACTCATCAGAGTCCTTGAAGAGGGTAGGCCATCATAGGCCGTATTGGAGCACTTTCTGTGTCGTTCTCCTCCCAGAGTGATGTCCTCCTGCCTCAAGCTTGTGGCAGTAAGTGAGGACGCTATGATGCTCCTCCTGAGGAATGCACCTACGCCAGACGCTATCCCCTCCTTCGTGGTAAAGGATGGGATCCTCCCAGTGGTAGGACTTGGCCTTCGCAAGGAAGGTCTCAAGCCTCTGCCTGGGCCAATCTTGTGGAACTTTCTTAGCAACAAGAAAGTTCACAATATCGGCGTACCACGGGAGAGAGGCAATAGCAATGATCGCCTCATCTGGGAAGGTCTCACAAATAGGGTCAATCTGCTCAGAATCCTCAAGATGCTCTAATCGGGAGAGATGGTCCACCACCACATTCTTGACTCCAGGCTTATCCTTAATCTCTATGTCAAACTCCTGGAGTAGAAGGATCCATCTAGTTAGTCTGGCCTTGGCATCCTTCTTTGCCATGAGGTACCTGATGGCGGTATGATCTGTGTACAAGGTCACTCTAGATCCAATAATGTATGATCTGAACTTATCTAGGACGAAGACTGCGGCTAGCATTTCCTTCTCTGTGACTGTGTAGTTCCGCTGCGCGGAATCCAATGTGCGGCTAGTGTAGTGGATAGCAAATGGAACTCCATCCCTCCTCTGTCCCAGCACGGCCCCCACAGCGAAATCGGAGGCATCCGTTATGATCTCGAATGGGAGAGACCAATCAGGCGGCTGGAGAACAGGAGCCTCAACAACACATCGCTTGAGAGTCTCAAACGACGAAAGACACTTGTCATCGACAAGGAACTCGGTGTCTTTCGTCAGCAGGTCAGTCAACAGCCGGGCAATCCTACTAAAGTCATGAATGAATCGTCGATAGAAACCGACGTGCCCCAGGAATGACCGTAACTATCGCAATTTGGACGGCGGTGCAGTTTTCTAATGACATCTACCTTGGCCGGATCAACCTCCATGCCCCTGTTGGAGATGATGTGGCCATGCACCGTCACTTGAGTCACCTTGAAGTGACTCTTCTCCCAAGATTTCACCAAGTGAACCTCTATACATCGCTGAAGGACTCGGTCTAGGCAGTCAAGACAGGAGTCAAATACGTCACCGTAAACCGAGAAATCATCCATGAAGACCTCCAAGCACTCCCTACCATGTCCGAAAAGATCGACAACATGCATCTTTGAAAAGTCGCAGGGGCATTGCATAGCCCAAATGGCATGTGTCGGAAGGCGTATGTGCCGAAGGGACAGGTAAAGGTGGTCTTGTCCTGGTCCTCGGGAGCGATGGCCACCTGGTTGTAGCCCGAGTACCCATCCAGAAAACAATAATGGCTCTTCCCTGCTAGTCTCTCAATGATCTAATCTATAAAGGGCAGGGGAAATGATCCTTCTTGGTAGCCTGGTTGAGTCTCCTGTAATCAACGCAGACCCGCCAAGAAGTGGGTACCCGTGTAGCAATCTCCTCTCCAGACTCGCTGACTACTGTAGTGATGCCTGTCTTCTTGGGCACCACATGCAAAGGGCTGACCCACTTGGAGTCGGAGATGGGGTAGATAAAATCGGCGCTCCACCATTTTGAAATCTCCTTCATGACAACCTCTCTCATATTCGGGGTTCAGCCGCCGCTGGAACTCATGCGACGGCTTCGCCTCATCCTCGAGATAGATATGATGGGAGCACAGGGCCGGACTTATCCCCTAGAGATCTACTACACTCCATCCTATCGCCTTGCGGTTCTTTTCAAGAGCCCCAATCAGACGGGATTCCTGCTCTCCAGTCAAATCGGCAGAGATAATGATTGGGTACATCTCATGCTCACCCGCAAGGAACCTATACTTCAGCGACGTAGGAAGTGGCTTCAGCTCTGGACAACTGGGTGCTGGTGGATCTGGTCTCTGAAAATTCTGCGTGAAGGCTGCCAAATCCGCATGGGAGAACTGAAATTCTCTTTTACTCTCTGAATCTGGAGAAGGCTACCCTGATGGACTGTCTCTGCTCTGCTCGGCATCTACCTCCTCCCTAGCTGCATGCTCAGTGGAAGTCAGATCTGGTATGTAATCATCAAAATCTGCCCAGTCAAAATCTGACTCCGAGGGATCTGTATCATCCAAGGTGGCCCCAGTACCACCATCATCACAAAAATCAGTCTCGCGGTCGAGAACCGGCTCTGTTGCCTCAAAAGTATCCTGGACCAGGAATGTGCTCTCCAAGCTCTCCTATGTTGTCGTCTCTACATCAGTGGAATCTGAATGTGAGAGGATGGCCTGTGCTGCTGGGTCTGCCCAAACTGCCTCGTCATCTGTGATCACAAAGTCGCAGCCCTGGTGGATGTCTGGCCCGGCATCTGTCATCTTCTATTTATCGGAAGTAGTCTCTGAGCATGCTTTGTCTCTGGCTCTGCTGTCCTCGACCGTCTCTATTTGTACACTTTCGCCCTCGACGCAAAAGTATACCTTCCCTCTAGCATGGTCGGTCACTGCCTCGGTTGTGGCCAAGAACGGGCGACCGAGAATGATGGGGGTATCGGTCACTGACTCAGGGATCTCTGTGTCCAACACTACGAAGTCCACGGGGATTTGCAGGCCCTGAATCGTGACGACAACGTCCACCCCTTCGGCCTCTTGACAGATCGATCAGCAAACTAAAGGATTGTCCTGCTCTGTCTAAGAGTGCCCAACTCGAAGCGGTCGAGAAGGGCTGTCGGAAGTAGGTTTGATCGACGATCCGCTGTCTAATAGAGTACGGTCGAACCTCTGCTCTCTGATGTGGCATCTAACATATGGGGCTCCTGAGTCTGGCCTCTTGGCCGGCAGGCGGTTCTGGATCGCGAAACAAGTAGCTCTGGTCAGCACATGAATCTATGAGTGGTGGTTCCTCCTCTTCCTCCTAACTGTAGTCCTGTCTCTAAGTGAACGCTGGAGAAGAGGGATGTGCTGCAAAGCCTCCTGAAGAGTCAGCTGAATGTGAAAACGGTCTATCATCTGCTAGATGAACTCTTCCTACTGTCTCTTTTTGGGATTTTCATTTTTCTTCCCCTTTCCCATCTGAAGAGCTCTAGGGAAGGGGATCAACAGGGTCCTTCTCAGATGAAGAACTAGGAACGGGTCTGAGCTGATCGACGGTAGGATCCACACATACATCATGCACCACAGTGGGACCAGAAGAAAACAAACCCTTTCCTTTATTTCCAGAAGTGTTCCGAGATACAGGTGCAGAAGAAAAAACTACAGGACTCTCAGAAGACACGGTGGCATCAGCACCACCATCGGCTGGAAGACTCAGGACTCAGTGCTGCACTCTGGCTCGGCAACATGGGTGGTCTCAGTACCACCTCCTCCAACTGGTGAAACGGCGACCTCAGTACCGCCGGTGTGGTCAGCATCCGTGGTGGCATCAGTACCATCGTCATCATCTCTAGCGGCCTCAGTACCGCTCTCCTCCGCCTGGCGCCTGGATGTATCCTCGATGTGTCGCTCAGACGAGTCGCCGCCTGCTGGCATCCTACCGCTCCTAAGTGTGACAAAATCAGTATCAAACAAATATGCAGACCTACCTCCAAATGTATCACTAGGAGTGGCATACTCAGTACAAACTACCTGCTCAGATTTCCTCTTGAGGTTGTTTGGATTCGGCTCGATCTGGGCAGGGATGGCGGCCTTCCCTCTCACTATGTCCCGCATCTCTTGGCGGAACTCATCCATCTCCCGTCGGAATGTAGCCTACTGATCGGTGAGGAGGCGGGCTATGTCATCCAAGGCGAGGTTCTCATAGGATGGCCCATGAGAACCTGACGGGTAGCCTCTCTGGAAGTGAGGCTGCTGCTGCTGCTGTGAGTGAGAGGGGAAAGACTGTGGATGATGTTGCGGCTGATGAGGCTGATCACGCCTCCAAGACTGTCCCTGCTGATAGGGACGAGGACCATACGACGGTGACTGTTGTGACTGCTGTTGTGGGTACACCGGGGGTCGCTGCTGGTGATCCCTCTGATGTTAGTACTGGCCACCCTGTCCTGACGGCTGCTGCTGGGGCTGGGTACCTCCGGCCGCCCAACGGAATCCGGAATGGTCTCGTCGGATACCGGGCTGGGGGCGGTCGTAACAAATCCCGTTGACATCCATCAACGGCTCTGAATTATACTGGGGTGGCAGGAGCACTGCCAGAGGCTGATCCGACTGGTATACCACCATCTGAGTGTCAGTGGATAGTGGTGCCTGGTAGGAAAGCTGCGGCTGCTGGTACGGCTCTGCCTGTACAAGATGGACCTGTCTAGGCTGCTGGTGGGAGTTGGAGCGCTGGGACGAGCTGCTGCTGCTACTCGGATCGCCTCGTGCCTGAAGACGAGGCTGTGAAGCCGTCTGTGCCTCCTGGAGACACATGAGCTGTGTCTTCAGGTCACTCAGAGTCTGTGCCATCTGCTCCATCTGCATGATACCCTGGCACTGCTTCTTCTCAATAATCTCCATCCAGTCCAGCTTCTCATTGATAATCCCCATGTCTGCGGCTGAACTCTTTGCCTATGTTGCTTCCGCTGACGAACTGGATGGACCGGCGTCGACCCGTGCTATCCTCTGGTACTGCACGGTCTGTGGCTGCTGGGGTCTGCCATGTGTGTACAATCGGGTCTAGGACATCACCATATAGTTCTCAGCCATCTCCTCATAGATGGCCCAGACCTGATCGTGATCCTTGGCAAAGTAAGACCCACCACAAGAAGCGTTCACCAAGCCCTGAAGCTCTGGTGTCAGCCCGCTGAAAAAGCTCTGCACAAGGTTCGGCTTGGAAATGTCATGGTGCGAGCATCTGTCGGTCAGCTCTCGAAACCTCTCCCATGTCTCGTGAAACTGCTCGTTGGGGAGCATGGAGAAGTTGCTGATCAGGGCTCTAGCGGCATTCGTCCGCCCGAGTGGGTAGTACTTGTGCAAGTATTCGGTGCGGAGCTGCTCCCAGGTGTAGACGAACTTCCCCAGATGCTTCAGCCAGGTGGCTACTCTGTCTGCTAAGGAGAAGGGGAAGGCAATCATCCGTATGGTATCCTGATCCACCTGACGGTCGTGGACTGTGCTGCAGATCATCAGAAACTCCTGAAGGTGGAGATGGGGCTCCTCTGTGGCGAGCCCATGGAACCGGGGGAGGAACTGTAAAGTGTCCGGGGGGAACTTGAAGTCCCCCACGATAGCTGGTAGAACAACCCAGTGATGCATCAAGGTCGATACGGGGTTGTGTAACTCCCGCATCGGTCTCAATGCCTCTGTTGCTGCTGCTGCGGCTGCGGCGGCGGCTGCGGCGGTTGCCGCATGGTCGGGTATCCTCGGCCCGTCTCCGGGCTCGCGCTGCTCGCGAGCGGCTCTCAACTGCTCCATCTCTCGCCTCATGTCCAACATGAATGCTTCCTGATCCCTCAACTGCTGCTGAACTGTCTCGAGGGAGGCGATCAGGGTGGAGTTGATCGTACCCTGGTCCATAATGAAAGTCTGATCGTGTTGGGGACCTCTGGTGCGGTCGTCACTACTGCCGGCCATAGTCTCTACAAAACCAAAGCATCCAAACTCAGGTGCCGATAAATCATATGTCTGTCTCTCCTCTGGCACTGGTATCTCGATCTCAGAAGAAGGGGGGTCGAGGGGGAACAGGGTGGAGTCGAACTCGGGTTCGGAGAGTGGGTCTTGGCTCTCGCGAACCAACCTAGATGAGCGGGTAGACGTGCTGGAAAGCGGTGCAGCCAGAGGCTGCCTAGGAGACCGTCTGCCCATCATCTTGATCTGGCGAGTTATACGGATGAGATCTGGTAACAACTATGATAACAAGCAAACCCTCGATTCACCAACGCAATGCGAGCTGAAGACCGTAAAGGCTCGGTCAATTTATCTTGTCAATTTTATTTGGTGATCAGTCAGGATAGCAGAGCAATTACGTGACATGTTGGGTAACCCGATATTTTCTCAACCGACTGTCCCGTACAGAAATAGCCGATAATCAGTCGAGAAGAATATCGGAGGGCTCTATCCTCGTGTTCGGGTCACTCTCTCGCGCAAGCAAACCAGACAATGTGGGGGTTGCTCTCCCCAAGATAAATTTTTAGGTGAGGTGTCTTTTAGGGTCAATAGTGTTAGCAGTCCCAATTTTTATTGTTTTTCTTTTTAGGTATTTTTCAATAAAAGCAAAATCGCCTAACGAATTTTTCGGTTCTCCTGGTTATTAAGTCCGAAATAGGGGGAGAAGACGAAAAAGTCGATGCGCGATGAAATCAATGATGCATGCAGAGTAAGAAATGCGTTCCTGACTCCAGCAGTCTGCATGCAAGATGATCCGCGTAGAATTGAAAGACAGAAAATAAACTACCTAAATGGTGCAGGCGAAAAACCGAGTCCCTAAGTAGGCTATTCTACTCGAAAGAACAGCTAGTCAACCACCAGCCTTCGAACCAAAAAGTCCGGTCTTGGTCAACCCCTCCTCCTCCCGACAAATCGGGTTCAAGAGCAACGCTTGGCAGGGCGGGCTGCGGCACGTAGGCTCGAAGGAAGTGAGTTAACTATTTTATTAATCTTTTATTATAGGTCCAATTACCGAACTATAGGAACATACAGATATATTAGGGTGCTTGGATCCTATGTATTACGTCACAATCAAGTAGAAAATCCTACGGCTAGGGGCTCGAGAAATCCGCGAGAAACCGGAAAAGGCAGTGAAAAATCAAAACCACGAAAAAACGCAAAGGAAACTAAGGGGTCCCCCGAGCACACCGGTGCTCGGCGAAACAGACCCCGAGAGTGTCTGAAAAGTCTGAGTGTCCTGTTGTCCATGTATTATTACAATAATTCAAATGTTATTGAAATAAAACCTAATCTAAAGCTACACTAATCCTCCCACACTCATATGCTTCCTCGTGCTCTCCTGCGGCTCCGTGCAGAAGGGAGCCGCCTCCGATCACCGCGGTTGCGCCAGCTCCTCGAAAGTAACCGCCTCGGTCTTCGGGCCCTCGCAAGAAAACGAAAGAGTGTCAAATACCAGATAAAAATGAAACAGATAAAATAAAATAAAATAAAGAAAACAGGGTATATCTGCAAAAATAGAAATAAACAAGCAAAAGCAAACAAAAACAAAAATAAAAATAAAAATAAAAGAAATGAAAATAAAATAAAACAAAACAAAAATAAAAGAAAAATTAAAAGCCACGAAAACCCCGGACTTAGAAAGAGCCGCGGAAAGCCGCGAAGAAGAAAACAAAATAAAAAGAAAAATAAATGGACTACTAAGTCGTGCTCCCCGGCAACGGCGCCATTCTGATGACCCGAAAAAGTCCCGAGCAACTAAGGTAAAGGAATATCACTAAGGTCATTGCGACCTCAGTCGCTCGAGGATCAATCAGCTCAGTCAAGAAAATAAGAGAGCAGACCACCAAAACAAGATAAAAATCAAAGGAAATCAATAGTGGCCCTGGCTATTGGATTAGCCTGGTATAGAGACCAGGGTCGAACTCAAGGAGCACGGGTTGGCCTCGCGGCCTACGATGTAGTCAAAAATAAAAACAAATAAAAGAAAATTATTGTTGATGGGTTTTTAATATTTTTATATTTTTTGGATTTTTTAATCATAAAGAAAATAGGAAAACAACCAAAACAAGTAACTTGGACCAAGTATTTAACTACTCAAAATTAGTCTAAAAATTCAAACAAAAATTTTTTATGCTTTTTATATTTTTTTATGTTTTTTTATGAATTTTTGGTAATTTTCTATTTTTTATAGAATTTTATAAAAATGAAATAAGAAAAGGGAAACAGTGTTGTTGTCCAGCCAGGCTTCAAAGGCTAAAATAAAATATATAATGGCCTTCAAATTGCCTGGAGGTATTTTTCCTGTAAAATATAAACAAAAATGAAAATTCAGAAACTGAGTTTATTATTTTTGGGTTTTTCTATTAATTACTAGAATTTTTATGGTTTTTTAGGGATTTTTTTTAATTTTTATAAATTTTATAAATCCAAAAATGACCAAAATTGGTCAGAAAATCAAGCACAGTCAATACACAAAATCTAATTTTTTTGTAATTTTTAAAGATGTTTTAATATTTTTTGTGAATTTTAATTCTGGACAGTAAGAAAAATGGATGTTTTTGAATTTTTAAAAATAGAAAAAGGGCTCCAAAAATTTCCCAAAAATTAGTGAAAATTCTACACAGTGGTATGAGCCACGTGTCAAATTTTCACTTGATTTGGAGTAGATTTGATATTTTATTCAAAGCAAACACAAGCTCGTAGTTATAAGGACATGTCTGCAATAAAAATAACTTCTGGGGGTCTAAGAATAACAACGCTAGAAATCCAAGGGGTCCAGGTGCAAAAATCCCAAGATCTCAATGCCACGCTCGTGATCTGGGCACTCAGGGACCTTTTTGTAATTAACTTAAGTCCCTGGACCTATTAGTAACACGTACTAAAAGTCCAGAGGCAAAAGTATAAAAAGCCCAAGAAATTCGGCACATGCACAATTAAAACACTCACAGGGGCAAATTTGCAAATATCTAAAAATATCTTTTCATTTCATAACATCCAGAAAGTACATGCCCTTAGATGCAATTTACCACAACATACACGTGACGAAGCACGTGTCCACAACACACAGGGGTAGAAGTGCAATTAAAAGAAACAACAAGGTCCTAAATGTAATTGTTCCAAACTAAAATAAACTATGAAAAGTATTTACATGACTAAATGCTAAAACAAAATGGAAGAGGGGCCTAAGTGAAATTACCCCTTATTATAGTCCAAGGGTTGAGATGGCGCCGCGTGGCGAATCTGACGGTGGTGGTGCGCTGCGGCTGAACAAAGACGCCCTGGCTCTAATCCAACGGTGGAGGATGCGCCACGTGGGGGAATCAACGGTCGAGAATAGCTGGCGCTAACCCTCGCTGGATGGGCGGTCCAGATCAGTCCTCCAAGGGATCGGACGGTGGTGGCTGCTCCTCAAGTGAATGGCTGCGATCTAATCTGGAGCTGGAGGGTTGGATGGACGGCTCTGGAGGATCCACGAAGAACAGGTGGACGACGAACTTCGCCGGCCCAGAACGCGCGCAATGGTCCTCCTCGGGGGCTACTGATGATCGGAGAAGAAGCGCCGGAGCCTCCCACGTCTGAAGAGCTCCTCCGATGACGCAAGGGAGCTCCGAGAAGCCCAGGCGACCATGGCAAAGCTGAAGCTCCTGTGATGAATAGGGAGGACCTCAGATGGTCCTCCTCTGACCTGCAAAGTGGCACAGAGAGACTGCTGGGTCGAGGACAAAAAGCCTCGACCCGCTTAGAAGCGATGGGGGTGGTCGGTGCATCGGAATGAAGGAGCTCCGGCGATGAGACGGTGAGGGAGCTCGAATCCCAGTTCCTGTGCGAATTGGGTTGAACGGATGGGTGAAGAATGTGCGTGGGAGAAGTGCGAAGGTGACGGTCGAGTCCGATGGTCGAGATGGGGTCGGATGTGGTCGGAATCGAAGGTCGACGACGAAGGGGCGATTTGGGGGTAAATGGAAATTAGCTAAAACTAGAAAGAACTACGGTTATCTGATGGTCGATGTCGACTGGGGACGAGCTGACGGAGCCCTGGGTCCTAGCCTCGAGGGTCGTCGATGCCCGAGGCTCTAGCACCACGCTGGTGGCAGCGCACGGTGGCGCAAGGCTACCAGATCGATGGTCGGGACTCCTCCTCCTCGCTGCGACACCTCCAATCGCTTGCTGTCACTCAGGCGATGATGGTGGATGTCCTGGGAAGGGAAGAGAGGAACCAAAGATGAGTGAAGGAGCGGGCAGAGCTCAGACTATATACGGCTAGGGGTCCGGCTAAAGGAAGTTCGGACGAGCTGATCGGAGCGCGGATCCCCAAAACCCACCCCGGGCGTGGATCAGGGTTGATCAAGGTCGGATTAGGACCCGGGGTTAGCGGATTTGGATCTCGAATCAAGGTGCAATAATTAGGAGAAGTCGGGTCAAAAACTCAGATGCGGAGGACTGTGGTCCAGGGGGGGAGTTGACCGGGGGGTCAACATCCCCCGTGGGCCAATGGGATGCGGCCACGTGTAAATGATTTGGAAATTCAAAATAAAATAGAAAATGGCTGAATTAAGAAAAACTCAAAACATGAAAAATGTTTCTTTTATTTTAAACTATTTTTTTGTGATTTTTATTTATTTTTTTGAAATATAAATTAGGTATTTACAACATAGTATTATATACATAGGTATATACAATATAGAATTTTAAATTTTGATTTTTAATTAATTATTTTTGTGCATTTTTATTCCAATTTTATATTTTATTTATTTACAAGATAAAATTTGGAATATTTTGGTATTTTTATTTTATTTTTATTATTTAATTACAAGGGTAAAATAAATAGTTATATACATTTATACACATGGTATATATACAATGTTTCTTTTGATTTTTATTTTTGTTCTTTTTATTTTATTTTTGTTTTTATGGTTTTTATTTTATTTATTTACATAATGGGACATGGAATATATACAAATTTTTATGGAACTTAATTTTTTTATTTATAGGGCTAAATAAATAGGTATGTGGTCTTATGTACATGGTGAATATATACAATGAAGGATATTTTTATTTTCTTTTTTATTTTTTTTATTTTTATTTTGATTTTGTATTTACAACTATTTACAAATAAACACAACCCATTTTTTATTTTTATTTTTAGAGGAAAATATTTTTATTCTATTTACAGGTATATGTACAAAGGTGAGCTTCCTTATCTCTCTCTACTTGGGCTTTTATGCGGTCAGGCCCATGCTGAGCCCTCCCTTGGGATTAGGTCGCTCAATATTTATTCTAAATATCTCCCTCTTTTTCTTTTATCTCTTTATTCTTTTATTTATGCACAAAAACATGCTAATTATTAACTTTTACACAATGCATGTCAAATGGTAATTATCAGTATTTACAAGAATATACATGTGTTTGGCAAAGGTTTTGTAGCTAAAATAAAAGAATAAAGAGTGATGAATGGGTATTCATCACCCCCCTATACTTAACTTTGCTAGTCCCTTAGCAAACACTTATTTGAAAAAGAAGTGAAAAAGAGAAAGAAAAAGAAAAAGAGGAGAATGTCCATGGACCAAGGTTGAATATTAAACTTGCCTTCATTAAATTGAATTATGGAGCTCGATCAGATCTTTGGATTATTAATGTGTCGGAACATTATTTAGACTTAGGTTTAAAACTTAACAGCCTCTAAGATCCACTAATCTATAATCAGGACTCCTCAACAATCCAGAGCATAACAAGTCACTATATACAAACCCTGAAGACCATGAGTCTTTCCTTGTACTGTGAATGTGAAGTATAAGCTCTCCAACTCAGAAGTGGCAACTTGACAACCCTCCCCAACTAGGTAACTCTATGACCCCAGTCCGGCCACTCTTTCCTCGAGGAGCGGGGTATTCCCTTCTAAGTTCAAGTTCAACCGGCTCAAGAAGAGGGGGAAGAAGAGAATGGACCATGGCCAGTGTAGCCATGTATCCTTGGGAGCTCAACCAGTGTAGCCAAGTCTCCCTGCTGCAAGCTACATAAGGTGGGACATGAATCTCAAGCTCTGCTTATTTGCACTATATACATACTCCGGTGGGATTATCATTTTCTCTCAGACCCACCACTTTTTTGGAGTTATTTTTTTTTGCAATTTTTTTTCAAGTACATCTATACAACATATACATGTGCAGCATATATACAAGGAGTTTTTCCTCTTGAGCCAGTAGACTATCCCTCTTTTGAAGCATTATTGCAACCCACAACTCCCGTCGTTAGACCTCATGGCAACCAGACCAAGTTGAGACGCATTTCCTTCACTAAAAGAAGAAGAGAGGTTCCGCCTAGAAGTACTACCCTCATATGCTACCCCAAGTCAAGGAAGATTGCCTCCTCACCACCTCATCCGTAGATAGCCATGGCCGACCACCCTCTTTGCTCCACCTTCTTCATTGATCCACTCCCCATTTGTCATCCAAATTTGAGTTTCAAGAGCTCAAATCAAAGCTAGGGAGGAGAGGATCTTGGATCTTGCATTTTATGTAAGATAAGGGGCCAAAGAAGAAGAGAAATCCAAGCTTGAAGCCCAAGGTGTGGGCTGCTCTACACTTGTTCTTGGAGTGTTCTTCTTCAAGCCCTTGAAGCTTGAATTTGAGGTACAAATTAAGCCCCTCTTTGTTGTTATTTTGTGGATTTCCTACCACTTATAACCCAGGTCTTGAATTAAGTCTTTGTTTTGGGGATTTTATTGATCAAACTTGGGTTTTGGAGGCTGTGAGTGGATGGTTTTGTGTGTGTGTCCAGATCAGGTTGTTGTTCTTCAAATCCGAGTTGTGCATGTGTTTTGGGATTTTTCTTGAGCCCTCTTTGGTGGGATTACTTGTTGATTAATACTCCATGGCCTTTCATACTTGGCTTTGGATTCAAAATTTGCATGGGATTTATGAGCCTTATTGGCTGTTGTTCATGGACAGTTTTGAATGTCTTTAGATCTGTCCTTGTTGAATTATAGCTAAATTCATGCATAATTTGGGGAGGATTTTCGATTTCCCTTGAGTGGTTTTTGTTGTTGTTATATGCTCCATTAAGTTGGCCTTCCATTCATGATTTTGGACTCGAATTTGCATGTGATTATGAGCTTTTATGGTTGTTGTACATGGACAGTTTTGCTGAATGTTCCATATTTGTTTGGCTAAATGTTGGCTGAGATTCTTCATGATTTGGGGATCTTCTTTGAGTTCCTTTGAGTGGATTTGCTTGTTGGTTGCTTCTTCACTAAGTTGGCCTAAGATTCATGGTTTTTATTTCGAAATTTGAGGTGAATTGGAAATGATTTGGTTGTTGTTCATATACAAGTATCTGAATGTTTTCAGATCTGTCCATGCACTTAAAATTCGAGATTCATGATGGTTTTGGGGAGTTTCTTCATGTCCCCTTGGGTAGATTTACTTGTTGATAGATACTCCTTCATGTTAACCATCAATCCATGGGTTTGGTTTCGAAATATGATGAGTTTTGAGGAGTTTATGACTGTTGTTATTATGCTTGCCACTGAATGTTTCAGATTTGAAATTGTTGCATTATGGCAGAGGACATGCATGATTTTGGAAGTTTTCTTAGAACCCCCTTGGTGGATTTGATTGCTGGATATATGGGGGATACAATACCCATGAAATCCATGTTTTGGATTGGTTTTGGTGGTGATTTTGAGATCAAATTGGCTGCTGTTCATGGATCTTGCTGTGGCCGAATTTCAGTTGCTGAATGCATGTTTTGATCCATATTTATGCATCCCTTGGTGGGTTTTAAAAACCACAAGTCCCCAAGTTCTCCCTATATTGAAATGGGTAATCAATTAATGATTTAATCCCATAAAGGAGAGAGATTTAGAGTGGATGAATTGATGATTTTGACTATTGATGCACTGTTATATGATACTGTGCACACTTGCAATTCATTGCTGAGCATTGATGATTTTGATTGGATATTGATCACTATTTTAATAATCTTTAAGCATGGATTGTTAGTGGATTTTGTTGTCTTGAAAGCTATAACTTTGCTTGAGTAGTTGGGAGAATTTTGATGCCTTGAATTGCCTTATGTTTACGGCTATATGATTTCTGTACACAAAGATTTATGTGTAGAACAGATGCATGATTGGAGCATGTGGTGCCCTCTAAATGACCCTATAAATGTTACACTTTAAAGTCAATTGAATGCTTAACTTGTGTCTTTGAAGCCTTGAAGTTGGGTGTGAAATTAAAAGGATTAGATGCCTTGAATTACTATGTAGTGTACAAGCACATTGCCACTAATAAACTTTGAAAGGGTAAACCCATATTAGTAACCATTTTAGAGTACGCCTTAGTATATTTGTTACTTATAAAGGTGGGTTTGAAACACATGTTATGGGTTATGAAATTGGGGATGAACTTAATGATATATGTGTGGTTATCATACATGAAAATAAGACTATATGAACTTGCCATGTAGCAAGTCTTCCTCTAATAGGTAGCCAGATTTTTGTGGGTGTTTGTGAATCTTTTGGGACGTAGGAAAGAAAGATGTTTCCTGATAAGATAGCCAAGATCATAAGATAGATGTTTTTCGGTGGGAGCTGAGAGAGACTATCATAACAGGTCTGTATCCCTGACCTTGGATCAGTTAAGGTTCTTATAGAACAAGTTCGTGTCTAGGATCGATAACTTGTAGATGTGAAATAAGTCAAAGAAATCGTAGACACTTAGTGTGAAACATGAAAATAAAAGGAATGGTGATGTCACATGTGGCCAGTTGTGGAGACTCATACTCCGACTGTGCGAGGGCGCGGTGACCCTCATCTGAGCTGGAAATGAGGTCGCTCAGGCTTGGGTAGCGGACACTGAGAGCATGGGTCTAGGATCCCAGTCTTCTGTATGTGTTTTCTTCGAGTCGACTCGGTTTTACGCTTCTTTGGGATCCACGAGTTGTCTAGACCATTCCGCTGACCTGGTGGTTTTTTTTGAGAGCCTAGGCTGGAGGTTCTCCACAGTTAGTTACGAGCTCATCTGGTGTTACTTAGCTTTTCTCTTCCGGGAGTTGAGCAACGAGAGAGGAAGTCGGGACTGGCAGGCTTACCTCTTCTCTTTCCTACCTCTAGTGGCATAGTAGTCGTACTACCACTGCCTTTCCCTTGGACCACACTTCCACTGGGATTAGCGAGACAGGCGAATCCCTTCGGGGGTTTCCTCATCGCAACAGTTGTTACCTTTCCGCCATGCTTGTGACATGGTGATGGGGTAGTGGTCAGTAGACATGTGACAGTTCACCAATTGCTAGTTGAGTTGTAGTTCCGTCAGTAGACACTGACGACCCCTATACTACATTTCTCCAGGCTTGTGGCCTCGTAATGGGGTAGGAGACGGGTGACTTTCCGTTAGTTTCCTAGTGACGACTTTTCCGCTAGGAGACTAGTGACGACAGTACCGTTAGTAGAGACTAACGAGGGTTGGTGTTGAGAGAGTTGTGAATATGTTTCCTCTTGTACACCTTCGTGAGCGAGCTATCACACGTGTCGACTGAGGATCTATGTGAGTTGAGAGAAAAGCTAGAAGAAGTGTTGGGAACTTAGTTAGGATGCAAGGTACCATCGCATGCCTACGGAGGCACCCCAACCCTGAGGCGTACACCATACTTCAGAGTCATAGTGTGAGCTTCAACCTGGACTTTGAAGTTCTACCTGGATATCGAGGTCCTAACCGAACCAAGACCACGGACTTTCTTCTAGGCTTGAGTTGTTGTTTGGTTAGTTCCATTGATCGCGGGAGACACGGTGTGGTAGTGAGCGAGTGTGTTCTTCTTGTTAGCCTTCCGAAAGCAAGTAAATAACTTAAAAGATCAATTAACCCACTTTTACTGGCTAGTTCTTTTTATGTCCACTACAGTTTACCTTTCTGTTTTTCTAGTTGTTTTTAGTCTTTTCCTTACTACTTTTCCTTAGTAGAACTGTGTAGAATTTGTACTTGACAATTGTTGACAGATGCTTGCTTGTCTCCTTTCCACTTGTGGCAGGCAAGGGTCTGGCGACTGAGTAGTCGACTTAGTTGGGGCTGCAGTTGCTTTTTTTGGTGCAAACACTTTCATAACAGGTTTGTCTTTTGGAGTTCAGTTGTACAGCCGTTACTTGTGCTCTCTTCTGTAGCATTCTTTCTGGTATGTATATGTATATGGGTGTTGTGGAACCCCAGCATGTAAATATGAATGAAATGAAAAGGAATGGAAATCCTGCTGTTCAGTTCTGGTGCACTATTTACTTCCGCTTTTAGTTTCCTCGTGGTTGCTTGTTTAG
The DNA here is from genome assembly GCA_037367405.1 of Ottelia alismoides. Taxonomy (NCBI): domain Eukaryota; kingdom Viridiplantae; phylum Streptophyta; class Magnoliopsida; order Alismatales; family Hydrocharitaceae; genus Ottelia; species Ottelia alismoides. Next base: position 352,244 of record JAZKJV010005539.1, on the reverse strand, counting down.
CTTAAATAAATCTTGTGAATGTCATGATAAAAAGTGAAAAATTTCCCCAGTTTTTCATAACATCATATTAACTCTAAGCTAATTAAGTAGGCGAATGACGTGTTTGACGGGTAACCTAAGGTTCTCGGGAGGACGATCACGACAGTAGTTGACAACGACATTGGAGAGATCACATTCTGCTCCAAGTACATACAAAGTCCATATAACGATCGTTCTTGAGCTGAAACATACATAAGATGTGTATGAGATTAGAGTGCTTGAATCTCAATCTTCTAAGGACTGTGATTTTTTAACAGAGATCAGAGACACAAATCTATTTCTGAATGATAGAGAAACCTCGGACTTCCTATCTCCAGAGGAAGGATGGGAAAGTACAGTCCAATTAACTGAAGTCTTTAAGGATGAGATTTTCGTTGATATGCCAATAGAGGAAGTTGAACATTCCCTCTCATCTGAGCAAGAAGATTTCATTGCAGATCTGTGTGATATCCTGCATGATGAAAATGAACTGCCAGAGGTGGACAAACAATAGTCCAAAGATCTTACACCTACAGTTGTCGTTGAAGTCGCCACTGAAGTTGCTCCCACTCCACCAGATCTCAAACCTTTGACCTCCAATGTAAAGTATTCTTTCCTTGTTGGAGAACCGAATATGTACCCAATCATTATCAATGCTCAGTTAATCGAAGACCAAGAATCTCGTCTGATGGAGGTTATTGAATGTAATCGCAAGGCAATAGGCTGGAAGATATCAGATCTTTGCAGGATTAATCCATCTCTATGCTCGAATCACATTTGCTTAGAAGAAGAAAACAAGTCGTCTCGTGAATTCCAGTGTAGTCTAAATCCAAATCTCTGGGAGGTTGTAATGAAAGACCAGAAATGGTGTGATGCGGGAATCATTTATCCTATCTCTGAGTCCAAGTGGATGAGTCCTCTGCACGTAGTACCCAAGAAGTCTGGGATCATCATTGTTATTAATGACAAGGGAGAGGAGATTCCGACCAAAGTACCGACATCCTAGCGAGTCTGTGTGGATTACAAATGTCTCAACCTCGCCACCAAGAAGGACCATTTCTCATTGCCCTTCATTGACCAGATTCTCGAGAGATTGGCCATGAAGGAATACTTTATGCTTCTTGGATGATTACTTTGGATACAATCAAGTGACAACCACGCATGAAGACCAATAGAAGACCATGTTCATCTGTCCTTTTAGGGCATACACCTTCCGATGGATGCCGTTAGAGCTGTGTAACGCCCCTGCTACATTTCAATGATGTATGTTGGTTGTATTTGCATACATGGTGGGTAGTTTTCTTGATGTGTTCGTGGACGATTTTTTGGTCTACGGAGATTTATTTGATCAGATGGCTTGATTATTTAGACCGAGTTCTGAGGAGGTGTTGTGAAGTGAACCTCATGCTCTCGTAGGAGAAGAGCAATGTCATAGTGACTGAAGGGATCATGCTAGGTCACGCTCTATCTAAACGTGGCATGTAAGTGGACCCATCCAAGGTGGAAGTGATTCCAAACTTGTGCCACATACAAATCTAAAACATGTCCGGTCGTTTTTAGAGCACATTGGTTTCTACCGACTATTTATCAAAGACTTCAGCAAGCTCAGTCAACCGCTGACAAAACTGTTAGGCAAGGAGACCAATTTTGTTGTGGATGACCATGTTCTCCAAACCTTTAATAAGTTGAAAGACCTGATCACACATGCTCCTGTCCTGCGGCCACCTGAGTGATCTCTACCTTTTGAGAACATGACGGACGCATCTGATTTCGCAATTGGTGTTGTACTAGGATAAATACGAGATGGGATTACAATAGCCGAACATTGGACGAAGCTCAGAAAAACTTTACAATGACAGAGAAAAAGATGCTAGCCATAGTTTTTGCCCTGGAGAAGTTCATATCACATCACATTGGATAAAAGAGTTATTTTTCACACTGGTCATTCTGCCATCAAATACCTCCAAAGCAAGAAAGACGCCAAGCCTCGTCTGATTCATTTGATCCTTCTACTCCAAGAGTTCGACTTTGGAATTCGTGACAAACCATGCATAAAAAATGTGGCGGTTGACCATCTTTCCAGAATCGTCTATGTATAGCCTCCTAAGTAAAATTCAATTCCTATCACAGAAACCTTTCCAAATGAGGCAGTCTCACCTATATCCTCTCTCCCTTAGTACGCAGACATTATGAATTATCTCATCTCCAAGAAGACTCCACCAGAGTGGCCGGAGATCAAACGAGACAAGTTATTGACAGATATTCATTTATACCAGTGGGAAGAACCACATCTATTTCGAGAGGATGCATACTGCATCTAGAGAAGGTGTATATCTCAGTAGGAAATTATGGGTGTCCTAGACCACTATCGCAAACTCGAAGCCAGTGGACACCATTCTGAAAAGAGGACGACGATAAAAGTGCTTACATGTGGTCTTTAGTGGCCAACTTTATTTAAGGATGCGAAAAATTATGTTAAGAAGTGCACTGACTGTCTGGAAATGTTCGGGAACATCAGTATGCTCTATACAATGCCTCTGAAGTGCATTCAGATATCTAACGTCTTCGACGCCTGGGGCATTGACTTCATGGGGCCATTCCCTCACAATTAGGGTTTTGAGTACATCCTTCTTGTTGTCATCTTTGTCGGTAGATGGGTGGAGGCAATCCCCGCCCTAACCGCATACAACTGCATAGTTTGTCGATTCTTGAAGATAACATCATCTCATAGTTTAGAATCAACAAAATTCTCATTTCTGATGGGGGAACCATTTTATCAACAAGGAGGTCAAGGAGTTGTTCAAAGAATACGACATCGAATATCGTGTTGTTGTGTCGTATCATCAACAGTCAAATGGCTTGACAGAATGTTCCAATAGGGAGATCAAGACAATACTGCAAAAGCTTGTACGACCGGATCGTAAGAATTGGTCTCAATTACTAGTTTTGGTTCTTTGGGCTTATCGTATGCATACAAGTCTCCACTCGGCATGTCTATCTACTGCCTTGTCTATGGCAAGTCTTACCACATGTCCGTGGAGTTAATTCACAAATCCGTGTAGGCACTGAACATGTGCAACCTTGATTCCGAGCGAGGAGGCAAGAATAGAAAAGTTGATCTGAACTGACTGCTTGAATTTTGAGACTATGCATACGATAACAACTTGATGTATAAAGAGAAAGTCAAGAGATGCCACGACAAACACATCCGAAGGAAGGCTTTCAATCCTGGACAGAAGGTGTGGTTATTTGATATGAAGTTGAAAATTTTCTCGGGTAAACATAAGAGCGAGTGGACATGACCATTTATTGTGAGAAATGTACGTGACAATGGAAGTCTACTCATATCTAAATTGTTGCCAGATGCACAACCATTTGTAGACAACGGACAATTGCTGAAGCCATATCTCGAGCACTACACATTCATGTCCGTTGTCGATTCAATCGAAGTTGCATTTCAAGATGATTTCTTAGAGACAAAAGGATTAGACGCAAAAAGCTGAAAAACCACAAAACGATTTTGGTTTCTTCTTTTCTTCTTTTCATTTTCATTTTTCTCTTTCTTCTGAAAAGGTGTTCATCCCTTCCATCATTACTATACGTAGAATGTACTTTGTCTTAAGTATAGGGGGTGATCACCCCAAGTTGTTCAGTCTTTGATTCCTTACTTGTCCCCTCAACTCTTGACATTCCGTCTATACTTAAGAATTTTTATCCTAAATATAAGGGGGGATAGGTCAAGCCAATGATTTTGTATATTTCTGCTCTTGACCCTCCCTACTTTGTGTACAGTCTGTTGCACTTAAGATTATTTCATCCTAAGTATAGTTGGACGGTCAACTTCTCATTCGATCATTCTTTAGTCATTGTAGTACAGATTGTTCTATACTTAGTACGAGTTATGTCTTCCTTTTTTCTCTTTGATCTATGAGGACATGGCTCAATATAAGTATATTGGTGTCGTATATACATTGTGTATACTTTGGCCATAACTCGTAATTTCAATAATATAGCTAATTCATAAATTTAAACATACATTAAAATTCTTTGTATATAATGATTAATAAATCAGGTTAAAAATATTTTGCAAAATATTTGAAAAATGATTGAGAAATTTCTTTGAAAAAATCTTTGAAAACGGTTTGGAAAATATTTTGTAAAATGTTTTCAACTTTTAAAAAAATTTTGTTTGTAAAAATTCCTTTTCTTTGTGTGAGTAAAATGTTTTGAAAATCTTATTGCAAATGGATTGAAAAATGGTTGGAAAAATATTTGAAAAATATATACGTAATGTTTGAAAATCTTTGCAAAATGATTTTCAAATTTTGTAAATGTTTGTAGAAATTATTTTTCAAAATAAAATTTTCAAAATATTTGCAAAAATATTTTCAAATTATTTTGAGAACTCTGTACATAATCCAGATAAATAAAACTCTTTACAAACTTATAAATAACTAACTTGTGTAAATTCTTGAATACTTGTCTCTTGTAAATACAAGATGCACCCCCGTGTAAATATCTGCACATAGTTCTTTTATTTTTGAAAAAAACCCCAAAAAATACAAAATCTTTTGAAAACCTCCATAAAAATTTGCAAAACTTTTCAAAAATTCCAAAAAAATAGAAAATTGCATCACAAAAATATTTCCCTTGCACTGTACATAACATTTGCATTTTTCGGATTGATGTTGACAATTAAACTAGTCTAAGTAAAATCCAAAGATTGGAGCTTGGTTGGACTTTAGTCTATTTAATCACATGAATCTTATAGGAACTGGAATTGAGATGCCTCATGTAAGCTAGACAAAATTCTTCGAGACAAAGAGACTTGGTTCAGTGTTGTCTTGACTGCCTAAGTAGAATATTTCGGAACACAGGCATGACTCTTGTCGACAATGACCTAGCTTGCACACATGCACTTTACACTTTTCTCACCTCAATTGAAGTGGTACAGGGATGGATTTGTTGGCTTGAGGTACAAGCCAATGGAAACATCAAAACTCATACATTTGTGGCCATTGTACTCCAACTTGATTCAGTAGACATGAGATCTAATGACAAAAGTTGTGGGTTGTAATAATGCTTCAAAAGAGGGATAGTCTACTGGCTCAAGAGGAAAAAGTTCATACGTAAAAGTCATTGTATATAATATTCAAAAAGTGAAAAAAATAAAAAATCCAAAAAAGAATAGACGGGCAGAATTCCAAGAAATATCAATTACTGTCGAAGTACGTATTCAATAAACAAGCTTGAGCTTCAAAATCAAACCCTTGTAAGCCTGCGACCGGATGACTTGACTACAATGGAGAAGCATCCTAAGATAGGTAACTATATTGGCTATCGTTCATTCTTCTATCCACCTCCTCTTTTTGAGCTGGTTGTACTTGAACTTATAAGGGACTACCCCACTTTTTGAGGAAAGAGTTATTGGATTGGGGAATTAGGGTCTCCATGTTGGAGAAGACTGACTTTTACCGCTTCGGCCTAGAGGAGCTACATATCATTGACATTGTACAAGATAAACTCGTAGTCGTAAGAGACTCCATATGAATCAACTTGTTCTGACCTAGCTTTTGAGGAGACTTGAACAAAGTCTTGTGGGTCTTAGAGGTTGTTGTGTTTTAAATATGCTTCCCAATAAGGTTCCACCAAACTTAACTTCCAAAAGGTCTAACCAAGCTCCAAACTTTGATTTTATGAAGACAAGTTTGAAAGTTTAAATCAATCCAAGTTCTTTCTTTTTCCTTTCTTTATTTTCTTTTCTTCACCTATATGCATAAGTGGTTGCAAGGGACTAGCAAAGAAAAATACAGGGGGATGATAAATCTCCATTTCATCACATTTATTCTTTTATTTTAGCCTTCAAACCCTAGCTAAATGCATGTATATATCATTATTTTGTAGAAAATAACACATACTATTTATGGTGTAAATATTGGATAAAATATAATATTCAAAGCCAAAATAAAAAGAATAAAGAAAATACAAAGAAATAAAATATCCAATGCATTGACCCTAAACCCCAAGATCTAGGCATCATGATGATTGGGTCGACAAGGAATAAATTAGGGAGAGATAACGACCAATAAATACATGACGGGTGTTCACCCACTCTTTCGTAAAAAAAGACCAATAAATACAAGAAATCCTAATTAATAGATGCCCAATAAATCATTTTTGGGACCTATTTTATTTCTTTACTATGTATACCTCAAATAAATAAACTTTGTACATGAAAGATGTTGATAAAAATACATAGAGAAATAAAAATTTAGTTCACATAAAAATAATGCATATTGTATCTTTTACACTCAAAATAAAACCAAAATTTCAACTTCATAGACATGTATCTTCCCCGTATGAATTCAAAATGCATAAAAATCAATTTAATTGTATATAAATTTTTATTTGTTATTTAATAAATCTGGTTTCATTTAATGAGGAGTTAAGATGCAGAAGTTAGGTTTTGGACCACTATTTTACAATATATGTGGATAAAATATCCATTTTATTTATTCTTTATATCTTTACAATTTTATATTTTTTTAATTTTGTAAATATTACTTATAGTATATACACACAATTAAAAAAACCATAAAACTCACTAAACAATAGAGTAGTTTACAAAATACATAGATGAATTACTCATACATATACCTATACAGTAAATACATATATTTTTTAAGTGTATAAATAATATCAAAAAATAAAATAATATATATTTAAGTGTATTCAATTAAGTTATAAATATATAAATTATGTATATAAAATTATAAAATAAAAAATATAAAAAATAAATAAATTACACACTGCATAGGTAAATTTACCTATAAATCTACAAGTAAAAAGTAAACTATAATAAATTAAGTTGTAAAAATAAATAAAAATCATAATAAAATAATGCATAAAATAATAAATACTTTCAAGTTTTAATCTAAAATTAATAAATCGTTTATTATTTTATTTTGAATTAACAAACCTTTTATTTTTTGGTTTGTCTTTTAGCGTGCTTAGGTGGCCTAATCAGGGCTCGACTTGGGCTGACTGCGGGTCAACTCCTCTGACCCCGACCTAGGCATGTCAGATAGGCTATACACCCATCTTCCTCGATTTTTTGCATAAGATGCTTTCACCCATTCATCTGGATGACTCTTTGACTTTTGTATCCCGATCAATGAAATTTCACATGTGCTTGATTTTTCGATCTATGTCTCTTTGAGTCAAGCACATTCTTCAACCCATCTTCGTCCTATACAAAGACCTCTGTTCGGACCTCATTCAAACTTGATCACCCTTAGCACCACGAAATCCCCAAGGTTCATGTTGTGAAGCTTTCTAGTGACAACAGCAATGCCGAGGATCGCTTTGGCGTGGAGGAAGAGGACCGAGGTTGAAGATTCAAGCTCCTCTGGCCAACTCCGCAGTGAGCTCCTCTCCGAGCTCCTCTAGGTAGGTGAGCATCTAGTTCCTTGCATTTTGAATTCCTAGGGTCATTAGTAGCATAAGTTAGGTTTTATTTCTAGTTAATTTCATTTTTTTTGTTAAAAATCCAATTCGTAATTCGCCGGAGCTGAGCCTCCTCTCTATGATCCGACCATTGCCCACCTATCACCTTCATTTCACTTCTCTAGCATTGCTCTACGCCCTCAGCACCTCCATCCCCCTAATCTTGCTCAGATTAGGAGATCCATTCTTCTCCTCTATTGTGTCATCGGAGAACATCGCTTCGACCCATTTCCGCTCCATCTGTGCCTAAACTGAGCCTAGACCGTCATCCACTCTTTTCCAAACTAACCTTGCAGACCAAAGCTCGCAAGAACCTTTGTGGGGGTTAATTTTGTCGAAGACCAAGAACCTGGAGTTCTCGACCTTTCACGGGCTCTGAGGACCTCTCCGGTGGTCCTTTAAACATTCTGAGACCACCAGTAGAAGCGGGATGCTTCCAGGAAACTTTTGAGTAGCGTGGAAGACTCCCAAGTGCTCGTAGTTGGTCATGAGGGTTGATCGAAGCTTCCAAGCAGCGAGCTTCTTCCTAGTTCTTCCAGGCTATCTCTGAGTCGTTCGATTGAGACTCTACTCCAACTTGAACAGATGTCATTGGATGCTTTGCCTAGCCTCATAATTAACCATTGAGATCTAATCTCAGCCATCCGAAGGCGAACCATCATCGACCATTTCCAGTGCGATGCATGTCTAGTGGAATCCTCCCAGCCGTTGGATCGTGCCCGTACGGGTAATTTTGCCCTCTACCCCTACAGTTTTTGTATTTTATATTTAGTCCATAAACTTTAGTCTATAGTATAAATTATTTTGGTTATTTTGCATTTTACCCTCATGTGCTTCAATATTTGCACTTAAGTCCAATCCACGTCACCTCACATGTTGTGTGTGTGAGGGGACTGGCTATTTTGCACCTTAGCCCATGGATTTGCTTTATTTCATTTTAGTCCACGTTTTTGAAATATAAGTGTAATATTTTTCTGGAAATTTTGCATTTAATCCCCCAAACTATGTACTGATTGCAAAAATACCCCTCAAGTATATATTATTGGGAATATTTAGGAAATTTGTATTTTTGGTCATGTACTTCTCAGTTAGGTTCGGATTTAGTTCCTCAACTTTAAATATTTACATAAATGTCCCTACTAGACTGCATTTTCTTTTTGTAGAATTTATTTTTGTTGAAAATAGTTAGAGGATGTGGAGCTTGCACCAAGGTGCATGTAATTTTACATGCACCGGGGCTTATACCATCCACATTTTTTTAAAAATATCACCATGTATATTCATCTATATATCCCTCCAATATGCCATTCGAATTTCGTCAGAAACAGAATCTCCTATGCCCTCCATTTAGAACAGTCCGCTTACAGTAATTTCCAGACTGTTAAAATTACCTATTCTAGACGGAGGGCATAGGAGACTCTATTTCTGATGAAATCCGAATGGCATATAGGAGGATATATAAATGAATATACATGGTGATATTTTTCAAAAAAAATAAAAAAATGTGGAAGATATAAGCCTCGGTGCATGTAAAATTACATGCACCTTGGTGCAAGCTCCCCATCCTCAAATAGTTAATATGTTCTGAAAATTAGTAGAAAATTATGATAAATACCTTATATATTATTCTTCTACATATAAAATTTTTAAGGTATTTCGTCTTATATTTGTATTTATTAAAAATAAAAACTGAGCTATTTTGTCCTGTTTGAATTAAAAAATATAAAAATATTTAAAAAATAAAAAACACCATTTTGCTTATTATCCTATTTAACATCTACAAACCAAAATCCCTAAAAATAGGAAAAAAATAAAAATACTTAAAATTTGAAAGGTCCAAAATCCTTATAAAAATTATAACAAATTCTACAAATTTCTAAAAATATTAGTTTCAATTTTTGAATTTTGTCCATTATATTTATTATATATTTTAAATAGTTTTGAAAAATTTTGGGACTATTTGATATTTTTAAATTCCAAAATAATTAGGCTTATTTACTCTTATCACTATATTACCGTATTAATTCACTTAAAAATACAAAAAATAATAAAATTATAAAAAAAATACAAAAAAATACAAAAAAGGAAAAATATATTATTTCTTGATTTTTGAGTAAATATAGCTATATTTGTAAATATATAAGCATATATCTTTATATAGATATATTTACTTATATTATTAATTATAATTATTATAAAAATTAAAAATCAGAAAATTTAAAAGGAAATAAAAAATATAAAATTAAAAATCTAAACAATTATAAAAACAAAAATTCCAAAAAAATAAATAATTAGAAACCCACAAAAATTCAAAAAAACCATAAAAGCCCAAGAATTCTTTTTTTCTCTTTTAGTCATTTTTTGTTGTCTATCCCCATTCTCCTCATGTTCGACATCCTACCGTACTTGTCCACTATACACATTTTATTGTAGGGTTATAATAAATTTTGATCCACATCATTCTCTTTCTTGCTTTATATTTGTATTGTGGGTTGATTGTTGAAATTAGCCAAGATTCTTTGGAGAAGCTGACACATGGACTATGGTCCGCCTTGCGTGACCGCAAGACTCTCTCCTCTGCTTACTTTTGGTCGTTTCAGTAGAACCAACGCATTAAAAATTATAGATCAACCACTCTTTGTAGCTTTCTTATGAACTTCTCCGTAAAACATGGGAGCAGTTAAGAGACTTATTGGAGTAACGCCTTCATCATGAGATTACAAAGCCTGACCTTGTGTGGTTATCCTATGGGAATACGAGGATCATATTTCAACATATACGAGGACAATGTGTATGGCATTATTGTGGAAATGGTTAGGTCATGTGTAATCATGTATGTTTTGATGATAGCAAAGCTTATGTTTTTTAGCTTGTAGCTAGGTTAAAAGCAAGGAGGTTGAAGAACCAATAAAAGGCTCAAGAATAATATTCTATCTAGGAAGAAGTAGCAAGCCCAAGCACAAGCGATGTTTCGAAACTCAAGCTCAGTCTCAGCTCAATGTTAGAGTCCAAAAGCTTAAGGAAAAGAAATCAAGCTAAAACTAGTCTAAGACTTTTATGTATTAGGCCATATACTTCTATTTTTCTCTATATATCTGTAAAGAACCTCTAACAATATTTGCATGATGCACAACTAGGAACTTAAATTCAACAACTATTCACCTGACTACCTTTTCTCACTAGTCAACTTATCAAACATTCAATCGTCTAACTCGTCATTTCAATCGATTAATTTCACTTTACCTTGTTTTTATCATACTGTTGTTTTTCTTCGATCAACTAATGTGATATTTATTCCACTATTCATGTTGGAGAAAATAAGAGCGATTATTATTTCTGAGAACCCTAGGCTCTCTTATATAGTACAAAGGCCTATGGGTAAATTACATAAAGTAGAAAACAGAAAAAGATAATAAGAAAGAGACACATATGAAATATGAAAATACAAATATCTTCACACTCCCCCTCAAGCTAGAGCATAGATATCGATCGTGCTCAGCTTGGATCAACACTTCTGAAATGATCCTCTGGACAGTGGCTTGGTGAAGACGTCCGCGGTTTGCTCTCCAGAGTTGACATGGGAAGTAGAGATCATGCCCTTCTGAATCATGTCTCTAGTGTAATGGCAATCTAGCTGAATATGTTTTGTTCTCTCATGGAACGCAGGATTGTTTGCAATGAATAGGGCAACCTGGTTATCACAGTGTAACTCCATGGGTAGAAGAGCCTCTACATGTAGATTGCATAGCACTGCTCGGACCCACATCATTTCTGTACTTGCTTGGGCCATAGCCATGTATTCGGACTCGGCACTTGATCTTGCTACAATAGTTTATTTCTTACTTTTCCAAGAAACGAGAGAAGTGCCAACAAATATTGCAAATCCCGAAGTCAATTTCCTATCCTTAGGACAACCTGCATAATCTGTGTCAGCATATGCGGATACAGAGAGTATGTCTCCTTTCTTGAATAGTAATCCTGAGCCTGGAGATGATTTTAGATATCTCAATATCATGTGTATCGCATCCATATGTACCTGTCGAGGTTGTTCCATGAATTGACTCACTCGACTCACTGCAAATGCAAATCCGGTTTGGTAATTGTAACATAAATGAGTTTTCCAACATCTCTTTGTATCTCCTCTTATCGACTTCATCTGTATCATCATCGTATAGCTTCGTGCTAGGATCCATAGGAGTCGGGGAAGGTCGACATCCAATCATGCCTGTCTCTGCAAGCATATCTGTAACATATTTTCTTTGGGTCATCACAAGACCCTGTGCATTCCTAGCAAATTCCAACCCCAAGAAATACCTTAGGTTGCCCAGATTCTTAGTCACAAATTTACTGCCCAGAAAGTCTTTCGCCATCTTGATTTCCTGCTCATCATCTCTTGTAACAACAATATCATCAACATACACCATGATAGCAACAGTACCTCTAGATGTCTTCTGCGCAAATAAGGAATGGTCTGCATTTGACCTCTTGAATCCATGTCGTTCAATCAGGTTTGAAAGCTTTTGAAACCATGCTCTTGGACTCTGTTTAAGACATATATTGCCTTATGGAGTCTACAAACTTGCTGACACTCAGATCTCCATATAAAAATGCATTTTTCATGTCAAGCTAGAATAATGGCCAATCACGTGCTACAGCAACTGAAAGAAGGACACGTAAAGTAGAATGTCGAGCAACTGGAGAAAATGTGTCCAAGTAATCAACTCCATAGGTCTGAGTAAAACCACGTGCCACGAGCCTTGCCTTGTACCGATCAAGGCTTCCATCTGCATGGTATTTAGCAGTAAACACCCACTTGCAGCTAACAATAGACGCTCCGGAAGGAGGGGGAACAAGTGTTCAAGTTCCACGTGATTGCAACGCGGCCATTTCTTCTTCCATAGCACGACGTCATTTGCTATCTTGTAGTGCCTCCTGATAATTGCATGGAATTTCTACTGCAGATAGAGATGCTGCAAATATCTGGAAATCGCCTGTAAGACGATGAAAAGAGACCTCAGAAGCAAGTGGGTAGGAAGCACAAGTACGCCTCTGCTTTCTAATAGCGATAGGCACATCCAAATCTCCATGATCTTCATCCTGTTGTGTTCCCTGTATCAATATATCCTTAGACTCATCGTTAGAAATCAAGTTATCAGAACCAACCTAAGAGCTGCTGGATGACGGGCCATGACCTTGAGCAGAGGAGGATCGACGAGTATAGTGCTTTGGTAACGGGGGGACAATGGTCACTGGAGGTGAAGGTATGACATGAGGTGGTAGTGGAGATGACATAGAAGGTAACTGACTCATAGGAGGTGGTGGCATGAATACCTCAGTATCATAATGGGAAGTAGTCATTCTGTCATCTGTAGGAGAGAAAAACATCACAGATTCAAAGAATACGACATCTACGCTAACAAAATATTTTCGATGCAGCGGGTCAAAGCAAAAATACCGCTTCTGTGTCCTGGAGTATCCTACAAACTCACATTTGATAGCCCTGGGGAGAGAGCTTATCAAGCCCTGACCCCAACTGATGGACAAAACCAACACAGTCAAAGACACGGGGTGGAAGTGAGAACAACTCCTTCTCAGGAAAGGCTATAGAGAGAGGAGATTTCTCACCCAAGACAGACGAGGGCATGCAATTTACTAAGTAGCAAGCTGTGAGAACCACATCACCCCAGAACGAGCGTGGAGCATGGCTCTGAATAAGTAGGGTTCTAGTGATATCCAATAGATGTCAATGTTTCCGCTCTGCAACACCATTTTGTTGTGACGTGTAAGCACATGAAGTTTGATGAATTATACCACGAGATGAAAAGAACAAGGACAGAGCTCTAGTACGAATGCATTGCCAGAATGCATAATTTTCACAAAAGAAGAGAAAACATTTTTAACTTCATTGATAAACATTTGAATCACATCTCCTGCTTCAGATTTATTCTTCAATAAAAACACCCAAGACAAGTGAGAAAAATCATCTACTGCAACCCGATAGAATCTATGTCCCTAGTGGTCAGGAACACGACTTGGACCCCAAATATCAATATGGACTAACTTGAACAAGGAGCCATTGTTCCGAATCTGACGACTTGGGAAAGTAGACCGATGATGCTTTCCCAACTGACACACTTCACATTGGAAGGACGACTTCGGAGAAATCTGGGGCAAAACACGACACATCTTCTGAAGAGGGAGGTGACCGAAACGGAGATTCCAGATATATGGAGAGTCTGATCCTGTAGAATGGAGATATGCACCGACATAAGGAGTATGGATCAGACGATAGAGATCATTCTGCTCACATCCATAGCCAATCACGTTGCCTGAGGGTATGTCCTGAAAAACAAGAGATGATGAGTCAAAAATAACTCGACGGTTTAAATCCTTTATAATCTTCTAATGGACAGTAAATTCATAGAGAAATAATGAGCATATAACACATTCTGCAATCTCAAGGAAGGTGTCAAGTTAATCTCCATCTATCCTGTGATCGGGGAATGTGTCCCATTGGCTATCACCACAGTTCGTCCTGAAGAGACCGGTCTATATGAAGTGAGTTGTTCTTTTTCCCCACAGAGATGATGTGTTGCTCCAGAATCCATAATCCAGTTTGTAATCATTGGTCCATCACAAGAGGTGAGAGCATGAGAACTACCGGAAGTATTAGCCGTGGAAGGTGAACTGGCCGAGGCAGAGACGGCCACATCTGACTGACCTTCAAGAGTTGTATCAGGAGGCATGATATTCCTCAGTCCGGCAACAAGATCACCAAATCGCTGGTCCAATGAGGAAGGTGCAGGAGACTCAACTTGTTCTGCTACTCGAGCTGATGCAGGAAAGCCATGCTTTGAGTAGCATGTGTCCTCGGAGTGACCAGGTCGACGACAATAACTGCATGGTTGACAAATCTGACCCCCACAACCCCAGGGCCATGACCACGAAAGGTAGAGGAGTCACCTCTACCTCTGGAGGTTGCCATCGTTGAAGGTGTCTGGCTGGAAGTCGAGCTTGGACAGTAATTCGACTCAGTCGGCGAAAAGCTTCCTCCATTGGAGGAATAATAGCATCAGCTAGAATCTGAGACCGGGCAGCATCGTACTCTGGATCAAGGGCAGCCACGAACACACCTACCATGGTAGCATTCCTGTACGTCTTCTGCTGTTCTAGAGTGGCCGTCAAAGGCATGAAGCTATGGAGCTTCTCAAACATCCCTCGTAGAGATGTGTACCGTGAGTAAAGAGGGCGTCCATTCTGCTTGACTGTAAAAATATCATGTTGCAGCTGAAGTATCTTGGTATCGTTCCGCGCCAGTGAATATGTCGCCGCTAGAATATCCCACATAGCCTTAGTCGTGGGCTGATGTAGTACATCATTGGCGATTTCTATCGTCAACATCCCAGATAGCACAGACTTTGGCATACGCATCATCTGCCTCCATGAGGCATGCACCCCAGTCTTCTCCACCGGCTCCTCTCCGTTGAGAATATGTATTTTTACCATTCGACTTCATCAGGCTCATGAACTGCATAGCCCAGAGCTCATAATTTGTCCCGTCCATTTTCACAATAGGCGCTGGACCTCTTAATGC
Source organism: Ottelia alismoides (assembly GCA_037367405.1). Classification (NCBI taxonomy): domain Eukaryota; kingdom Viridiplantae; phylum Streptophyta; class Magnoliopsida; order Alismatales; family Hydrocharitaceae; genus Ottelia; species Ottelia alismoides. The sequence continues at coordinate 337,126 of JAZKJV010005539.1, read as the reverse complement.
GCCAGTGGCGGGTATATCAACCTTGTTCTCAGACATATTGCCGAAAGAAGACTGCTACGAGTGAGAGAAATCAAAGTTTATGTGTCTACACAAACATTATATGGGTTTGGGTACACGTGTAGACTCATGCACACCAACCCATCAACTAACTGACGAAGCTGAGGCGGTGCGCGAGACAACACGCGAGGCGCGCGGTGCGTGCGAGACGAACGCACGGTGCACGCGGGACGAGCACACGGTGCGCACGAGGCGAGCGCGCTGTGCGCGCGAAGGCGGGCGCGCTGTGCGCGCGGTGCGAGCGCGGTGGCCTTGTTGGGGAGATCGCAAGGCTGCGGCGCCGGAGAGGAGGCGAGGGCACACACACGAGTCGAGGAGATGGTGCCGGAGAGGAGGCGCGGTGGCGGAGAGGAGGCGGCGGCGACACGCAAGGAGAGGGCTGGAGGTGGGGTTAGGGTTTCTTAGGAATCGAGAGCTCCGATCTAGGACCGCCGCTCTGATACCATGTTGGAGAAAATAAGAGCGCTTATTATTTCTAAGAACCCTAGGCTCTCTTATATAGTAGAGAGGCCTATGGGTAAATTACATAAAGTAGAAAACATGAAAAGATAATAAGAAAGAGACACATATGAAATATGAAAATACAAATATCTTCACAATTCATATTGCCCAACAAACTAGTTATGTCAACAATGGTCATGCTCCAGTCGACTAATAGTCTAAACCAATCAAATGTCTTACCTTTCAGGTGGCTAACATGTTTGTTCAATTGATTGATTTACTCTATTAAGTGTTATTATTTTTCCTTCTGGTCTAGTGGTAGAGCAATGTGCTTCCTTCTGATCTAGTTGTAGAGCAGTGTGCTTACCACACAAAGACTAGGGTTCAAATCCCCATTGAGGATGGTTGTGCTAGATAATCACCAGCCATCGTAAAAAAGAATATGATCTTTCAACATGGTTTGACAAGAACCCATGTAGCCGACCCTACTTAAAGTTGGAGATGGTTTTGCCATTTTAGTTTTCCATCTATTTCTACCTCCACCTAACTCACTTAGCACCACCTCTAAATGACTAATTATCTCTTAAGTCATATAAGTAGGACCATCTGCTACCTTAAGTTTTACACCCAAGTATTTACACCGTATCAACACTCATACTCTTCGTCCAAAAACTTGTGAAAAATGATCTAGAGCTACTCTTCATTTTGTGTTTCACTCTCAAGCTCACATGGAGATTACATCTTGTTGGTCTACTAAGTCCGTAAGATCATTCTTATTTTCACCTTGCATTATTTGCACACTTTCTTCTGAGGTTATATGAGCTTCTACCTGTTTCCTTGTGTTTAGAGTTGATCATGTAATCAAATCAAGTGTAAGGTTAGAGTTTTCCATATATAAGCAACTTGTAATACTATTGAGTTGCACGCTTAAGCAATCTGGGTTTAGTGGAAAGATCAAGGTTTGATTAGGTTGAAAGTCCAAGATAGGAAGATTATGAGCCTAGGTTTTACACTTTTGGGATTTCACATTAAATACTCGTGTCACTTGTGATTTGCTTGTTTATTTTTTATCATGTGATTGATAAGTGTTGCATAACACATTTATTTGTTTGAGATGTGCGGATGTAATGATCCTGAGAATTATCACGATCCATCAACAACTCAAATAAATGATTAAGAGTTTTGTTATCATAACTTTTCTTCATACATTTTTGAAATCATCACCAACATAAGTCATAATGACTTAGGAAGAAAACATATCATCTTCCTCCAATCTCGAAATCATATGTGATCAATTACTAGCTAAAGTGGACTTAATTGCAAAACAATACCAATTGACATGGATAAGATAAACATTATTGCAAAGCAGATGGATGACCTAGCAACTGCTTCTACACATTCACATGCACTTCTAATGACTCCTTAGAGCATATGTCAAATTGCTACTAAGTATAGTAGTAGCAAACTTGGTTACATGATCCCAACCATCATATACACATGTCATAGTTTGAGCCCCATCCTTTTGTTCAACAATATTACTTTAATCCACTGTGTATGGATGTGAATTGGGTTCAATCCATGAGGATCAACAATACATATGTTCATGGGTGGAGATAACACCAAAATTTTAGTGGTCCACTAACCCAGCCTTCACAACGATTGCAATTCACCAACCATCTCTAGTCCACAATCGCACCAACAATAATAGACCATGTAGAGGTAGTCAGACCACCACTAGTAACAGTAGATGAGTGGCTTAAGGTCAAGATTCACAAGAGGATTTTCAATAATTCAGCCTTAGATTACATTGTTCATCGCATTTAGGAATAGAAAGTTAGAACAAAAAGTATATATGGATATAATAAAGCAACGATTAGAGGATTATATGACCAGTAAAAAGACCATCTGAGTTGTAGTTTTCCAAATGTAAATAATCTCAAGTGCAAGGCATTGATGGTAACTATAGATCTTCCTCCCTTCTCTAAAGGTGTAAGTTCAGTTTTTTCCCTCACATTATTAATCTAATGGTTTAACTCTGGGGAGTAGTGGGACTACACATGACCATAGTCCTGAAGTTAGGCCTGCAATGGATCAGTCTAAGAGTGAAAAAATGAGAAAATTCATAGTAGCTCAAGCTTCGCATAGAAAGTGATGAATCCATTATCCATCTTTTTTATTTTTCTCATTTTGTCTACAATATGAGGCAAAATGCATGTAAATACTCATTAAATTTCATTCTTTGATAAAATATAGAGTTTTTATCAACTATGCCCTTCTGAGATATTGTAATATCAGTTATGCACCTATTTTTTTGAAATATCATTTGTACCCCTGCATTCTTGCAAAATTCACAATTATGCCCATTTGTAATATCATTTATGCCCTTATTTTACCTTAACAGAAGGGAAAAACTGTGAATTTTGCAAGAATGTAGAGGCACAACTGATAGTCCAAAAGAGAGAGAGGGGTATAACCAATATTGCAATATCTTAAAGGGACACAATTGATAAAAATCCTAAAATATATGTTATGAATATACATGTGTTTAACACTAAATAATGTAAAATAAAAGAATAAAGGAAGGAAACAGAGAAGAGAAAAGTTTCTAAATATGTACAAACTTAAACCTAACCTAGAGATTGAGATAACACTAGGTTGGTCGATTGATAAAATAGGGAGAGATAAGGCGTGTACATATAGAAAAATAAATACCTTTTAAAATGACACCGAGAAACCATGTATATATTGTACAAACTTCACTAATTTATTCAGAAAATACAGTGTTAATATTTTTTTAAACTTTCTTAATTTATAATTACATTTATCAATGAAAATTCTACCAATAAAAATCGTATTAAAATGAGGTGAAAAAATATTGTACAAAATATCAAAAGAAGTAGCTTCCTTGACCCATAGTTATACATAAAAAATGACGGATAGACCAAACTCACCTTTTAACATCAACTTATAATTATTAGTAATTACTACAAATGCCACAAAAATCCCAGGGTGAAAGTGTGAGTTTTGAATTTCGGGTCTGATATACCATGTGTACATAAACTTAACAAAACTTTCTGATTTTATGCATAATTTTATTAATTCCTAACTTGATTCTTATTATAAGTTATAAATAAAAATACAAATAAATGCAAAAAAATACGAAATAAAATCGTTTGTTAATAAATGCATGTAGATCTCGAATAAAAAAGCCATAAAAATAATTTCTTAGGTAATTTCTGACTTTTATGAACTTGAAATTGAGGAAACTCGCAATTATTCAAGTTGAAATTATCTAGCGAAATGAAGGTGGTTTTGTTAAAATATATCTAAATTACAATGCTCGTTTAGTTATACAAGTATTTATTGTAATTTCTTTGGGATTTGTATATTCCATTTGTTGTACATTGTTTGTACTTTATAAATAAAATAAAAATGTAAAAAATGTTAAAAGTCATAAAAACAAAACCAAAATATTAACCGAATATATTAAATATTTTCATGGATTTATATGTGATATTGCTTAAGGGTCAAATCACTTGGTCAACAGATTGATCGAGATTACGCTAGATGGGTCGAGCCTATTGGTTACCCATCCTCTATGAAACTGTATTTTCATCCTGAATTGTGGAGTATTTTTTTAAATCTAAAAAATATAAATGATTACTGCATTTCCATTCTAGGCTTCCTCCCCAAATCAACACCTCTGTGTTGATATATACCTAAATTATTGATTATTCATTTTGTATTGCTATTTAATTAATTAGGAATAAATTCATATTTTTTAAAAAATTATCTACAAAGTTCCAAGTAAGTACATTTATCATGTGTTGTCTCTCTCCTTCACTGTTTCTATGTCTATTTTTAATATTAAATATTCCAAGCAAGTATTTAAAATTTCAAGTATAGTTATCACAAATAATATTTTCATCGTAAGGTTATGAAGCATTAAAGTAAATTCATTGCTGTCTACATTGATTATTGTTGTTTTGAAGCAATACCATCTTTTGAACTATATGTTTATTCGTATGATAAACTTCAATAAAAATTAAAGCTAGCAAAATGATGATAACTATAAATTGAAAGATGTAATAAAATATTAAAATATCGCTTAAAACTCTAAATAAATAATACGCTCCAACTAATCGAACCAACATATATAATAAAACAACCACTAAAATGGGAGATAAAACTTTATAATTTAAAATCTACAATTAAAAATAGTTAATGCATTGATTCTCAACGGCATCACCATAAGAAAATATCAAATAATTTATCTCTTGATGTAATATAATAAATAAGAATGAAATTCTTTCTAATTTTAAGGGTTTTTATCAGTTGTGTCCCTTTGAGATATTGCAATTTCAGTTATGCACCTCCCTTTTTGGGAATATCAGGTGTGCCCCTAATTTCTTGTTGTTTTCTCACTTGTACCCCTCGGGTTAGTGACTGACCATCCTCAACGTAAATGGACGTTAAATTTAGGGATACAATGAGAATTAAATGTAAGAAAAGAGGGCTGGAAGGTATCCCATCCTCTTCCTCCTCTATCTTCTTCCTCTTCATCCCCTTCTCCCCCTCCATCGCCTCCTACCCTCGGCCCCATCTACTCTCTCCGCCCCCATCTCCTCCCCGTTCCCCTGCACATCCCCCTTCGCCCATGCACCTCCCCCTTCGCCATTGCTCCTCCCCCAGCCCACCCTGAGCTCCTCCTCCTCTGCCCCTCCTCCCCAGCCTGCCCCCTCCTCCCTAGCTCGAACCCTCCAACCCCGAGCTATGCCCCCATACCTCCTCCTCTACCCCTCCTCCCTCGTCTGCCCCCTCCATCCCTGAGCTCCACCTCGATCTCCTCCCCTGCACCTCCTCCCCAGTATTCCCTTCCTCCCTAGCCCGATCCCCTCTAGCCTCGAGTTCCGCCCTGAGCTCCTCCCTCACACCTCCCACTCCACCCTCCCTCCACCCCCGCGACCCCCTCTACCCCATCTCCTCCCCAGTCCGCCTCGAGCACCTCTCCTCACCCCCAGCTCCCTGTTTCTCCCCACATCCTCTCCCCCCCCCCTCCGCCCTCCCTCTGCTCTCGTGCCTCCCCCTATGCCCCAGCTCCTCCCCAAGCCGCCCTGAGGTACTCCCCTTCCCCATCATCCCCACCCCCTGCTCCTCCCACCACCCCACACACCCCCTCCACCCTCCCTCTGCCCCCACGTCTCCCCCTCTGCCCCAGCTTCTCCACGGCCCACCCTGCACCTTTTCCTCCACCCCCTCCGCCCTGGCTCGTCCCCTCCAGCCCCTCCTCCCCGACTCGGCTTGTTGTATGTGCTCTTGCTCCTCCAGACGATGATGAAGAAGACGAAGGAGCATGATATTGTTGTACCCAGATTCTCAGATAATTCTCCTTCTAGACGGAAGTCCAGCTCCGAATGATTCACTTAGGGGAAATGAGGGGGAAATTTAACTTTAACCAAAATGCCCATCTTAACCACACCATAGTTTGAATAAACCGTGGTTATTTTAACTCAATCTGACGGAAGGGCACATGTGATAACAGAGAAAGAAGTCAGGAGCACAACTGATATTCCCCAAAAGGGAGTGACATAACTGAAATTGCAATATCTCAGAGGGGCACAACTGATAGAAATCCAATTTTAATAGTTACATTTAAAGATGATATATATGTAGGTTTAGAATTCGCAACGAACGACGTATCTTTTCCTGTATCACCAACGATGGCTCATATTGCGACTGTTATTGCATTTCCCTTTGAAATTTGTATTTTTTGACACTTTTTAATGAAAATAGGGGAAATAAAAATGCAAAATATGGAGTAATTCAAATATTCTTTAAATATATAATTTAACTTACAATGGTATTTTTCCCAGAAGATAACCTAAAAATAAAATATCATTATCTTTAAATATTGTTATATAATAATATAAAAAATTAAATACATCCCACGACAAAGTCTCTTTCTCTATCGCTACTTTTCTGGCAATTTGAGATTTGAAAATGTTATTCGGACACGTGGATCGTCATTTGAGTGAGAAAGGCTCGTTTGTCGACAGATGTAGCCCGTGTGTCTATCATTGTTACTCCTTCGACAAATCTAAATAGGGTTTCTTATCTTTCGATGACCTCCGCTTTGCGATGCTCCAACTCTGCCCTCTGCTTGGTTCTTCTTAGCAATCTATGTGAATATACTTTCCAATTTCTTTTGATCGGTGGCATATTTTTTCGAATTTTATTACTAATGATGATTGCAAGTGTTATTATTTTGCTTCTGTTGTTCTTTAAATTTTTATAGAGGGTAAGGTCTATTTTCTATTAAAAGTATAAAAAATATGTTTGAAAACTATATTTAGCTTCTGGTGTTTCTACTATGCATAAGTAATTAGAAAAAAAATAAGAGAAATTAAATCAATATTGGAAAATAAAACTATTCCCTACCAAGAGTTGAGACGAAAACCTAACTTTAGTTCTTTTAAAAAATTTAGATAACCGGATCTCTCTAAAACCGTAAATTTTTGTGTTTGTGGCAAGTTTTTTGGGGGAATTACTATAAATTATGGTTGCAAGTGTTATTATTATTTTGTTGTTGTCGATGTCATTTATTTTTATTTTGAGCAAGGTTTTTTTCGGTTAAATGTGAATTATTTGATGTTCTTTAAGTCTAATTTGGATTCAATTATTTTTTAACCATACTTCTATGTAGAATGCAATATTGCCTCCAATATATGTATGAGCTTTCGGTTGTGATCAAGTAATCTAGACTCGATAATATGTTTGTAATCTAGCAACAATTCAGTTTTTTTTTAGAAAATCACCCTATAACTTTTCAATATCGACACTCATTTGCACATTATTGCAATTATTATATAGATTCAATGATGATATCATTTGTTACATGAAACATAGAATAAAATCTATCCTTTATTGAAACGACACAACAATTTGATTTTTTTAGCACCTCATATGATATTAAAACTTCTTTAGCATTGTCATGTTGCAAAGTTCAATTTCTTTTAGGATTTACAAAGTATATCATATCATATAATATAATATCATATATAATTCTCAACAGGTGTTAACATTATCCCAACATTTGCCTCCATTGGAGACACATAATGGTAATGACAAAAATTCCATCCTACACTCCATATTCCAACATTAACACGTAATTGATCTCTCACATGTTATTAAATTTGTACTCTCATCTTGAAATGACTAGATTATTCTGTAAGATTGATATAAAATATTCTTACAACATTTTAACTTTACTGAAACAAGATATATTTTTTTCCATTTAGCAATCAAAACAAGCATTAATGATTTGGTCTTTCGATAGATCTTTTTTATTTGTCTTTTTCTTCCCTAATTATTATTTCATATTTCTTCATCAAAATAAAAACAACAAAGTAATAATCTTAAAAACTATGATATATAAATTTGACATTATTTCATTACATATAATAAATAACATAGATAACTACTTAATTTAACTCCAACGGAAAATGAGTTATGGACTATGACGTTTGCACCGGACTATTATGAATTCACTATTATCAGTAGAAATGGCAAAGCCTTCTTCTACTATAAGTAGGGTCCGTTACATGGATTCTTGCTTAAATCCATGTTGAAATATTCGACTATTTTTTAACATCAGTTATCGACTACCTAATGTAACCTCTACAAGAGGATATTTGAATTATGATCTTTTGGGTGATAATCGCACTACACTACCACTGGATCATTTAAGTGGGTCAATGGAGTCACTATTATCGGTATTGAAATATAAATAAGCAACTTCGAGAAACCTAATCTTTTTTGTATAAACTTCATACTTTAATTCTTAAATATCTCAAGTGCTTTTTATTTTATTATTAAGTATTTTAGTTTCCTACAATCGTTCTTATGATAAAAGTTATGTGTGGGCATCACACTTGTGAGCTTTTAGGGCATGTTTGGTAATAAGGTTACCCCAATGATGAATCCACATTTCATCATCTTTATTCTATCATTTTGGCACCAAAAACCCTAGCAAATACCTGTAAATAGCCTTAAATCAAGCATCTTAGCATTCATGCATGTGCATCCAGACAGTGTATAAATTACTGTAATTAAGGCCAAAATTATAGAATAAATAAAGAAAAGAAAAAGAATAAAATATTGTAAATATTTTATGACCCAAAACCCCCGAGACCTAGACATCTTGATGAATAGGTCGACAAGGAATAAAGTAGGGGGAGATAAGGTCAGAAACACAGATATAATACCTGTACTTCCTGTTCATTCTTTATTCATTTTGGGACCTATTTTTGGTTCCACTTTTTGTACATCAAATAAAGAAACTTTGTGCATGAAAGTTGTAGATAATTTCATAAAGAAAAATACAAAATTGATTTCACATAAAAATAATGTACAGATAAAAAGTTATGGTCTGAATAAAAATCCAGAATCCCAACTTCCCAGACCCGTATCTCACAAACGACAACTCCAAATGCATCAAACTCACCTTTAATTGTATATAGAAGGAAATAAGCTAATTAATGGCGGTGGTTTCGCATTTGGCGGAGCTACGGTTTGAAAGTTGACTTTTGGACCCTCATTGTATACTTGTACATATTAAAATATTCCATTTATTCTTTATTTATTATTTTTATAATTTTATATTTTTATAATGTTGTAAATAATACTTATAATAATTATGTGAATTAAAATCAGGATAAAAACATAAATAAAATACAAATAAAAATACTTGTATATATTATAATACATAGGTACATTATCTATATACATACCTATATAAAACATACTTGTATTTTATTAAATATACAAAATAAATCAGAAAAATAAAATAAAAATATATTTGTGTAGATAAAAGTATTTTATAATTTTATAAAATAATAAATAAAAAGAATAAAATTAAAATCACAAAATAAAAATAAAAGAATAAAATATGTAGATAATATACCGATATAGGGGTATAAGAGCAATTTGTAAAAATACATCCCATAAAAATAAATAAAAATCACTATAAAATAATTTGTAAAATTATAAGCATTTTTTATTTTTTGACCATAATTAAATAAAGTGGTTTACTATTTTATTTTAATTTTATAACATTTTTTTTCCAGGCTTTTTCCTGGTTGGTCCACGTGGACCAACCAGGTGGGCTGGAGAGTTGACCTCGGGTCAACTCTCTGACCCCTGGCCTGCTGCTTGTAAGAACGACTGAGACTCCTACTTTCTCGATTTTTCTCGCCATGATGCGTTGCTCGAGGGAGGATGATTCCTTCACGAAAAGTGTACCTGGAACTACCACCTAGCTCGCCAGCCTATCAGATCCTCTTGGATCTTCTCCATCCGCCCGTGATCGAGCCTCGAAACTCGCTCGTCGACCACATTTCAAAACCCAACCTCCTTCTTCCTTTTCCCCTTGAACCGACTTTAGGGCGCCAAAACCCTCCGGGCTTGGATCGAGCGGAGCTCCAGTGACAGGGCATCCTCTCCACGCTTCAGTCGAGGTGCGGTGAGCACCTAAGATCGAGTTCCACCATCTCCGGCCATCTCCTGGCTGTGAGGTTCCAACTTCGGGTACACCACCCTCGAGGTCGTTTTTCTTTCTTTTTTTATATGCTTTAGTTTCTGGTAGCAGTAGGAACCTATTCCATCTCCTATTTTGATTCCATTTCACCTCCTTCGCCGAATCCACCACCTCGTCGGAGCTTGCTCCGGCGAGCCATCAACTCTCATCGTCCCCTACCATTTTCGCCACCTGGAGGTGCTCGGCATTTTGCCCGAGCTCTCCCTAACCTTTTTGCAGGTCGCTGGAAGGAGAAGACCCCATCTGGGGGGTCGATTTTGAGGAACCGTGCTACCTGGAGCCGCCTTTCTTCCTCAAGCTTGCGGCGGCGCACCGGAGCTTTCCCGCCCATTTTGGCCCCGCCGCGAGGTTGAGGAACCTTCCAGGCATCGTCAGGAGCCTCCAGCGACGAGAACCAAGGCCGGAGCAGCGCCTGTGAGCCGATCAAAGTTCGCGAAGGGAGGAGTTCTTCCCTGTTCTAGCAGGGGAGGTTCCAGCCGTCCGATCCGAGAGGAGCTCCAGATTTTGCTGCGGCCGTTGGATCTCCATCAGCCTCGGCCGTCCATCACTCGAAGATCTTCTAATCTGGGCCGTTCGCGCGAAGAGGTACGGGCCGTCGCGATATCGACACGTGTCTTTAAGTAAGCATCAACAGCCGCCCGATCGCCCTTTTATTGGGCATTTTGCATAGTTAGCCCAGTAACATTTGTATTTATTATTTAAGTCTAAAACTTTCCTCTGCAGCTTTTAACTTTTTAGGGGATTTTGCATTTCAGCCCTGCGATCTTGTAATATTGCAAATAGGTCCTTGCCAGGTCACGTGCTTAGTGCGCGTGACTTTGGCAATTTTGCAGGTCCACCCTTGCGGGTTTTGGTTATTTGTGTTTGGTCTAAAAGTATTTAATTCAGTGTATATTTTTGTGGCAAAATTGCAGCCGTGCCCCCATCTTTTCAGATATTTGCATAAAGGTCCCTGCCAGGCCTTTAATTTTGTATGCTTGTTGTATTTATTTAACCTATCATTTTAACTCCAAAAATTTCACAAAAATAGACTTAAGTATCTGGACACGTGTACTGTGACGCCATCTATTTAGTTTTTGATTTTACTTTATTTTTATATTTATTAAAAATCAAAAACATCTTATTTGTGCACTGTCTAGCTTAGAAAATACCAAAAAAATATTAAAACACCTCCAAAAATTCCAAAAAAATCACCTAGTGTCTATTTTATCCTATTTTAGTGTCAGTCCAAAAATCATTAAAAATCTCAAAAGAAAAACACTAAAAATTTAAAAACACTCAAAAACTTCAAAAAATTATAAAAAATAGTAGAGAACTCCAAAAATCAAAAACCTAGTTTCTGTTTGTTCCTTATTTTGTCCTTTTTATGTGAAAAATAGTGTGAAAATTTTGAGTTACTGGTTGCTATTTTTAATTTGCATTTTAGTCACAGCCAGCCCTATTTCCACTGTTTTCCTTTATTTCAGTGATTAAAAATTCCAAAAACATTCTTAAAAATCCCCAAAAATCACAAAAACAGTAAAAAACCCTAAAAAGACTAAAAACAATTTATTTCTGAATTTTTGGTAATTTTTACTTAGTTTTATAAATATTTTAGCTTGCCTTGTATTATATTGTCTCTATTCTCCAATATTGAAAAAGAAATAAAAAAAATATATATATATAATATAAAATATAAAAATCAGAAAATCAAAAATCAAAATACAAAATTAAAAATTAAAAAAAATAAAAATTAAAAACCCACAAAAATTCATTTGCTTGTTTGCTTAGTGTAGACACATCACACACTCACACACACTTTAGCACTTGCTTGAACTACCCTGCTTGTTCCCTGTGTTCGAACTCTCTACATACTTGCACCTATACATCTTTTATGTAGAGTTAAAAATAAATTTTAACTCCACATTATTTCTAATTTGTTGATCTTAGTGTGGGTTAATTGTTGATTAATCGCATTTTATTGTGGGTCGCCACAGCGACGTATTTAGACCCTCGATAATTCGCGGTTATCACCCAACTCACCACATCCCATTAACCAAATAGACCCTAGGGCCATGTTTGGTAACTAGGTTGGGTTGGTTTGAGGTATACTCCTATGAATAGTAGCTGTTTGGATGATTGAGAGAGTTGAAGAGGATTGGAGTGCTAAATGTGATATGACGTGACATTGATTATATGTTAGATTGACTTTTTTAATTATTATAATATGTTTTTTATATTAATCTTTTATTTGAATGTGGTTAAAAAATATCATAACAAATAATTTGTATGGTCCATATAACTAATCCCACCATAAGAATGTAGGGATAGAGCAAGGGGTATGACGGGTTACAATGGGATAATCTAGCAACCAAATAAGCCCCAGGGTTGGAATGTTAAATATAATATAATGTGACATTGATTATATGTTAAATTAATTTTTTAATGATTATAATATATTTTTTATGTTATTTTTTATTTGAATAAATTTAAAAAATTATAATAAAAAAGATTTTTACTCGGCAGACCCTATAATCGTTGTCAATTACCTCCACGACCTTTGAAATATCCTAATTCTACCCTCGACCCCGTAAACTTGCTCCGTCTTAACCCACAGACCGTGTCGTCATCTTTAACTTTATTGAAATAAAAAACTTGTGTTAAACTTGGGTTAATCAAACCAAAGAAAATCAACGTCGGATCTTCAATCTCCCTTTCTCCTTCCTTATCCTCCTCCTTCTTCATCCTCTTCTTCATCCACATATCCCTAGGAACTTCCACCGCCTGCTGCATCCCAACGACCTCTCTGGCACGATCAGTAGCGGCATCGGCGCGCGTGGGGGTGGGAGGGGCTTCGAGGAGGGAGTTGGCGTGGCAACAACAGGGGCGAGGCTTTGAGGAGAGCGATGCCGGGTGGGGGTTCGAGGCGTAGCTCGACGGGCGAGGGCTTCGAGCAGGAGCTCGTGGGGAGGGGGACTCGAGTAGGGGCGGAGCAGCATCAACGCACGCGAGGGTGGAGGGGGCTTCGAGGAGGGAGCTCAGGGGGAGGGGTTTCGAGCAGGAGCTCGGGGGGGGGGGGGGGTGGGCTCGAGCAGAGGCGGAGTGGCATCGGCGTGCACGGGGGTGGAGGGAACTTCGAGGAGGGAGCTTGGCACGACAACGGTGGGAGCGGGGTTTCGAGGAGAGCAATGCCGGGTGGGGGTTCGAGGCGGAGCTCGACGGACAGGGCCTTTGAGCAGGAGCTCGGGGGGAGGGGGGTCTTCTCCGCCTGGGTTGGAGGGTGGGCGCGGGGGTCGGGGGAGGCCGGCGGAGGGTGGGCAGGGGAAGGTCGAGCGGCTGCCCAAGAGGATGTGGTCGGGGGAGATCGAGACCTGCCTCGGCTGCCGAGGAGGAGGTGAGGGAGGCGGTGGAGGGGGATGGGGCGGCAGACCTGGAGGAGGTGGCGGAGGTCGGAGAGGAGGAGAGCGAGGGAGGTGAATGTCGAGGAGGTGGGTGGTTGCTGGGAGTGGCACTCAATGTAAATTTGATAAACAAAATGGGTATAATGTAAAGGCACATAACGTAATCTGGTTAATTTTAACGGGTAAATGGATGGGGGTTAACCATAGGATCTGTAGGGTAAAGTTAACAAGTTTACAGAGTCACGAGGGGAATTAGATTGTTTCAAAGATTGTAGAGGTAATTTGAAAAGATTATAAAGTCCGCCGGATAAAAATCTGATAAAAAATTATATAATCCATACAACTAATTACAATCCAGAAGAAGCATATGTATGCAACCAATCAAGACCAATGAGCTTTAATAGGCGGTATCAACATGTACAGACACCAGTGGGCCATCCCAGCATCACGTGCATTACATCTACGCTTGCACGCGGATGGCACGTGATTCATGCTTCTCTCTTCGGCAACAGGAAGAACTCCCAACCATTTTTTTCCGAGGGATTTTTGCACCCGTTCCCCAAAATATTGTGTAATTACACGATATCCCCTATAATCGTGGTAGCTGTACAAATACCCTGGTAAACTGCAACACAATCCATTTAATCTTACGAACTCTTATATCACAAACATTTGTAAAAATAAAGGGTCTAACATATTAAATGGGGTAAGACTAAGGGTTGTGATAGGGTAAGACTAAGGGTTGTGATATAATTACAAGGATCATGGGAGTTATGGTGTAATCTGTCAAGATTTGAGGGTTCATCATAAAGACGAGTGCCTTCGTACCGACATGTTATATGACATTTTAATATCTCCTCTAGTTTTCTGTGGCATTGCATGAAAGTCCCCGTAACTATCAGATATTACAAACCACCTTCACATATTTTTTTCTCATGCCACCTTTCATTTACCTTCTTCCATACGTTAGGAATCATATAACATAAGTCGGTTAGAATCTCGCCATGTATTATTCTTCAAGGATAACCGCATTTGGTTTTAGAACTTTACCCCTGCATTTCTGGTAGGGCTGGCTATTGAGCCAACAAGCCACGGCTCAATGGGCCAGGTTCGGGCTTAGTTCGAATAAAGGCTTGTGAGCCTAGCTCATTAGGTTGTTGAGCCGAATTCGAGCCAGGTTTTTGAGCTTGATAGCTTAACGAGCCGAGCTCGACTCGAGACATGTTCGACTCGATAAATACATAAGGAATATATAATTCTATTTGCGAAACTGTAAAAATATTTATTTTTAGGGATTTTTACACCCATAGCCCTGAATAACATTCATAACCCTGCATAATCGCGAATTACACGAGAAACTCCGAGTAATGCTTAACTCTTACATGACATAACCCTATGTTATGTTCCGTTTGGGATACCCGTCATATTTGACGATTTTCGTTAAAAAGGATAAAAATACCCCTGATGTTTATTTTTATTTGCAAAACTGATGAATCTCGTATTCATCATGCTAAAATTGGTCATTTAGGCTCTGTCCCCCATCATCCACTTGTAATTAATCATTAATAGAGCATAATTAGCATTCATACATGTGTGATTAATATCTTCATTTCATCATGCATAATTGCATTTAAAATCCCCAGTGTAAATTAGCCCAAAAAGCCGCTAACTTCTCACATTTTTAGTTAATTCATCCTAACTCTGATTGACCCAAAACCACCTCCATTGTGTAGATACTACTAACCTTATTAAATAAAAAATACAAAAAAATTACTAACCCTAATAAGTGTCAAAAAATCCCAAAGTCAAATTTCACATCTGACAGACTAAAATGAGCATATCTCCCACATACAGTGTCCGATTTTGGTCTACTCACTTTTAAAGTAATCCATTTTCAAATACCTTCAAAACAAGACCAATTTTGTAAAATTCGGAGCTCATATGTGAAAGTTGGGTTTTGAGCCTCTTTTGCGCAGTTTGCCTTTTTGCTATTTTTGACCTCAATTTTTATGTCCTTAATTAACTCTTTTAATTTTATTTCTTCTTCATTATTGTTCTTTGATGAAAGTTTTATTAAGCGACAAAAAAATCCAAATCCAGATCAAAACTGAAATCAAAGAAACTGACTGAGTCCAAGCGTCCGTTGTCGGTCTGTACAAAAGTTGTGTGTTTCTAACTTCTAATTTATTTTCCTATTTTCTTATTTACTAAAAATCCAAAAAAAATAGATTAGTGTGTAATTAATTTTCTTGTATTTTATCATATTTTTCTATAATTTTTATCCCCTTTAAAATCACCAAAAAAATTACAAAAGTCCAAAAATCGATTTTCTATACACATGGAAAACCACCAAAAATACCACTTCGCACAGGTGACCTCTTTTGCTCACGGGTCCTACATGAAAGTTATAGATCTCGTCGAGACGAACAACTTTCATGAAGGAAATTTTTCGATCCGAGGTATGCTTCTATTTCTTTTCTAATTTTATTCATCTTTTAATTTTGAATTTCTTTGGGGACGCCACGTGGCAGCCTCTGGGCGTGCCACGTGGCACCCCCACGTTCTCTTAGCCCAGACCACCGGGTCACGTGCCAAGCACGTGACCCCATCTTCTCCTTCCCCCGGCCGTTCCACCTTCGCACCCCCCGCCTCCTCGTAACAGCCGACACCACCACCATCTCCGGCCGTTACGAGGCCACCTCCCTCGCAGCCGTTGCACCCCCTAGTAACGCCCTCGCCCCAAGCTCCCTATAAGAGCTTACCGACCCCCACCATCAACCAGATCTGCCATTATTCCCAAACTTTGAGTCTAAACTTCAGAAATTCCACGAAGGTGACAACTCCAGGAAAGCTTCGTCGCGAGACGAGAAGCCTCAGGTTTTGGCGTGATCCAAGTTGCTCTTGCATCTTGTCGCAGCACCTGCTATTCAGCTCAGGCTTCCTCTGTCGGATCTTCTGAGCATAGATCGGTTGAGGTCTTCCGACCTTCGAGAGAACTTCGTCAGGTGACTTTCCTTGCTACACCCGATCACTTCACAATCGACTCCATCGCCCTTCGTCGATTACACACCGCACCCATCGTCGGTCTCCTCCACCTACACTTCAACCTCTCAGATCCCCTTTTCGACTGGCCTCGCTCAAGTCGACAATCGAACTTGCATCCCTCATCCGCAACGGGAGTCCCATCACGTTCCCTTCTTCGTGCTTGTTTGACTAACCCCTGCAGGAAGCCGAGCTCCTCCGCACCATCGTCTGAGGCCAAGCTCCTCCGTAGGAGCTCAGCTCCCAACGCCTCCATTTCAGCCGCGCCACCCCAGCGCCTCGCCTCGCGCGGCTGCAGCGGCCTTCGACAGCACCTCCACCTCTGCCACCGCATTGCCTCCCCTCACGCGACGCCTCCGCCTTCACCAGCGCCTCCATCCGCTGCGACAGCCGCCGCCCCTCGCGTCGTGTGTCGGCCGAGGAGCAGCCCCCGCTCGCCTCCGCGGGCGTGTGTCGACCGGGCGAGGCGCCGCAGCCACCACCTCCTCCGACCGCTTCCGCGCGTTGGATCGGGCGACGGTGCCCTTGATCCAATGGTGCATAACATGCCACGTCAGCCCCCCAAGCCTCGGTCCCAGACCTGAGGCTCGGGTCCCCAAAGCGCCTCCTTGCCGCCACATAGGCTCGGGCATCTGAGCCTGAGCCTCGCCTCCCGCGCCTCAGCTTAGGCGCCCGAGCCTGCGCCTCGGCCCCGAACCTCTGCCTCGTCAGCCCCGAACCACATGCTCGTCAGCTCCGAACCTTCGCCCCCTCCGAGCCTCCTGGGCGCACGTGCAAGGCACATGCGCGGTGGAAAATTTGCAAGAAGGCCCATGGCATTGTGCGATTTTGCACAAATACCCCCGCCAGGGGTAAATTACATCCAAGCCCCTCAAAGTTTTTACTAATTACAGATAAGTCCTCCCAAGGACCTCTTTGCAAAGAAAACTTTATTTTATTTACATTTTAGTCCCTAGTATTTCATTTTAGCATATCTTTGTCATACAGACTCCGATTGTAGCATATAATATGTCATTTCAAAGCTAATTCCATGCTCTACCATTTAGCATAGCTTTTGAACAGATCTGAGGTCAATTATTGAGAATTATTATTGAGGATATCTGTTGGCTTTTGTAGGCTTATTTTTGACATATTGATGCTTGGGATTTTGATGATATTATTTGTAGGAATTCGGATGAGTATCTATATCTAATTAAGCCTTCATCGATTATTATTAATAAATTAGATTTCACAGGGGATTATTTCAGATCAATTCCTCTAAAGATTATGGTCAAACATTCTAGGAATTAGATCAAAGGCATTCGGAGGATGGATATCTTGCTTCAATTATTCTGAGTATCAACTTATAATTCTGAAGCATTGACTCAAATGTATTTTGATTTGTGATTAACTTTGATGAAATTATTGATCATATTATTTGAGAATTGAATTGAATACTTCACAAATCCTAGGCATAATCTTCTCTGTTTATTTTTCTTGCATTGCATTTTCTTCGCATTTGTATTATATTTTCCCCACACAAGAATCAATCGAGCATAAATTTAATTATTTAGTTTGACTTAAGACCACGCAACTAAAAATCACTGTTCCCTGTGTTCGACCTTGGTAAACTTACCAAGTAAAAATATTCCACAACATTCAAAGATTGTGGTATTTTGATCGACCGAAATTCACCTCCTATACTACAGTTTACGATTATTAAAGAGGTGAATTTTCCGCTCATCAAATGGCGTCGTTGTCCGGGAATGACGAATTTTTAGGGTTTTAAATCATTTTTTGTGATTAATTTTTGTGAGATTAATTTTTATGTATTTTTTTTGCATTTTATTTTGCATTTCTCTCTTACTTCTGCTACTAACCGCAAATTCTCTCTTCGCAGACTTCTGGGAGCTGGATTTTGATATTAAATCAAGGATTTGCGATGAAGACTGAATTTTAATTTTGTGAGAGAGAGTTAGTATAGATTTAATTTTCTGCATTATTCTCAGGGTCCCTCTCTTTGAACCCTTGTAATAATTCAGACTGAACATTTCTATGGTGTGTCGGGTCTGTTTCAACCCCTTCTGTGTGGTTGGGACCCGACTTGAGTGGCGTAGGACTTAGGCACATATACGCTTGCTTGTTTATTATTTGATTGTGCTCATAATTCTTAGGCCACACATTCACTAATTATACACACTATAGATCGTTCAACATTAGCCAAATTCTGAAATCAATTCTTCCCGCTAATAGAACTATCTGTTTAGGGTATTTTCCACCTGTGCATATCATTTAGTGTAATTTAAATTCCTTGTCTTGCATCCCGCATGAAGAACGCAAGGATTCACTGTAAGTCTTTCTCTTAAGCATGCATCATTGATTTACGTTTGCATTGGCTTTTCCGATTCTCCTTTCACAAGTTTTACAACCTAGGATTTAAAAGAATTGGGACTGCTCGTTAGGCGTGAATTTTTGTGCTCACATAAACTTCAGTGATAACCTTAATTTAAAATCGGGACTGCTAAACAAGGCGACTGTAAATAAACTGACCTAAAATTAACCTGTGTTTGGTGGAGAGAAACCCACTCATTGTTTGTAAGGTCAAGATCGCACACCTTAGGGTAGAGCCAAAAATCGAAATACTTCATTCAGACTACTGATTTTAAAAACAATTAGCTACTTTTCAGTGAGGGTCTCGGGTAGTCGTTTACGGTCCGACTTCCCTTAGCAGAGTAGGTGGTTTAGAGGACACCACGGAAGGCTCCGTCCTCAAGTAACACGGGTAGCCGTTTAAACGATCCGTACTTACACCTATACTGGTTGAAAGTAAGTGCAACTAGTTGTATGAACTCGGGACAGTCTTTGTGAAATATTTCGGTACCTAACAGCTCCGCTTAATCTGCAAGATTGTTTTGTCATTAAATTAAAACTGAAAAGATAAGCGGCCGAACCCTGACGTGCCTTCATCTGTGTTGAGTGGTGAACTTGAAAATTTGACTTGTATTTGCTTTGTGTCTGCTTCCTCGTGAAGACTCTCTCCATCTTACTTGTCTTAATCTTTTCACTCCTCCGCTAAGGAATCTCTTATCCTTAGCAAAAACCTCAATTAATTCCAACACTTAACTCTAAACTCTTCCTTTCTGAAGGTGAATCATAATGCCTCCAAAGAAGAACTCTAGGGATGATGAGAACGACAATGACCCTATCCCGGCACTCTTGGCTAGGATAACAACTGCTGAACAAACCAATGAACTACTTAGGACACAGTTGGCAATAATACAACAAGGTGAGGCTTCTATGGAAGACACGTATCTCCCGGAATTAGATGAAGATTATAATTGGTTGAGACCTGTCCCCTCTGAGGATGCGTTCGAACACAAACCGCAATTCCTTGCACTATTGCCAAAGTTCGGAGGAAATAATCACGAAGAACCATATATCTTCCTCCGCGACTTCGAGTTAGTCTGTGCTAACCTCTGCCACCCTAAGGTTAGCCAGGACTACATAAGGTTGAGAGCTGTCCCTTCGCCTTGACTGATAAGGCGGCTTACTGGCTAAAAAATCCAGGGGAAATAGTCACGACATGGGCCACATTCAAGATTCTGTTCTTAAAAAAATTCTACCCAGTTATAGAATTAATCAAATGAGGATCAAGCTCACGAGTTTTACCCAACAACCGAACGAACCATTTCTAAAACCTGAGAAAGATTCACAAACTTAGTATAGAAATGCCCAGGACATGGGATAAGTAAAATGATGCTGGTCCAAAGTCTTGTGAGCGGGCTGAACCTTGAGACTCAAGGGTTGTTAATGCATCTTGTGGAGGAAGTTACATGGGACGCCACGAGGACACCGTCTACAAGGTGTTTGAGAAACTTGCTGAATCTAGTCGTGCACAAACCACCAGTCGGGCTTACATAGCCGGCTCCAAAAAGATGGTGAATAGTCTGACGACCGATCACAGTGCTGACATGGGAATAATAGCTGATAAGCTAACTATGGTTGAGCAGATTTATAAGAAGGTGGATAAGCTCCATAAATCTTCTGATATGGAGAAATTGGCTAAATTGCCTAAACAAATAGAGGAATTGGCCGACAGACTATCAAAGATACCAGCCCTGACTGCACCCCCCGCACCCATACATCAAATTCACTACATTCAAGGTCAAGGGGTAGGGCAACATAGCCATTGGGGTGGAGATCAAGTCTTGCCCCATCAAACTGAAGAAACCTTCGCTCAAACTGATTACGAGGAAACTCCATAAGTCATGGAGATAAACGGGGTCTGGTATAACCTGGAACCGGTCAACCACCCAGACCAAAACTCTACTTCGAACTCTCGTCCACCACAAGCCCGACCCACCTACAAGCCTCAACCGCAGCAGAGGCAGCAATACCGCATGGGTTATCAGAACCCGCAACCTCAGCCACAGCAGAACCAACGCCAAAGCCAACAAGGGCAATATCAGCGACCTCAGGCCAAGCAGGACCAAGGGTCCTCCTCTTCTGCTATCTCTCTAGAACTCCAGCGAAAGCTGGATGAGCTTCATGATATGAGAGTCGACATAAATCGACTCTCTCGTTGGAGAGATGAGGTGACTGCACCCCAGACCGTGATTCTAGCTCAAGTCCAGGCTAACCCAAATAGCCTTGGACACAATCAGGTATTAATCTCTGACTATTCCGTACCTGAGCTTAAGCCCTCCTCAAATAATAACTCTTATCATATCTTTCTTAGGAGCGGAAGGACCGTAACCATGCCTGATCGAGCGAATTAACATGAAGACATGGCCCTAGTGTCCACCAATTCACACAACCCTGGGGGAATTGACAAAGGAAGACAGGAGGAGAAAGAACAAGTCCCACCCACACCACCCGGATATAATGGAGAGTCTGAGTCTGAGTCAGACAGAGAAATGCCACCAAGACACCAGCCACATCTAACCACAAATTTCCCAGTTTTTAGTCCGAGTCAGAGTCCTGTAAGAAATTTTTCATTCAATAAAAGTGATGATGTTGATCACAACAAATCCATTCCTTTCCCCCGTGCTCTTACGGTAGGAAAGAAGAAAAACATAATCATCAACATAGAGGGACAAAACTACCAAGTGGATTTTACAATTCTTGACATGGATGTTCCTAGAAATTGGAAAGATTCCCAGATGATACTAGGGCGACCCTTCCTTAGGACCGCAGGAGCTATATTTGATTACACATCAGGGAGAATCCAGTTTGGAAAAGTTGAACTTAAAATGCAGCAAACTAGATTCCAAAGACCTGACACTGAGTCGACCACCGAGTCTGAAAAATCAGAAACTGAGACTGAAATCACAGAAGCAACAGTTGGGCCCTGGAGACAAAACCTAACCGCTATGATAGAATCAACCTCATCTGGAGAGGAAATTGTTGATGATTTAGTCTGCCAGCTTATTCATGCATCTACCTATACTATAGGAGACTCAGAGGCCCCTATGGACCTGTCAGTCCATTCCCCTTATGGACAATCCTTGAGTGAGGTACACAAATCGGACGCGGGGCTTGCCATACCACATTCCATCATTAGCGATCCGATCCTAGAAATAACCACAGTGAAGGCCAATATGGATACACCACAAGCATCCACGTCACAACAAGAAGCATCACTGAGGGGACCAGATTCGAGCAACATCATTGACCTTCCTGAACTCAAACCATTGCCCCCTTCACTTAAGTATGCCTTCCTTGCAGGAGAAAAGGGACAGTTTCCGGTCATTATCAGTTCACAGCTGTCCGAAGAGCAGGAGATCCGCCTGCTTAATGTTTTGGAGAAAAACCGCAAGGCTATAGGCTGGAGATTGTCTGATCTCCCAGGGATTAACCCAGCCCTGTGCTCACACCATATCTACTTGGAAGATAATGCTAAACCCTCCCGTGAATGCCAACGTAGATTGAATCCAAACTTACGGGAAGTGGTTAAGACTGAGATCAAAAATGGTGTAAAGCTGGGTTTATATATCCCATCTCCGACTCCAAATGGGTGTCACCTTTGCATGTAGTCCCGAAAAAGTCGGGATATCAGATTATCACCAATGAGGAGGGAGAAGAGATTACGACACGGGTACCTACGTCGTGGCGTGTCTGTGTGGATTACAGGTGCCTGAATGCCTCAACGAAGAAGGATCACTTTCTGCTGCCTTTTATTGATTAAATCTTGGAGAGATTGGCAGGGGGAGAATACTTCTGTTTCTTAGACGGGTACTCGGGCTACAATCAGGTAGCCATCGCCCCCGAGGACCAGGAAAGACTACTTTTATATGTCCCTTCGGCACATACGCATTCAAGCGAATGCCTTTTCGGCTTTGCAATGCCCCCGGCACCTTTCAGCGATGCATGATTGCGATTTTTGCCGACATGGTCGGGGATTTCCTGGAAGTCTTCATGGATGACTTCTCGGTCCATGGTGATTCATTCGATGATTGTCTAGCGCACCTGGATCGAGTCCTCCAAAAGTGCTGGGAAGTGAATCTGGTGCTCTCTTGGTAGAAAAGCCATTTCATGATGAAAGAGGGCATTGTACTGGGGCATATCATCTCCAAGAAGGGAATGGAGGTTGATCGTGCCAAAGTTGATGTGATCAAAAAGCTTGAGCCACCTACATGTGTGAGACAAGTACGGTCTTTTCTAGGGCATGTCGGATTTTACAGGAGATTTATCAAAGACTTTTCAAAAATTGCCCTACCGTTAACAGACCTTCTTGGGAAAGACACTGAATTCCTGGTAGATCATAAGTGTCTAGAAGCCTTCGAATTACTCAAGAGAAGGATCATTGAAACTCCCGTCCTACAAGCTCCCGACTGGTCTCTTCCCTTCGAGATCATGACAGACGCATCCGATTTCGCTGTAGGGGCTGTATTAGGACAACGAAAAGATGGAATCCCGTATGTTATTCACTACGCAAGCAAAGTTTTAGTTCCTGCTCAGAAAAATTACACTGTGACCGAAAAAGAAATGATTGCTGTGGTTTTTGCCTTGGAAAAATTTCGTTCAATACTTCTAGGATCTAAGGTGACAGTTTACACAGACCACTCTGCCATTCGCTATTTAACGGCCAAAAAGGATGCAAAAGCACGACTTCTGAGATGGATTCTACTGCTTCAAGAATTTGATTTGGAGATTAAGGACAAACCTGACGTTAAGAATGTTGTGGCTGATCATTTATCACGGATTGAACATAACAAAATTTCAGAATCTGAATCCATCCGTGAAACCTTCTCAGACGAGTCAATTTCTGCTATTGACTCACTCCCTTAGCATGCAGACACGGTGAATTATCTCGTCACCAATGAAGTTCCTCAAGGTTGGCCCAGAAACAAAATCGATCGACTCATATCTGAAGCGAGACACTATCATTGAGAAGATCCATTCCTTTTTTTTGAAGGACCGTATTGCATATGGAGAAGATGTATTCCTCAAGAGGAATACCAAAGTATCCTCAATCTATGCCACACCTTGGAGGCGGGAGGACATCACTCTGGGAAGAGGACAGCTGAGAAGATATTGCAATGTGGATTTTACTGGCCGACCTTGTTTAAGGATGCTTACAATTTTGTTAGGTCATGCCCCGTCTGTCAGAGAATGGGAGGAACCATTGGTTCCAAAGATGCCATGCCTATGCAACCAGTGATCATCTGTGATGTATTCGATGCATGGGGCATTGACTTTATGGGCCCATTCCCTAATAGTCAAGGATTTGAATATATTCTTCTCGCGGTAGATTATTTATCTAGATGGGTGGAGGCTATCCCTACTCGAGCTGCAGATAGCAAAACTGTTTGCAAGTTTTTGAAAGATCATATTATTTCGAGGTTTGGAATTCCAAAAGTTTTAATATCTGATGGGGGAAGCCACTTTGTCAACCGGGAGGTGAAGAAGTTGACTAAGGAATACGGCATCGAGCACTGTGTCACTACTCCTTACCACCCACAATCCAATGGCATGGCCAAGGTGTCAAACAGAGAGGTTAAATGAATTTTACAGAAGCTCGTTCGCCCTGACAGGAAGACTGGTCCCAACTCCTGGACCAAGTTCTATGGGCTTACCGGACAGCTTATAAGACCCCATTGGGCACCTTCCTGTTTCGAATGGTATATGGCAAGCCATGCCATTTGCCCGCAGAACTCGTGCATAAATCAGAATGGGCAATCCAAAAGATTAATTGGAATTGTAAGCAAGGAAAGAATAACCGAGAGATGAATTTGAATGAACTGTCTGAAATCTGAAATCATGCTTATGAAAACAGCACCATCTACAAGGACAAAGTAAAGAGATGGCATGACAAGAACATTCGAACAAAGATCTTTGTCCCAGGGCAGAAAGTTTGGCTATTCAATGCAAAACTGAAAATCTTCCAAGGGAAATTGAAATCAAAATGGACGGGACCCTTCATTGTAAGAGAGGTACACAATAATGGGAGTGTTGAGATCTCAGAGACCGCAGATAACACGCAAACATCTATGGTCAACGGTCAGCTGCTTAAACATTTTGTCGAATCCAATGAGCAATTAGTAAAAGTTGATCAGATCTCCTTCACTCACGACATAGATTTTGACGAAAAATTTGATCTGCCCAGATAGCACACCTCTCTGAAACCTACACTCTTATGTATATCCATTTACCTGCTCTCGATCCCCGATACTTAGGGGACCGATTTCATTGTTTATACATCGCTTCTCTCCTTTCATTTTTGGCCCATCTATACTTCGTACGAGCTATGTCTACATTTCACTTTGTACCATGAGGACATAACACAAGCTAAGTATAGGGGGGTGTATTTGTATATACTTTATCTACTTTATCCATAGCTCGTACTTTTATCGTTTTTATCTAACATCAGGGATGGGTACAAGTAGTGTGTATAATACCTGTTTTTCAAAACAAAAACAAAACAAAACAAAACAAAAAACAAAAAACAAAACAAAACACAAAAAAGGCTCTTTGTATTAAAAAAAAGAAAAAAAAGGAAAAAAAAGAAAATCATCACTCATGGTCTTGCATTTCATCAAGCATTTCATGCATTCCTTGGTCGATATATTCCTGACACATTCACCATCACTCAAGGTTTGAGGATTTTTGAGGACACTTGATTTCTGAGATCTTGAGATTCTGAGTTAGCCTGCCTTAGTCATTAGGGTTTTGAACTTAATAATCCACACTTCCCTAGTTTGAAAGATTTGAGCGCTATATTGCACTCTTCATCAAAAAGAATATGATCAGCACAATCACTCCCACAACTGCGTGATTGATGAGATGAGTTGAGATATCACTTGAGGAACTAGGGCTAGAGATTTGAGTTTAGACCCGATCTGATGATATTCGAGGATGGGATAAAGTTAATGAAGGTTTCAGAAAACCTGAGTGTCAGCAAAAACCTAGCCAGTATGTGAACAAGTTCATATGCTATTTTTTTTAATATTGACCTAAGTGCCAGAGTGTGTTGAAACTTAATGAAAATTGTTGATCAGCGTGCGCCAACTTTTGATAAAAGCAGTGGAGCTAGCCAAAAAAATGTCAAAGAAAAGCTCTATCATCCAAAGTCAAATTCCAAATGAGCTTCCACCAATGACGAGCGCTCCCAAACATTTTCAAAGTGTCTACTTGGACTAAGCGCTAATTAGGACCAAGGAGTCGGGCTGACACCATAAAAGGGCCCTGCATCGTAAGCGATACAAGTCTGGGTGTCGAAGGTATCTTAGATACTCAAAAGAGACACACCCCGGTGTACTCCCAGAAAAACAAGTGCAGACGACTTCGAATTCTCTTGACGGACACATTGATCAACAAAATAAAAATATACTTGTGTTGAGTAATAAGGCACTCGAGAGGCACCTTGTTCCAATGTAAGGGAGAGAAAATTAAACACAATCCTATGCCCTCCATCATCTGGCCGTCCATATACACTTTCAAGTCTGACAAACTAATGAGACGGTTGACTAAAGCAAGAATAGACTTATTCCCTAGTGTTGAGGATTAGGTCTAGAGGAGAGTCTCTTGGATTGGAACTTTGGGTGATGTGTATACCTGACTCTCATGAATGCAGTACATTAAAAATCATATCCTTATATTATATGTACAAACAGAGAGTCTGAAAATTAGAGAAGTTGGATTCCTGTTGATTAAAGCTTGGTTGAGCCCAGAATTTTAGGGTCGCTCAAATTAAGGGTCTTCAATGAATTAAGCCTTGAGAATTCACATACACAGTCATGAATGTATTCAACTAAGTCATTCATTCATTCATGCTCGGGGACGAGCATGGTCTAAGTATAGGGGTATGATGAATCTCGTATTCATCATGCTAAAATTGGTCATTTAGGCTCTGTCCCCCATCATCCACTTGTAATTAATCATTAATAGACCATTATTAGCATTCATACATGTGTGATTAATATCTGCATTTCATCATGCATAATTGCATTTAAAATCCCCAGTGTAAATTAGCCCAAAAAGCCGCTAATTTCTCACATTTTTAGTTAATTCAACCTAACTCCGATTGATCCAAAACTACCTCCATTGTGTAGATATTACTAACCTTATTAAATAAAAAATATAAAAAAATTACTAACCCCAATAAGTGTCAAATAATCCCAAAGTCAAATTTCACATCTGACAGACTAAAATGAGAATATCTCCCACATACAGTATCCGATTTTGGTCTACTCACTTTTAAAGTAATCCATTTTCAAATACCTTCAAAACAATACCAATTTCGTAAAATTCGGAGCTCATATGTGAAAGTTGGGTTTTGGGCCTCTTTTGCGCAGTTTGACTTTTTACTATTTTTGACCTCAATTTTTATGTCCTTAATTAACTCTTTTAATATTATTTCTTCTTCATTATTGTTCTTTGATGAAAGTTTTAATAAGCGACACAAAAATCCAAATCCAGATCAAAACTAAAATCAAAGAAACTGACTGAGTCCAAGCGTCCGTTGTCGGTCTGTACAAAAGTTGTGTGTTTCTAACTTCTAATTTATTTTCCTATTTTCTTATCTACTAAAAATCCGAAAAAATTAGATTAGTGTGTAATTAATTTTCTTGTATTTTATCGTATTTTTTCTATAATTTTTATCCCCTTTAAAATCACCAAAAAATTACAAAACTCCAAAAATCGGTTTTCTATACACACGGAAAACCACAAAAAATAGCACTTCGCACAGGTGACCTCTTTTGCTCATGGGTCCTACATGAAAGTTATAGATCTCGTCGAGACGAACAATTTTGTGAAGGAAATTTTTCGATCCAAGGTATGCTTCTATTTCTTTTCTAATTTTATTCATCTTTTAATTTTGAATTTTTGGGCGCCACGTGGCAGCCTCTGGGCGTGCCACGTGGCACCCCCACGTTCTCTCCGCCCAGACCGCCGGGTCACGTGCCAAGCACGTGACCCCATCTTCTCCTTCCCCCGGCCGTTCCACCTTCGCACCCCCCGCCTCCTCGTAACGGCCGATGTCACCACCATCTCCGGCCGTTACGAGGCCACCTCCCTCGCAACCGTTACGCCCCCTGGTAACGCCCTCGCCCCAAGCTCCCTATAAGAGCTTACCGACCCCCGCCATCAACCGGATCTGCCATTATTCCCAAACTTTGAGTCTGAACTTCAGAAATTCCACGGAGGTGACAGCTCCAGGAAAGCTTCGTCGCGAGACGAGAA
This sequence comes from Ottelia alismoides, assembly GCA_037367405.1. Lineage (NCBI taxonomy): Eukaryota > Viridiplantae > Streptophyta > Magnoliopsida > Alismatales > Hydrocharitaceae > Ottelia > Ottelia alismoides. Next base: position 308,947 of record JAZKJV010005539.1, on the reverse strand, counting down.
GCCTCAGGTTTTGGCATGATCTAAGTTGCTCTTGCATCTTGTCGCAGCCCCTGCTATTCAGCTCAGGCTTCCTCTGTCGGAGCTTCTGAGCATAGATTGGTTGAGGTCTTCTGACCTTCGAGAGAACTTCGTCAGGTGACTTTCCTTGCTACACCCGATCACTTCACAATCGACTCCATCGCCCTTCGTCGACTACACACCGCACCCATCGTCGGTCTCCTCCACCTACGCTTCAACCTCTCAGATCCCCTTCTCGGCCGGCCTCGCTCAGGTCGACAGTCGAACTTGCATCCCTCATCCGCAACGGGAGTCCCATCACGTCCCCTTCCTTCGTGCTTGTTTGACTAACTCCTGCAGGAAGCCGAACTCCTCCGCACCATCGACTGAGGCCAAGCTCCTCCGTAGGAGCTCAGCTCCCAACACCTCCATTTCAGCCGCGCCACCCAATCGCCTCGCCTCGTGCGGCTGCAGCGGCCTTCTACAGCACCTCCACCTCCGCCACCGCATCGCCTCCCCTCGCGCGGCGCCTCCGCCTTCGCCAGCGCCTCCATCCGCCGTGACAGTCGCTGCCCCTCGTGCCGTGTGTTGGCTGAGGCGCAGCCCCCGCTCGCCTCCGCGGTCGTGTGTCGATCGGGCGAGGCGCCGCAGCCACCGCCTCCTCCGACCGCTTCCGCACGTTGGATAGGGCGACGGTGCCCTTGATCCAACGGCGCATAACACGCCACATCAGCCCCCCAAGCCTCGGCCCCAGACCTGAGGCTCGGGTCCCCGAAGCGCCTCCTTGCCGCCATGTAGGCTCGGGCATCCGAGCCTGAGCCTCGCCTCCCGTGCCTCAACTTAGGCGCCCAAGCCTGCGCCTCGGCCCCGAACCTCTGCCTCGTCAGCCCCGAACCACAGGCTCGTCAGCCCCGAACCTTCGCTCCCTCCGAGCCTCCTGGGCGCACGTGCAAGGCACGTGTGTGGTGGAAAATTTGCAAGAAGGCCCCTGGCATTGTGCGATTTTGCACAAATACCCACGCTAGGGGTAAATTACATCCAGGCCCCTCAAAGTTTTTACTAATTACAGATAAGTCCTCCCAGGGACCTCTTTGTAAATAAAACTTTATTTTATTTACATTTTAGTCCCTGGAATTTCATTTTAGCATATCTTTGTCATACGGACTCCGATTTTAGCATATAATATGTCATTTCGAAGCTAATTCCATGCTCTACCATTTAGCATAGATTTTGAACAGATCTGAGGTAAATTATTGAGAATTATTATTAAGGATATCTGTTGGCTTTTGCATGCTTATTTTTGACATATTGATGCTTGGGATTTTGATGATATTATTTGTAGGAATTCGGATGAGTATCTTTATCTGATTAAGCCTTCATCGATTATTCTTAATAAATTAGATTTCACAGGGGATTATTTCAGATCAATTCCTCTAAAGATTATGGTCAAACATTCTAGGAATTAGATCAAAGGCATTCGGAGGATGGATATCTTGCTTCAATTATTCTGAGTATCAACTTATAATTCTGAAGCATTGACTCAAATGTATTTTGATTTGTGATTAACTTTGATGAAATTATGGATCATATTATTTGAGAATTGAATTGAATACTTCACAAATCCTAGGGATAATCTTCTATGTTTATTTTTCTTGCATTGCATTTTCTTCGCATTTGTATTATATTTTCCCCACACAAGAATCAATCGAGCAAAAATTTAATTATTTAATTTGACTTAAGACCACGCAACTAAAAATCACCGTTCCCTGTGTTCGACCTTGGCAAACTTACCAAGTAAAAATATTCCACATCATTCAAAGATTGTGGTATTTTGATCGACCGAAATTCACCTCCTATACTACAATTTACGATTATTAAAGAGGTGAATTTTTTGCTCATCAAAAACATGCCCCCTCCAATCCCTCTCACTGATTCGACCGACCACTGCCCCTGCGGTCGACGGTGACCACTCCTCCAAGCCTCCCACCCCCACCCTCCGCCGACCATGCCCACCTCTGCAAACCCCTCTACCCACCTCTGCAAGACAGCCCTACGGCCTTGGCCATCGTCGACCGACCTGCAAGGCCCACCCCCCGCCCGCCGACAACCAACCTGCAACCACCCTCGACCGACCTCTAGCCCCCTCTCGAATGACCGACAAAGCCCCCCCTGCGACGACCTGCAGATGCCCCTCCCTCCCCCCCGGCGACGACCTGGAGATGCCCCCCGCCTCCCCCTCCCCGAGGCGACCGAAGACCAGCGCCCCCCCACCGCGATAACCTGCACCCACCCTTTCTCTTGAAGCACAGTCGCTTCTCGTTGCACACCACGCTCGTGGGGAACTTGAAGTCGTTGGACGAGGGCCACGGGAAGTTCCCGAAGCTGCCCCAGGGGAAGTCATCACCGAGCCCCTGTGCCGTCGCATCCAAAGGGAAGGCGGCCGCGAGAAGGAGGAGGGAGCAGAGGAGGATGTCGACACTCCACCGTCGTTGTCGAGCCTCAACAACGCTATGCAACCTACGAGAAAGATGTGGGATATTTTTTTTATTTAGGTTAATCTCAACTGTTAGGACGTTGATCGGTTAGATTAACTCAATCATCTAGTTGAGTTAATAAGGTAAAGTAACAGAAGGTTATAGATATAAGACGACACACTTATTCAGGGTCCTGAGCGTAATTCACGATTATATATGGTTATGAATGTTATTGCGAGAGTACTCAGGGTTATGGGTGTAAAAATCCCTTATTTTTATTTGTATTAGTTTTCCAACATTGTGAATAGTGGACTATGTGTCTATGGGGTTTATGTAATGGCAATGCTAGGTAGATTTTGTTGTAGACTTGGACTTTCTACACTTTATCTATGTTAATCTAGGTTATAATTAGATAATCAGTATTTTTCTTTTTTATTAGCAAATAGAATGCCACAATATATACTACAATTTAACTTTTGTATACAATTTGGATAGTGGCCTATTGGCAAGGAAGACAATCTTTAAATAAGAGCTTGTGTGTTCGAGCCCATGCAATAACACTTTTCCACCAAAAAAACGCCTATTTTCCTTAACGAGCCATACTAGGCTTGAGCCTAGATCGGACTCGATAAGGGTTCATGCTCGTTGGCTTGATAACCAACCCTAATTTTTGGGATGGAATTAGTAGTACGGATCCCATATTTTTCATTATAATAATTTTTAAACCATATTCAAATAAAAAAAAGTTAATATCAAAATATAATATAATAATAATAATTGCAACTCATAAGCAATATGACATCACATTTATTTAACCCTCCTAACCATCTAAAGAACTACTATTCGCATAAGAATTATCTATCTGACTAACCTTTTACAGGAGATTCCTCCATCCCAATACAGTTACCAAACTGCATGGCTTGGCTTCTTTGATGAGTAAAAAGTGCTCCACTTCAATTCTTGCTCACAAATACCAACCAATCTACCAATAGTAGAATCTCACCATAACAAAATGAGTTTATAGCGACATGAATTTTAAAATTCATCGTTATATCATCAGTTGTTAAATGTACGTAACGATTGTATTTGGAATTTAGCGACGAGTGATGTATATTGGCCATTATATTGTTAGCGACGGTCCATTTTACAACAAGTTTATGTTGTTAGATGAATGCCAACAATGGACATCACAGTTTGAACATACGGGGCATGCAAGGTACAAAATGACAAGATCATTTCGTAACTATGCATGTTTAACAAGTGCATATATGCAAAAACTCCCATGCCATGTTCCTAATGCCGAATATGAATCACGAGTTATTTATCTTGCTTTTGGCCTTGAAGGGTCAAAATGAACAAAAAAAAGTAGTCCAACGCATGAACACAAACCTCTAAAAACCTCAAATCTATCGTCATCATCAAATAAAGGCGTTCTTTGTATTCGTACATTCATATCCCTTATCCCATAAAAAATGAATGTTATATTTCTTTTTCTCCAAAATTCAGTTTTGGAAATTTCAAGGATTTTCATTTTCCCACTTGTCCTTTTGAGTTTTACATAACATTTGTGCCACCATTTTTTTGGAATTACACTTGTAATTTATATTCTTACAAAATTCATAGTAGGAATCTTCCATTATTACACATATGCTCTTAATATACCTAGAGAAGTGTAACACTGTAAATTGAAAAAGTTAAGAGTATAAGTATTATTGGATCTTTACCACATGAATCTTAGAATCATTGTAAACTACCTTCTCGATATTCTAAATATCATTATTGCTCCTTAATCCCATAACCTTGCTCCGTCTTATCCCACAGACCTTGCCATTCATTTTACTTTTACTCGAGTCAATATCGTGGGTTAATCTAACCAGAAGAGAATTGGATGGTGGATCTTCCCCATCCTTATCTCATTCTTCCTCTTCATATTCTTCTTTCTCCATTTCAAACCTTCGTCCCTTGCTTCCCTCGCGGAGACATAACAACACACGTCGTCCTACGTGTGGGGAAAGCCAAGCAGGAATGGAGCCCCTAACGGAGCTCTGTTATGTAGTGGCAGCCAACCTGGCGGCCTTTGCGGACAAGCTTACCTGGATCTGCTCTCGATGCCTGCTGTCGAGCTCCCTCCTCCTCCACCACTCACGCCATGTGCCCTCAGCTCACACCCTCCAGGCGGCTGTCTACTTCCTCTCCAAGTGCCCCAATGTCCCATCCTCCCTCCCTGTCACCACCATCGCATGCTCCTCCTCATCGAGCTCCTCCGTCCCCCCCCCCCCCCCCCATCCTCCACATTCAGCCCCACCTTCTGTCATCACTCCTTTCACCTCCCCTCCATCTCCTCCTTCCACAATCTCCTCTCCTTCTTTAAAAATGGGATAGTAGCGGTTTTTGCTGCTATTTCAAGGAATTTGTAGCTGCCGATTTGCCAGTGAAGGGGCATCTAATGATGGCTGCAGAGTCATTCAAAAGGGTGGGGGAGGTGCGGGCAAAGGTGGGGCTGGTTTGGGGGGAGGGGGGTGCAAAGCGTAGGGGGGAGGAGTAGGAACAAGAACGATACGAGTTGTAAATTATATAAAGTAAAAGAATTTCATTTTTATGGGGTTCGTTTACCTTTAATAGACAAATGGATGTCTATCAACCACACGGTTTGTGAGTTAAGAGTTAACAAGTTTACGAGGTGTGGGGAGTAATAACGATTTCTACAAGGTCGAGAATATAATTTACAATGATTATAGGGTTCGTGGGGTAAAAATACCAAGCATTATTGGAAAAATTCAAACAAATACAAGTGTAACAATCCTTAGAATCTAAACAAGTTTTTCCTCTTACATATAATTAATTTTGTTGATCTTAAACATCAAATCCTAATATTTTTAAAATGATTATATAAAGGGAAAAATGAGCATCTCCTCTTGGGGAGGTAACTTGGCTCTCCACACATTTCCCCTATTTTTTGAATTCTTTTGAAAAATGAATCTATGAAAATTCATCAATATATCTTTACATTATGCCATCCAAGTATCATGAGAAACAAAGACTCTTAGGACCTGCATCTAAATAATCATTTTTTAACGGTCACAAAATTATCGAAATTAACCCCGTCTGGATGTAGGCCACATGAATCTCTGTTTCACACGTAATTTGAATGACATAATATAAGGATACAATGATGAAAATCTACTTAAATATTTTTAAGAAAAAATGAAGAGAAAATAGCTCCCCAAGTGGACAGTTCCCCTTGTATAAAGCACATACTATTTGATTATAAGATTGGATTATTATTTTTAAAATAACCGTGCGGATGGATCCCTCGTGCCAAAAAAGATGCCCATGCCTTCAACTAACCAATGAAAGATAATAAATTGAAGGCATCGCCTTCCCATCATCACCCATAACACACGATCATCTCTCTCTCTCTCTCTCGGTGGTTGCGGTGGTGGTGGCAGTGGTGGTGGAGATGGGCGTGGTGGGGGCGATCCTGGAGCACCCGGAGGACCTGGTGGCGCTCCTGAAGCTCAAGGTGGCGGCCATGAAGATCGAGAAGCAGATCCCGCCCGATCCCCACTGGGCCTTCTCCTACATCATGCTCCAAAAGGTCTCCCGAAGCTTCGCCATCGTCATCCAGCAGCTCGGCACCGGCCTCCGCAACGCGGTATGCCATTGTCTTCCTTTTTGGCATCCTTGGCGTTTGCCACAAGAAAGGTGGGACCTTCCTTCGATTTTAGCGGTTCTTGTTGATAAGGTCCGCGTTAGGGCGCGCTGTGATGGAGTTGGAGAGGAAAGTTGTCTTAAAGGCGTGATCTTTGTGTTAATTTTTATGCATTTGTCGGTTTTTATCGTGAAGATGCGTACCGTAGGCGAGGTAATTATAAATTATGGAATCGGATTGTGGAAGAAATTGAAGGGGAGTTCGTATATACGAAAAAGGAACTCCATGAAATCGAAATGTTATATAAAAAAGCAACAAAAAATTGTGTTTGGACACATGGTTGACGTGGGGAGGGGGATATACAAGTTTGGGTTTTTTTTTAAAATTAATTTTAAGTGTTTCAGTGTAATCTAGATCACAGTGCGATGTATTCTGTTGTGAAGAGACATGGCATCATACATAAGTTACATCAAAGATTCTTACTGCTAAAGAACTTGAAGTGGGGGGGATATATTAGATGTGTGATATTTTGTTTCCTTTTCCATGTGTTTTAATCATGGAAGGCCATATCGGTATCGATATCGGTACTGTGTCGATACGATATATCGTAGATATATGGATGCCATATCGAGGATATCGAACCGATTTCATTAAGAAAATGGCCTACCAAGGTCAAATATTGGCTATATCGGCGATATATCGGTCACCTGTCAATACCGATATATCGCCGATATATCGCGATAAGGCCTTCCATGGTTTTAATGACCCAAATTGCATTGGGATACCATACGCTGCCATGACTATGTTGGCATACACGAGATAATTCAGATATTCTTGTTGAACTGGATTTTTCGATACCGTTTCATTTAAACCGAATTAGATCATGGAATAAAATCATGGAAAACTTTGCTCACAATGTCTATGTAAATGGAAGGGAACTCCATGAAATTGAAATATGTTTTATTGGATGCCACAATGGTTTGATGTTTTGCAACTTTACGTTGGTTTAAGGGTTTTGGAGAGGAAAGGAGGGAAATGGATGCTGTTGGGTTGGTTTCTCTTGTTGGGAAGATAATCATCAAGGAGGAAGACAAGTTTGGAGTGATCCAATTGGTTCGATACAACTGTATAATGGCTAGCGTATATTAGCATCTGTTTCATTCATGTGATGGTTACTTGGAATCACCTCTCAATGATGAAAAATATGTTACCTGGGTTCTTATTAGTTTTTCAACTTTTATGGTGCCATTGTCTTATTTTACTTTATAAACTTCTTTCAAATTACTCACAAGTTTGTTTTCCTTTTGGAAGAAAGAGTTTGTAATGGTTTTTGTATTTCTCGGCAGGTATGCATTTTCTATTTGGTGCTCAGAGGCCTCGATACAGTCGGTTTGTTTCAAAAATCTTATAATTTTTCATGTTCAACTTCTTGTCAATTATGTCTTCTTATGATATACTTAGCAACTTGTAGAACAACCTTCTGATTTTGTGGTTTGAACATGTTGGTTCCTCTAACAATAGTGTTGCTTGTGCTTTTAATGAGGTGCGAAGCCATAGCAATTTCGCTATAACAAACCTCCAAAATCAGCAAAGGAATTAGCGCAAGTTCTCTGCACGGCTTACAAGTCACAACCTGCATTTGAATATGATATTTGGATCTCCAAATTCTGTTCTGAACTTCTGTTGATTGATATTTGTTCATCTTATATTACATAACCTATATTTGAGCTCCCCAAATGGAACTCTTCTCCAGCAGTGTTCTTTCATTTCTTGTATTTTTTATAATATCAATTAAACTTGAAGTTACCATTTAGTTTTTTCGTCATTTTATTTCTTCTCCTCCATCTCTTTCTTTTCTATGTTTTCTTAAGAATAAGCTCTTTCTTTTGATGAAGTTACCACCGACTTCTTTGGAAGGAACGGTTAGTAATTTATTACCCAACCGTTGATATTTTTAGTGTGATCTTTTAACGTACACCTATTGTTAAAGTGGTTACCAAAATGTATATATGCTAAAGTTGTACAATCCCAAGGTGCATATGTGTAATTACAAGGTTTAAATGTGTGTAGGGGAAAGAAGTATGCTCCTTGGAAGCATATAACTTACGTGCTCCAACCCTTTTTTCTACATATTTTTCAATTTTTTTGAAATGAAATATGGGGGAATTTAGATCACCATATATCATCATGGTGTCATTCAAAATTCAACTTAATTCGAGACTTCTATCCCATCCACCAAGATTGTCAAATTTTGACAGTCTCAGAATAGCTGAAATTGACCCCTTCCACATGGATAATTTAGAAATGTATGTTTTTCACAAAATTTGAAACATATATTCTACTTATTATTATAAGTAAATCTCCCATTGGTTTAATTTCAAAAAACCTAAAAAAACGAGGAAAGAGGAGGTGGGAGCATACTCTTGTATGCTCCCAGGGAGCATATACATTTAACCCATGTGTGTGTAGAAAATCCTTTCTTCTCCAGAATTTAGAGTTCCTGAAATAGACTACTTCACCTTCGATTAAATATTTTGGTCAATCTTATAAATGAGAATTCAGCACTCACTTCATCTCTAAGTGTCATTTTCCGATTGCAGAGGATGATACAAGTATACCTTCAGACATCAAATTGCCCATTCTACTTTCTTTTCACCGCCACATATATGATCCTACCTGGCATTTCTCTTGTAAGTATCGAGTACTATTGCTCTAGTTTCTTATTAAATCTGTTTTGCTGGCACTTTATTTGACATGTATCTCCAAAAACAATAAGATGACTACTCTTCAGATGGATGATGACATGAGAGATTTTGCAATTACCAAATTCAGCAAATATAAGTATCCTATACTATGGTTTATCCATAATTTTATATGAATAGATGCATGCCACATTTAATTACGAAGAAGCTTCCTTCCATAGAGTTGATTATAATAGTCCATCTTGATTATCCCATCTTGTTGTGAAAAATGAGTGATCTATTATTCAGGGGAACCCTAGGCTCTCTTATATAGGGAGAGACCTCAAGGGTAAAATACATAGTAGTCCAGAGAACAAAAATAAATTACGAACATGTACATAACATATAATAATATCTATCTCTACACTCACACTCAAGGTGGAGCATAGATGTCTATCATGCTCAGCTTGGAAGAACATCTCTGGAAGGGTCCTCTGAGCAACGGCTTGGTGAGTACGTTAGCAGTCTGATCCCCTGAGCTCACGTGAGCTGTAGATATCAATCCTCTCTGGATCAAGTCTCTAGTGTAGTGGCAGTTAACTTCAATATGCTTTGTTCTTTCATGAAATGCTGGATTGTTGGCAATAAACAAAGCTGCTTGATTGTCACACTGAAGCTGCATGGTTTAAGGTACGACTACATGTAGATCTTCTAGTACAAATCGAACCCACATCATCTCCGTGCTTGCTTGCGCCATGACCCTATATTTGGATTCAGCACTGGTCCTTGCCACAATAGTTTGTTTCTTGCTTTTCCAAGAAACCAGAGAGATTCCAACAAAAACTGCAAATCCTGAGGTCGACTTTCGATCCTTAGGGCATCCTACATAATCGACATCTGCACATGCTGAGATAGATAAATCTGTGCCCTTTCGGAATAGCAACCCTGAACCTGGAGAAGACTTCAGATACCTCAGTATCATGTATATGGCATCCATATGAACTTGTCTTGGCTGCTCCATAAACTGACTCACCCGGCTTACTGCAAAGGCAATATCGGGTCGAGTTATGGTAATATAAAGGAGCTTACCCACCATTTATCTATATCTCCTCTTGTCCACTTCAGCAGTGTCATCATCATACAGCTTCATGCTTGGATCCATGGGAATACTCGATGGTTTGCATCCAGCCATGCCTGTTTCAGTCAAAAAATCTGTAATGTACTTCCTTTGGGTCATCACAAGACCCTGTGCATTCCTGGCAAATTCCAACCCCAGAAAGTATCTAGGGTTCCAAGATCCTTCGTGACGAACTGATGGCCTAGGAATGCCTTCACCCTCTCTATGCCCTGAACATCATCTCCTGTAACCAGAATATCATCAACATAGACCATGATGACAACCGTACCTGTAGACGACTTCTGAATAAACAACGAGTGGTCTGCATTCGACCTCTTGAATACCTGTTGTTCAGTTAGATGGGAAAGCTTCTGGAACCACGCTCTTGGGCTCTGTTTGAGGCCATAAATTGCCTTGTGAAGTCTATACACCCTATGCTTCTCCCCCTCAGCAGTGAACCCTAGTGGCTGCTGCATGTAGACTTCCTCCTGCAGATCTTCATACAAGAAGGCGTTCTTGACATCCAGTTGAGATATACTCCAGTCACGCACTATATTAACTGATAAGAGAATGCGAAGAGTAGAATGATGAGCCACCGGAGAAAATGTATCCATATAGTCGACGCCATAGGTTTGTGTGAAACCTCGCGCGACCAGCCATGCTTTGTACCGATCTAGACTGCCATCAGCGTGGTATTTAACTGTGAATACCCATTTACAGCTAACAATAGATGCATCAGGAGGAGCAGTAACCAAGGTCCATGTGCCACGAGACTGTAAGACACGCATCTCGTCTTCCATAGCCATTCTCCAGCAATCAATATTCATAGCTTCCTGATAGATCCGTGGTATGTCCACGGAAGACAAAACTGCAGCAAATCTCTGAAAGTCGCCTGTGAGGCGATGAAAAGACACCTGTGAAGCAAAGGGATAAGATGCACACGTCCGCTTTTGCTTCCGGATAGCAATAGGAATATCAAGATCATCTTCCACTGTACTGGATGGTGTAGTCTCCTCCTGCAATGAAGAATCCTGCACATGTACCATATCTGACCCGTCAGTAGTAATGCCATCTGAACATACCTGAGGCGTGATGGATGTCTGACGTGTAGCCTGAGCAGGACCTGACCGAGGCGCATAGAATTTTAGTAAAGGTGGATAAGGAGGTTGTGGAAGTGGTGGTGGTGGAGGTGGTGGTGGCATGGCCTCAAATTTCAGCGAAATTCGGTCGAATTTCTGTCGAATATCGATATTCAGTCGAAATCGAAATTCGACCGAAATGACCGAAATGACCGAAATATGGGGGTCCTAGTACAAAAAATGACCGAAATGACCGAAATTTCGGTTGAAATTCCACCGAAATTCCATCAAAATTCTGTTTTGATCGATACCGAAATGGTGACCGAAACCGACATTTAAGGCCTTGGGTGGTGGTGAAGATGACGTAGTAACAGGAGCAGGAGTGGACTCAGGTGAACTCCAACTAGGAGGCGGAGGGACATAGACATCATCGTTGGTAGAGGATGGTACCAATCTGTCACCTGCAGGGGAAAAATACATAACATACTCAAAGAACGTGACATCGGCACTGACAAAGTATTTCTTGTTTATGGGGTCATAACAACGGTAGCCCTTTTGAATCCGAGAGTAACCGACAAAGACACACTTGACAGCTCTAGGAGAGAGTTTATCAAGTTCAGGAGTTAGGAGATGAACAAATGCAACAGTACCAAAGACACGAGGAGTAAGTGAGAATAATTCCTTGTCAGGAAAAATGATAGAGAGAGGAATTTTCTCACCAAGGACAGAAGACGGCATACGATTGACCAAGTAGCAAGCAGTAAGAACAACATCCCCCCAGAAAGAGATAGGAGCACAACTCTGAATAAGTAGGGTTCGAGTAATGTCAAGAAGGTGGCGGTGCTTTCTTTCTGCCACGCCATTCTGCTGAGATGTGTAAGCACAAGTGGTTTGGTGAATAATGCCCTTTGACGAAAGAAACTGAGAGAGGGACCATGTGCAGAATTCTAGAGCATTATCTGTACGAACATATTTGACAGTAGAGGAAAACACATTGTGCACTTCATTAATCAAATTTTTAATCACATCTCCTGCTTCAGATTTATTCTTTAAAAGAAAGACCCAAGATACACGAGAGAAATCATCCACTACCACTAGATAGAATCTGTACCCCTGATGATCGGGTACACGACTTGGACCCTAGATATCAATGTGAAACAACTCGAACATGGAGCTACTGCTTCGACTCTGACGACTAGGAAAGCTAGACCGATGATGCTTTCCCAACTGACACGCTTCACAACGAAAGGAAGAACTGGGAGAGATCTGAGGCAGAAGATGTCGCATTTTCTGGAGCGGGAGATGACCAAAGCGAAGATGCCAGATGTACGGAGATACTGGTCCGACGGAATGAGAAGAGACACCAGCATAAGAGTTCCGGACCAACCGATACAGACTATTCTGCTCAGAGCCACAACCAATCACCCTGCCCGTTAGTATGTCTTGAAAAATAAGAGAAGAGGGGTCAAATATAGAACGGCAGTGCAAATCCTTCATAATCTGACCAATAGACAACAAATTCATCGAGAACTCAGGAGCATGTAGGACATTCTGTAGACGTATAGGAGATAGGAAGATCTCCCCCTGTCCAACAAGGGGGGAATGAGTACCATCTGCAATCTGCACTGAACGACCATGGGGAATGTCCCTGTAGGACTCAAGTCTCTCTCGATCTCGGCAGAGATGATGTGTGGCACCAGAATCTATAATCCAATCAGATATATCATGAGAAGATGTAAATGCAGTAGCACTACCTGAGATACTAGCAGCAGCAGAGGAACTGGCAGATGCTGTAGCAGCTACATCTGAAGGTCCACCAGAAGAATCACCAGATGATTGTGGCATAATATCACGTAGACGTGCCACAAGTTCCTCGAAACGATTGTCCGCAGTGGATGCTAATTGGGGCTGAGCATGCTCAGCTACACGCGCCGATGCTGGGAACCCATGCTTAGAGTAGCATGTATCCTCCGAGTGGCCTGTGCGGTGACAGTACGAACACGGCTGACGAAAGCGACCACCCCTACCACGGGGTCTACGTCCACGACCAGAAGACTGACCACCTCTCCCACGCGATACTGTCATCACCGACGGGGGTGGAGTAGATGAGCTGGAAGAAACTGATATGCGACTGAGCCTCCTGTAAACATCCTCCATTGCAGGAATAACTGCATCGGCCAAAATCTGAGAGCGAACGGCCTCATACTTAGGATCTAGGGTTGCAAGTAGAACGTCCACCATAGTGGCATTCCGAAATGTCTTCTGCTGCTCAGGAGTCGCTGTGAGTGGAATGGTACTGTATAACTTCTCAAACATCCCTCTCAGGGATGTGTACAAGGAGTGAAGAGGTCTGCCGTTCTGCTTCATCGTGCATATATCATGCTGAAGCTGTAACATCTTAGTCTCATTCCGCACCTGGGAATACGTTGCAGCCAGAATATCCCACATTGCCTTGGCAGTGGGCTGATGGAGGACATCATTGGCAATCTCCATCGACAGTGTACCTGACAGCCAGACCTTGGCATACGAATCATCATCCTCCCACGAGGCATATATCCATGTCTTCTCTGCTGGCTCATCCTCGGTAAGAATGTGCTTCTTACCATTCGACTTCATGAGACTCATGAACTGCATCGCCCAGAGCTCATAATTCGACCCACCCATCTTTACTATTGGCGCGGGACCTTTGAACACACCTATGGAGGGCATATCAACCTTTGATTCTAACATATCGTCGCTGGAGAAGAACTAGGGTTTGTAGACAGAGTGACAGATGTCTACACAAATTGCATAGGATTCGAGTGCGTATGTAGACGTTACGCACCCAAATCCATAGATATGGAGGGAGAGACGGCTACAATCAAGGCGACAGGAGGCGCCGCGGTGCCGGTTAGAACAAAAGCCGGCCGACGGCGGGTGGCGGGGCCGGTAAGGGCGGGAACCGGGGGCCGGCTAGGGCACGCCAGGGACTGGGGGCCGGCTGGGAGGTGGAGGCGGGAGCCCCTGGACTGGCGGCAAGATCTCGAGGCCGAGACTGGGGGCGAGATCCCGGGGCCTAGGCTGGCAGCGAGATCCCGGGCCGGGACTGGGGTCCGGGATCGGTGGGGAGGGCGGCGGAGCGAAGCGAGCCCGGCGGAGAGAGGGGCCCGAGAGGAGGATGGCGGAGAGGGGCTGGAGGCGAGCGAGCCCGGTGGAGAGAGGGACCCGAGAGGGCTGTGGCGGCGGAAAGAGATGGGGGGGGGGGAGGGGCGGCGGGTAGGGAGAGGGAGGGAGCCCTAGGGTTTAGGCTCTGATACCATGTTGTGAAAAATGAGTGATCTATTATTCAGGAGAACCCTAGGCTCTCTTATATAGGGAGAGACCTCAAGGGTAAAATACATAGTAGTCCAGAGAACAAAAAGAAATTATGAACAGGTACATAACATATAATAATATCTATCTCTACACATCTCATTTATCCTTGGAAAAAATGTATAGATATGCTTTAAGCACTTCACCTGACTTCATTTGGAATGTACAGGTGGTGTAAAGGACTATAAAATTTTGATGGACGAATTTCACAATGTTTCAACAGCTTTCTTGGAGCTTGATACAAGGTTGGCTTTCCCCCCTTAGATTAACTAGTAAAGTGTTTCTCGTCTTAAAGTTTTGAGTTATTCTTATCAGTCTCTAAAAGCATTTCTGATATTTTTTTAAGCTATAAGAAAATAAATATCATTATATTACCTTATTATCCTTTCATTATCTCCACTTTAAATGCTCTCCGTTATGCTCTGTTACTCTTGTTCTATGAATACCAACTTCGTTAAGACCTCACGATACACATTTTACTGTGTTGTTTACATAACACGTGAGTTGAAATAGTTAACATACTGCAACGGCTTTGATAACATGGTACTGGGCTGTAGGGTGGGCGGGGTACAAATATAAACCTTCAGAGATCCGCATGTATCTTTTTATCTTTCAGGCCAGCATCAAAATTACATCTGCACTTGGTGGTTGTTGGGTTTGGGGCTCTTTTCAGCTATTCAAAGATTTAGAAAAAGCTGGAAATGTGAAGATGTTCTATGAGAATGTGCTGGGATATTTTAGCCTCCTATTACTGTAACCAGTAAGTCTGATTCACATCACATTTAAAACTAATGGGTTTCATGTGCTAAATTTTATATGACGTAGATGCAATGTTTAGACCTCTTATGAAGCGAGTTACTTCCACACATTTTTTTGAGTAGTGGATTTTTCCTCCCAATCATGCATTCGGTATTAGGTGGTTTGCATCTTTTACATTTGGCTAGCATTCATGGTCAAGATATGGAAAAGTATGCTCTATTTCAAGATCTCAGTAATACGGATGAAAACGATATGATATGGATATATGTGTTTTCATATCCTTATCCCTTTTTAGATTGAATATGGATGTGAATATAATATGATGGATGTATGGACTTCTAAAAATAATCTTTAAAATATAGATACTATGTAAAATGGATGCATGCAATCCTGATATGTATATTCAACGAATGAATATGAATTTATCCTACCAATCTGGGCATATCCTAATTGAGGATGGGGAGCTTGCACCAAGGTGCATGTAACTTTACATGCACCGACGCTTATATCTTCCACATTTTTTTACTTTTTTGAAAAATACCACCATGTATATTCATCCATATATCCCT
Organism: Ottelia alismoides; assembly: GCA_037367405.1. Classification (NCBI taxonomy): domain Eukaryota; kingdom Viridiplantae; phylum Streptophyta; class Magnoliopsida; order Alismatales; family Hydrocharitaceae; genus Ottelia; species Ottelia alismoides. Next base: position 293,268 of record JAZKJV010005539.1, on the reverse strand, counting down.
CCAATATGTCATTCGAATTTCGTCAGAAACAGAGACTCCTATGACCTTCATCCATAACATGTAATTTTAACGGTCTTAGAATTGCTGTAATCGACCTGTTCTGGATGGAGGTCATAGGAGTCTCTGTTTCTGACGAAATTCGAATGACATATTGGAGGGATATATGGATGAATATACATGGTGGTATTTTTCAAAAAAGTAAAAAATGTGGAAGATATAAGCGTCGGTGCATGTAAAGTTACATGCACCTTGGTGCAAGCTCCCCATCCTCTATCCTAATTTACCAGTTATTCACATTTCATGTTCAAATTACACTCCAATATATAAAAAACACTTGGTTCATTATATTAATGATTTTTGAAAGAAAAAAAGGGCATGTACCGTATAGGTACATACCCAAAAACTTAACCATTCATCATCGGGAAATTATTACGAACCTAAAAGAATTTAGAAGTAACACAGAATTAGGGGATCCAACTCTCAACCAACGCATTGGCGTGCGCCTCAACATTCTCAGCATAAAAATGATCTTGATGAAATAGAACCCCGTTTTTGGCCAACCAGATAGCCCAGATCACCGCCACAACCCTTGATCTCTCTTTGTCTGTACCAGGCCAGACTGCACCAATAGAATGCCAAAAGAACTCAACATTGGCATCTTGAACTGCTTGAGTACCGAGCCGATTCCAGACCTTCGCGGAACTATCACATTTGAAGAAGATATGCTCTTTGTCTTCTGCTTCCTCCATGTATCTTGGGCACTCACGGCTAGTCCCCTGAACAAAATATGGAAATCCGGCCCTCGTCAGCAGTGTTCCCCCTCCCTGAAAATCCACAAGAAAACCTTCACCTGAGCCGGAACCTTCCACTTCCAGATTCGCCTGCAGTCAGCATCGCATCCTCCAAGATCGAAAGTCATAGGACCCCTCAGGGATCTATAAGCCATCCGAATAGAGAAAGATCCATCACACCAAGCCCAATAATCCCGACTGTATGTAGGACCTCTCATAGCCTCGATCTCAAACAACATGGTCATGAGCTCCTCCATACGTTGCTCAGAGAACTCGGACCTGAACCACGGGAAGGAGTTCCCATCCTAGATCTCTGCCACCGAACAATCTGGGTGCTCCACCAATGCCCTTAACCTTGGGAACCTCACATCTAGGGTCCCCCCTTCTCTCCAATCATCGGTTCAGAACTGAATACTGGTGCCATCACCGACCACTTATCTCATAAAAGTACGTATCTCTTGCGCCATGTTGCATATACCCTTCCAGAAGAGGGAGTGTGCGTAATTGATGTTCTTGGTGCCAGGGAAGGAAAGCCCAGACTCATATATATCCATGGACGGCCATATCGCGATATATCGGCGATATATCGGTATCGACAGGTCATCGATATATCGTCGATATGGTCGATATCGGGTAGCGACAGGCCAAAAATGCACAATCTCGGTCCGATGTCGGCGATATGGCATCGATATATCGGTGATATATCGGTATCGACATGGTACCGATATCGATATGTCCTTCCATGTATATATCCCTGGATAAGATTGCATACCGGATTATCATAGTCACCCCAAATACGAGCAACCCATCTGCCAAGCAGTGCCTTGTTCATCTCCTCCAAGCTGCGAATGGCAAGTCCCCCATCCTCCTTAGGACATGCCACAATCTTCCAATCCACCTAGGGAAATTCATTAGATTTCCCAAATAAAGACCAAAAGAATCGCCTCATGATGGTCTCGAGCCTCCTCTTAACCCTCACAGGCATCTGCCTCGAGGATAGGAAGAAGATAGGAATCACCAACAAAACTGATCTCAGCAACACGGGCTTGTCACCCCTGGACAAGCAAACTGACTTCCATCCTGCCAGTTTCCGCTCCATCTTCTCAATCATCGTTAACCGTCGGCAACACACATCCACCCATCCACCAAAGGAACACCAAGATACCGAAGCGATAGATCCCTGCTTGGCGACCACAGCCATCCATCGCACAACTCAATCTTCGCCTCCGCTAGACCGAATGGAACAAATTCAGACTTCTCCCTGTTCAGCCTCAATCCTGAGACATCACCAAAAATGTCCAAGACCACAGAAAGTCCCCTGCAACCGGCCGCCCCGCCTTCAACAAAAAGAATCGTGTCATCCGTATATTGGAGTATGGATATAGGGATCTCATCCCTCGAGTAACCGCTGCAGAAATCCATTCGTCTTACTGTGAATTTCCAAAATGCTATGAAGTGTTACATGTGTGATAATGTAGGCCAACGTACTCGGTCTTGCTCGACGAGGTTGTGGAGGGCATTGGAGTCTACCAGTGAGATGACAAGAGCGCCGTTAAACTTGGATATGGTAGGGTTTGGCATGTCTCAGGTGGACTATCTATACGGAGCCATGGAGGACATAAGGTGGAGGATTGGACCACTGTTCGGTGACGATGTTATCCATCTTGAGGGCCCTTTGGTATGCGTGCGAGGTCTATCAACATCGGAGGTGCAGTTTTTACTAGGTGATCTGGAAGCTGCTATAATAAATAGAGCGATGAAATGGCAGGGACGCATCATATGGGATGGTCAGACACATATGATGTCCTATAAAGTTCTGATGCTGAAAGGTCTTTCTCTATATTCACGAGACCTTGCGTCGGTGGAGAGACTTTTTGAGGGCTTCATGAAGATCGTATCCTTCATCTCCGATGTCTTGAGGGAAGGGGGGGGATGTCGTGGTAGAGGTTGTAATCAAAGGATGGACAATTCCTTCTCAAGCACAACTTAGATTGGGGAAGACTATTTTGCAACTGGCAATGGAGGAGCTTCGTGTCGTCGAAGTGGTGGTTGAGCGAAGGGATGCCTTCGTTGGAAGGCGAAAGGCTTTGTCCCTTTCCTTCCAAACTGGAGGCCTTGGAGATAGTTTGCACTTTTCTACGTCAGCCTCGACAAGGACCAAGATTTCGCATGCAACATGCCGCTTCTTGTTGAGATACACCCAAGGTAGGAAATATCGATATCAATATCATATCGGTCCGCTCGGAAAATGATATATCGGGATATATCGTTGATATCAGTGGAAATGTTGGAACTGGCTTAAAAAACCCTATTTTTGCCTTTTTTAGAAATTAAGATCATCCAAGATATTAAAACAACAAATAACCTACAAATACACACTTATATCACACATATTTGTCATTTATACCCATATATCACGTATATCTGTCATAGCGAACCTATCACTGTTAATGTTAATTGCTGACTTATAGATATTGGAAATGAATTTAATCCAAGTTCTTATACCATTAAATAACTTACAAATATACACTTAGATGCCACATATATATCATCTATAACCCGTATATCGCACATATCGGTCATATCAAATATACCGTTGTTAATGTTGATTAATGATTGTAGAGATATTTCTATATTCTATACGTACCTCTTCTTTATTTTATTTCTTTTTATCCATCTTATGTAATTTACTAGTAGGTCTCTCCGCTATATAAGAGAGCCTAGGGTTCCCAGGAATAAACATCTCTTCGATTTTTTCCCAACCTGGTATTAGAGCCACGATCCTAGATCGGAGCTCCGTACCCTAAACCTAAACCTGACCCACACCCGTCGTCCCTCTCTCTATATCTCCAAGACCAGCCGCCGCCCCTCGTCTCTCGGTCTGCCGCCGTCGCCCCTCGTCTCTCAGCCCGCCGTCGCCGTCCTTTTTCGCTAAGCCGTCACCGTCTCCGTTGCTGCCGAGCCGTACCGCCGTCGCTGCCTTCCAGCTGCTCTCCCTTGTCCGCCGACCTCTGTAGCCGCTGGCCCCTGTAACCGCTGTCCGGGTTGCTCCGTCGTCAGTCTCTGTTTGAGTTAATGGATTTGAATGTATAAGTCTACATATGCATTCAAATCTACACATGTCTGTGTGGACATTCATTCGTTGGTTTACAAAACCCTAGTAATCCTCATCCGGTAATATGTCAGAAAACAAAGTTATCGTAACTGTCACATGCGCTTTCAGAGGTCCAACGCCTATTGTCAAGATGAACGAGACGAACTATGAGCTCTGGACTATGCAGTTCATGAGCCTTATGAAGTCTAATGGTAAGAAGCATATTCTTACCGAGGAGGAGCCGGTGGAGAAAACTGGGGTTAATGCCTCGTGGGAGACGGATGATGCATATGCTAAAGTTTGGCTTTCAAGTACATTGACGATAGAGATCGCCAATGATGTATTACATCAGCCCACTGGGAAAGATTCGCTAGAATTAGCTTTGTAATTAATTGATGTGGAATCATAGTTTATGGAAATCATAAAATCTAATCTGATAAGAATTTCACGTATCACATTCTGAGAACTCTATGATCCAGGGATAAATAAATTGCAATATATAAAAATATATTTCAGCTGATATATAAAAACTGGATTTAGCTAAAAATAAAATATCCTGCAGCCAGGGACCAACAGATGCTGCAACATAGTTTTAAAAAATATTTATATTATTTTTTTACAGTGGATGTTTAATCAAGGATATTGCATGGGAAGATTGAATTTTCGCAAATCAAAATTTTCATCAATAACCATAACCCACTGGAAGGTCATGGTATATCGGCAAGGATCCCAGCCGATTGTAAGATTAAAAAAAACTTAGAGATTTATAATGTCTGGAGAATAACTTTCTTAATCCTATCCCTTTCTATTATCATCTCCCAACGTCATGTGGAACAACATAAGGTCAATTATTGATGAGAATCGACTAATAAGCACGACTTATTTGCACAAGATTACCATATCAAGTTTAAGTATAGAGATGGATCTGAGTAAAAGTTCTGCCAATCAGAACTGATCACCATAATTTATAATAAAAAGCCGAAATGGCAGCTCCAGGGGAAGCCGAAATGGCAGCTCCAAAAAAAGTTCTGCTAATAGGTCAATTGCACCAAAGAAAAACAAAAGGGCAGATGACGTTCTCAATTTATTCCAGGAAAAGTTTTGCCAATCAGAACTAATCACCATAATTAAAAAAAGGGATTTTATCACTTGTGCCCCTCCGAGATCTCGCAATTTCAGTTATGCCCCTATCTTTTTGGTAATATCAATTGTGCCCCTCACTTCTTGCTATTTTATCACTTGTCCCCCTCGGGTTAGTTGCCGTCCATCCACAGTCCAAACGGACGTTAACTTTGAGGACATAAGCGGTATTAATTTTAAAAAAAAGGGTTATATGGTCATTTTATACCCTTTTCCTCATCATCTTCACTCTCTCCAGTCTTTCTTCCTCCCTTCTCTTCCTTCTTCACAGCTCCTCCCTCCTCCTCGAGCTCTCGTGCAGCCTCCCTGGAGCCTCCAGCTCCGCCCACGTGCGCTGCTCTTATCAGGTGGGAGATATTCCACAGGAGTGGTCTCCTTGCCACCATGGATCTAAACTGAGAGTCTTAGCCTCTTCGTCATTTGTTTCTGCTTACCATCATCGTGAAGAACCAGAGTCTACATTTAAGATACATCAGCCTCTGACTTCAAAATCCGGTGAATACAAGTTACGGAAAAGAGTTGCGGCAAGGGGAGCAGCGATGGTTTTAGCTGCTATACAGGTTGGCAGGGACAAGCGTTTGGCTTTGGGGCTTCTTTGTGCCACAGGCCAAGAAAGGCCTGCTCCTGAATTTTTCTCGCAAGAGAAGAAAGCCAAAAGTGACTAGAGAGAGGGGGGGGAATAGAAAATCCATTTTGGCACTAGCTCTGTGTTGGAGGAAGTTGAAAAGAAGGGCTCGAGCATGGAAGTCTCGAATCACCAACACGGAGATGCACAAGAGATCGAGATAAATATTCATGTGCCGGTTGTTGCATGTTTAGGTTGAGTTGCTTGTTTTCCTCCTCCTCCGCTCCCGGACCTCCCCCCTGCGCCCCCTGCACTGCCCACCTGCACGTCCCCTCCTCACCCAGCCCCAGCCGCGCACCTCCTCCCTCCGCCCCCTGTACCTCCCCCTCCGCCGCCGCACCGTCGTCCCCGCCCGCATCCGCGCGCGCCGCTCCGTGATCCTCATGGCGGAGGTCAACTTCTTCTGCGTCCACAAGAAGCTCCGCTCCAAGCGCCTCGCCCCCGTCCTCATCAAGTAGATAACCCACCGCGTCCACCTCCAGGACGTCTGGCATGCTGCCTACACCGCCGGCGTCGTCCTCCCCACCCCCATCACCTCCTGCCAGTACTGGCACCGCTCCCTCAACCCCAGGAAGCTCATCGACGTCGGCTTCTCCCGCCTCGCCCCCCGCATGACCATGAGCCGCACCTCCCCTCCGCGCCCAGCCCCAGCCCCGCACCTCCCCTCCGCACCTAGCCCCGACCCCTGCGCCCCCTGCCCTGCCTCCAACCGCGCCCCCAGGCCCCGCGCCCCCGCGACCCTGCCTCCCCCGCGCTCCTGCGACCCCGCGCCCCCTAGCCTCGCTGCCCCCGTGCCTCCGGATCGTCCTCGTCTGCCGTCCCTAGGCCACCTCAAGGACTTTCAGTTTTTTTATTTTGAGATAAATTTTTGATTAATTGATTCATGAAAATTCATCAAAAAATTCAATAAAATTCACCGTTTGATCCGTAATGAGTGATATATCCGTGAAATTACAATAAATTTAAAGATTCGATGGATGCATGAGTGTGTAATTAAGAGAGAGAAATTTTGAAGAGAAATGAAGGACAAATGGAGGAGGAAGAAGATGAAGAAGAAGTCTGGACAATAGTACCCCTCTTAACTGCACTAAGGTTTGAAAAAATCATGGTTAAGTCAACTCATTGACGGTCAATCTGACGGAAGGGCACAACTGATGACGGAGAAAGAAGTGAGGGGCACAACTGATATTACCAAAAAGATAGGGACATAACTGAAATTGCGAGATCTCAGAGGGGCACAAGTGATAAAATCCCTTAAAAAAATAGAAGTTCTGCCAATATGAACTAATCAACATTCACAGTGACTTCCATAATAAAAAGCAGAAATGTATCTTTAATAATTAAGTAATCCTTTGAAGAAGCTCATGCATGGCAGCGAAAAGGGGTTGAGGATTTGGAATTGTACCTATTTGATTTGGAAATTTGGAGAGGATGGATTCTTTGAGCATGCAACAGATGATTGCATGAAACTGCTGTTTCATCCAAAAGAGAGCAGCATAAAGAGGCTTCAGGCTTGCTGGAGAATGAAATTGGGGGAATTACTGAAGCTCCAGGGGAAGAAGAAGATTGGCAACATCTTCAGCCGAAGTTTAGTGGAGAAGAATCGGGGTTTTGTTGGAGAAAAGAAGGGAGAAGGATATTTGGGGAAAAAGTAGATGAAGGGGGGAAGGGGAAGCTTCCACGATGAATCCTCTTTTTTTATTCATGTGACATCAGCCATGACATCACCAGGCTAATGTCATTGCTAATGTTCACCCTTATTATACATATAATATCTTTATTTTATTCTTTTTTGTATAAACTAAAGGTCATCTGTACTCGCACCTAAAGTCTCCGATTTTGACGAATAATAGCTCGTTTCGACCGTCTCTGAATAATGATCAAAATGAGTATAATATTCATATGGTTTGTATCGGGTATGAACTTCCGAATTTCTCGAGATACGGTTTTGGTTTATGGCTAAATTTTACGATTTTAAAATATCAATCGATCTCCGATTGACGAACAATCGCTTCCTTTGATCTTATTTCGTCGAATCGGATTTTTAGATGGTCTCAATTCATTTTGCAGTTTCCAATTTACGTCATGAATTTTCCGTGGCACACATTACGATACACTTGACTTTTGGTCGATTGAGATCGAACATCTTTTGATATACGATTAATTGATCGATTTATGTTATCTACTGTTGATTGGCAATTTTATTGGATCAAACAGACCTTAATTGGGTCGGGTTCGGGTTTATCTGGACCCGGATGTTACACATATGACTTATTTTCTTTTTGAATCATATAAAATCTATAAAAATGATATATATGACATCATAAATATATATTACAGTTTCTTTATATTGAATTGGATTGTTTAATGCAAATCATTCTCGTTACGTAGAAAATTCTTCTAAAAAACAAATAATTGTATATAGATAGAGATATCATATATTATCATAATATAGGTATTATATAGTATTAACCATTGATTTTAAGAACACACCTCGAAGTGCTGATGCGTACACCTCGAGCAACCTTACCGAGGCGTGCACCTCACATATTTTAGACAGACCTAGAGGCTATAGCCTCGTGAGGTAGTATTGAGGCACCACCTCATTTCTCATTCGATTTTTGATTTATTTTCTGCTATATATTTTTCTCTTCTTTTTGATTGTGAGCCTCTCATCTTCCGTGACAAGTAGTTTCAAGTCCTTGAATTCGCAATTCACTCAAATGCATCTAATTAACACTCATGTATATGTAAGCTGGTTGATTTAATGCATATATTTTGTAGTCTATCGACATCTTAAGTTCATTTTTGCTCTGTTATTTATAAAACAACATGAGTTTACTGCAAATAACCAGTTCATCAATATATTGAACATATTTTTACTGTGCATGTTCATTATAAATCAATACGAACAAAAAAGTTTAATGCATTTATTTTACAGTTTAGTGAGATATTAAGCTTTTTTTACTTTGTTTGCATGTTCTTTATAAATCAACATGAATGGAAAAATTGTTGGAGGACATTTTCATGTTATGTATTTGAACCGATTTTCTATTTTAGATCAACATGAATCAAAATATTCAATACATGATATGAAACTATAACTATCAATATTTGTACATTAAACTGGATATCTCCTTTTAAGTTTATATTAAACCATAATTTTTTGTAAATCAATCCAGAATCATTTAAAAAAATATATTTTCCACATTTCAAACAATGGATTATTAGATTTGTTCATTGTATCATATGTTTATTCTTATATCAATAATATGTTAGGCCTTCACACCATTTTTCTTTTTTATAGTAATCAACAGAGGTTGTATGATTAATAATGAAGAAAATAAAACGTAAAGTTATTCTTCTATGCTTATAACTTAGTATTTATTAGATCAAACTCTTTAGGGGATTGAGCGTGAGAAGGTCGGGGAGCGGGAGAGAGGAGCGGCAACGGCGGCCCGTATGTTTTGCGAGAGAAGGGAGAGGGAGGGCCACCTTTCCAGAGCATGCGACACCAGCTCTCGGTGCTTCAAGTGTAGACTGGAGGGGCATATGATAGCTCGTTGTTCAATTGGTGCTCCGATGTGCTATCAATGTCGTATGGAAGGTCATCTTTGCAAAGATTGCCTATGTATACGGAAGATGTACGCTTGGTCCCCGAGGGCGCAATGAGTGGTATGGTAGAGGCAAGGGAGAAGGTTGATCCGATTGACGGCATGCTTATTGCGGAAGGTTAAGGAGAATACCTGTTGAGGTGTTGGGGTTGCTAGCGATGGGGAAGGAGTTGGGGATGCGGTATGACTATCTGATTCATCTATTTGTGTTCGAGGAATGGAGAAGGATGAGATCGATGGCTTCCTGGCTAAAGGAGGGAGGCCATTTCTCTCGGAGGTCCATTTGGCGGAAATCGAGGTTGCGGGATGGTGCAGTGGAGGTGAACCCAGGTAGGTGGTGGAAGTCCAAGGCTTGCTGGCGAGATGTTGGGGCCTTGGGGCTAGAAAGTCATCCCCATCCTCTTGCTCCTCATCCCCCATCTTCTTCCTCTTCCTCCTCTTGTCTTCCTCCTCCCCAACCTCCTGCTCCTCCTCCATCACCTCCTCCCCCTGCCCCCAGCTCCTCCCTCAGCCCCCAGCTCCTCCCCCCTATCCCAGCACCTCCCTTTCGCCCCTGCTCCTCCTTTGCCGCCTCCTCTTCCCTAAGCTCCTTCGCCCTACTCCTCCCTCCACCCCCACGCCTCCCCCTCCGCCCTTGCTCCTCCCCCAACTCCTCCTCTGTCACCTCCTCTGCCCCGTGCTCTTCCCTTCGCCTCCATCTCCTCTCCCTACGCCTCCCCCTCCACCCACGCTCCTCCTTTGCCACCTCCTCCATTTCGAGCTCCTCCCCCTGCTCTTACCTCCGCCCCTCGTGCCACCCCCTGTACCTCCGCTCCTCACCCAAATCCTCCTTTATTGTCTCCTCCGCCTTAAGATCCAACCCTTGCCCCCGTCTCCTCTCCTCGCACCTCCTTTGCCCCAACTCCTCCTTCGCCCCGAGGCAAGGTTCGAACCACCATGCGACAATCCCCTTCGTCGGAGTCTCACGATGCTTATCTGAGCTTTGTCTTCTCAAGGAGGAGGAGGTAGAGGAAGAAGATGAATATGAGGAGGTTGGGGGAAGATGGGTGGTGGGTATTTTGACAGTTATGCCCCTCTTAACCGTACCATGGTATGAAAAATCATCGTTAAGTTCAATTCAGTGCCGACTAAAGTTACAGAAAGACACACGTGATAGAACGGGAAGAAGTCGAGGGCACAACTAGTATTCCCAGAAAGGGAGGGGCATAGGTGAAATTGCAATATCTCAGAGGGGTACAACTGATAAAAAATTTATATTATATATATGTACATAGATTTGAACATTTTCAATACTATCGCAATGAAATAAAAGAAGTAATTGAATTTAAATAAAATATTAAGCATATTAGAATAAGTTTGTTTTTAGAAAAAAACAAAAAATAAAGAGTTTTTATTAATTGTATCCCTCTGAGATATTCCGATATCAGTTATGCTCCTCCCTTTTTTGAAATATCATTCGTACCCTGACTTCTTGTCGTTCTATCACTTGTGCCCCTCTTTTACTTTAGGGGGTGTTTGGATAGTGGGTTTAGGTGGGTTAAACTGGTTGCAGGTAACCCATTTTTGGGTTTTGGTGTTTGGATAGAGGGTTAAACTGGGGGTGGATTAGAAGTGGGTTTAGGGTGATGTGATTGTATTGGAGTTTGAAAACGTGAGAAGTTATTGTGATGTGATTGTATTGGAGTTTGAAAAAGTGAGTAGAAGTGGAGTAGTTTATAATTTTTATATGATATGATGGTATAATATATTATTTTTTGATGGAATTGATGATGGAGAATTGATTTATTTAATTTTTTTAAAAAGATAAAAAGTGGGACCCACGTGGAGGGAGAAAATATGGGGTACGCACCCTTAGCTATCAATAAGTTGAACTTAAACATGATTTTTTTAAACCATGGTGAGGTTAAGAGGGACATAATTATCCAAATAGTCCCCCACCCATCATTCCCCTCCGGCCCATCCTCCTCTGCTGTACGCACCCTCTGACCTCCTCCTTCATAGGCTCTCAGGGAACTCCAGGTTCGTCCGATATCTTCTTCAAGAAGTTGTAGCAGCCATCACCGATTCACCATCATCGGACTACCGTCAACAAGAGGGTCGAGCTACGGAGCTTCGCCCCGTACCTATTCAGTGATGCATGTAGATATCTGGATCCGATCTAATGCAATCATTCAAAGAACATCTTCAGATTCTCCAAGGTGCATAGATACATGAGCTGGGGTTAGGAGCGTCATTTAGCCCGAGGCTCAGGCTCATGCTCGAGAGCCCTCACTGCTTGACGTGTGGCCCTACCTGGGGTGGTTTGGGTGAATCGAGTAGTGAATTAGACAGTGCTGGTCCAGATCCACTAGCCAACGATTGGATGGTGTTGGAAAGGCTATAATTGAGATCCAGTCATAAAGAAACCCTCTTCTTTCAAGGTCGCCAAAGCAGAGGATGGCGAGAGCGTGGGGGAGCGAGGGGGTTGGTGCGAGGTGGTGCAAGAAGGTTGATGCGAGTCGGATTACGAGTGGGGGAGCAAGGCAGGCCGCGACTGAAGGCGGTGTGGTGGACGGTGGGGTGGTCGGGAGTGGTGGAGCTGTCATCGGTGGTTTTGCTGGTGGCGTTCGTGGCGGCCGCGACGAGGGCGGGGGCGCTCGTAGTAGGGTGGAGGTGGCGCACTGGGAAAGTGTGAGCCCGCGAGCTGTTGTGGCTGGCGCTGGAGGTGGGGAAGGAGCGGAAGGGGGTGGGGAGGGGGTAGGTGATGGTTGGGTGCAAGTGTCCCACAGGAATCCGGAGAGGAGATGCTTTCGCTGTGGGCTGCAGGGACATTTGGCGTCGGTTTGCGTTGCTCGATCGAGGTGCTTTGCATGCGGGGGGTTAGGCCACCGTATGGCCTGCTGCAGATTCCGCTTTCAACACGGGAAGGTTTTTGCCCCGGCTCGTGGGGGTGCGTTCGAGGTTGGGGAGTCGTCAACGCGCGGGGCTTTTGTCGGTCAGGGAGGATGCTCGTTCACTCAGGTGGTAGCAGGTGGTTCGTGTTCTGCTCCGGTTGCCAGCGTTGCCGATTTTAAAAGGGTGGTGGTTGTTCCGGCCCCGCCCGTGATCACATCCGTGAGGCCAGCTATACTTTCGGGGCCGCGTGGAAGGTTTAGCAAGGGGGAGGAGTTCAACCATGCAGTCATCGAGGTAAGCTTGCGAAAGTGCTTGGCAGTGGACGTGGTGAGGAGCCATCTGCATGGGTTCCTTGGATCGCAGTTTATGGGGGACGTCATCGCCATTGATTCTAATTGTTGTTGTGCACGAGGGCTGTCAGCTGTTCATCGGGATCAGTTACTTCGAAATGGCGCGACGGATGGTTTGATTTGGAGAGACCTGCGTTTTGCGGACTGGGCGTGTTCTAGCGTAGAGGTCTGCGTGGCGGAGGTCCGTAGAGTTCCGTTCCTTTCCAGATTGGTGCATTGTCTGAATCGGGCTCTACGGCGGTGGGGAGAGGTCCTCGCGGTCATCGATAATGGGTTGGCACCGGGCTCGGAGCACGATATCACCCGGATCCTCATGGAGTGCAATAAGAATTTTCTCGATGGTGCGGCGGGCCACGTATTCTACGGGAGTATGAAGATCGGCCGCTTCAAATGTCGGGTGGAGCTGTCCATAGTCGACCCGCCACCTCCACCGACGTTGCAGGGGGGGTCGGAGATGGCTTCGCCGGAGCCTGGGAGGGGGAAGGGCGTCGCCTCGTCTTCTGGGAGAAAGATGGCTGTGCATGGTCACGCTTCGTGGGACTCGTCCCATGGTAATGATTTCGCACATCCCTTCAGTTTTGCCCCTTGGTCGCTGTGCATGGATTCTTCAAATGCCGGTTTATCTGATGATGTGGCGGGAAGGACTCCAGGGGTCGCTGAGACCCTTCGCTTTTGGACTCGGGCACCGGGTCCCGGCTTTCGGATTCAGCATTCGGATCCTTCTGCGTTTCGGACGGTTGATGGAGTTTCATGCTGTCTATCTTTCAGATCTTTTGCGGGAGGGCTTTTGGACCCGGCTCCGTTTCTTTTCTCATCCTCTTCGATGGCCTTCTCTGACGGTTGGGTGGCTTGGCTCCCTCGGCTGGGAGCGGGGGGGGGGAGGGGTTCGATGGGGCAGGATTTTCCTTCCTTCACGTCGGTCGCGGAGGGGTGGGATCTCAGCAGCCCGTCTTTGGTCACGCTGGAGGGCCCGTCGTCCACAGCCCAGGTTGGCGGTTCTTCGGTTCAGACTTCAGTGACTCTGACTGAGGTGGTTGAGGCAGAAGTGGCTGGGGGGTGCCTGAGAGGAGGTCTGCTAAAAGATACATGAGGAGGAACAGAGCGCGGTCGATGGCCACCGAGCCGCAAGGGTGCTTGTCTCTGAAGGATACTGTTGCGGCGGCCGCTGGTGTAGTCCGAGTTGGGGGGCATCTGGAAGGATCCTCATGAAGGTGCTGTCTTGGAATATGCGAGGGTTGGGGGAGGCGGACAAAAGGAGAACCATGGGGTCGAGGTTCACAGAGTGGGAGTGTGACATCGTCATGTTGCAAGAAACAAAACTTCAGGATGTGGGTGACGTTCTCTGGAGATCGTTTGGTGCGGGGGGCTTGGATGAGGTTAGGGCTCTTGATGCAGTGTGGTCGGCGGGCGGTCTGCTCATCGCTTGGAGATCTGCGGCTTTCGCGTTCGACTCGGTCTTCAGAGGGAGGCATGCTATCTCCGTTCTTTTGGTACGTGTGGATTCTTCATTGCCGATTGCTTTCTCTTGTATCTACGGGCCCTGCTGCAATATTAAGAGAAAGGATCTTTGGGAGGATTTGTGTGAGGCAGGTCAGCATTTCTTGGGGATCCCGTGGCTGATTGGGGGTGACTTCAATGTTACCATTCGCTCGTCGGATAGGCCGCGATCCAGGGGTGGTCAGGACCCTGGCTCGTCGGATTTAGCGGAGCTCGTGGACTCTTTGGCTCTCGAGGACTTGGGAGCGGGGGATATCACGTACACTTGGAGAAATTCGAACTCCCGGTCCTGTATTAACAGATTCTTGGCATCTTTGGAGCTTTTGGGTGGTTTCCCTCTTTCTTTTGTGTCCTCCAGGCTTAGGAGCATGTCTGACCACAATCCTATCCTGTGGGATTATGGTGATGCGTCCGTGTCGAGGGGTTTCTTCAGGTACGAGAGATGCTGGATGCTGGAAGACAACTTCAGGGATCTTGTTGCTGATCAATGGTCCCAGGGGCAGTTGGGGGGCTCAACGATGTCGAGGTTTGCTCGCAAACTTGACTCTTTGCGCAAGAGGCTGGCTATCTTTAAGAAGGAGTCGAGGGCGGCGAGAATTGCGATCAGGAAGGAGGCGGAGGGGGTGGTCAGCACGCTTGATGCGTTGGAGGGGGTTAGGGAGCTTCAACCCGAGGAGTTGGTTGCGCGATCGGTCGCTCAGAAGAAGATCGCGGAGGAGGATTTGAAGCGGGTCACGGAATGGCGTCAGAGATCGAGGCTGTCTTGGCTAAAGGAGGGGGATGCCAACACGGCGTACTTCCATCGTGTTGCTAGTGGGAGGCGGCGATCTAACTCCCTTCGCTCGATCGCGATTAATGGTATGCGCGTGGAGGGGGACGAGGCCATGGGGCGGGCAATCGTGGCTCATTTCAAGGAGTTCTCGGAGAGGCGCGTCCTGAGGGTTTGGAGGTGGGAGAGGACTGGGGCTCAGCCGCTCTCGCCCTCGCTTTGTGAGGATCTGACGAGGGCAGTTTCGCTGGAGGAGGTAAAGGCGGCCATGTGGGATCTAAACGCGGATGGATCTCTGGGTCCTAACGGCTTTTCGGTGGCCTTCTACAAGGATTTCTGGGACTTGGTGGGCAAGGAGGTGTTGGAGGTTATCACCGAGTTCTGTGATGGCAATGCATGGTTTGATCGGATTAATAGGGCTCTCATTGTGTTGCTTCCGAAGTTCCCCTTGGCCGAGCGTATTGATGATTTCTGACCCATTGCAATATCGACTGCTCTATATTTGATCGTGGCAAAGGTGTTTGCTCTAAGGCTTTCCCGGATGCTTGACTCCATTATTTCGGCTATGCAAGCAGCATTTGTTCGGGGAAGGCAGATTGCAGATTGTATCACTCTGGCCTCGGAGATGGTTGCGAAGTGGGCGAAGGAAGGGAGACGTGGTGTGCTGTGGAACGTTGACTTCGCGAAGGCGTATGACTGCCTTGATTGGAGATTCATCTGGTCGGTTCTGCGGAGGAGGGGCTTCCCGGAGGTCTGGATTTCTTGGATGCGTCGGTGCGTCACCACGGCCTCGTTCTCGGTCATGGTTAATGGGCGCCTTGAGGGGGGCTCTTTCCAGCCAAGGAGGGGGGTCCGGCAGGGCTGCCCCCTTGCACCTCTTCTTTTTGTCGTGGCCGCGGATGTCCTTGCTCGGATGGCTTGCCGGGTAGTCGATTGTGGCCTCTCGGCGGGGTTCTCTTGTGACAGGTTGGTGGTCCCTTTACTTCAATATGCCGATGACACCGTCTTCTTCATTGAGGGGGGACCTGCGGATGTCTCGGCCATGTCTGCGACGCTTGAGGTGTTCAGTGAGATGTCGGGTCTTCTCAAAAATGTCGCCAAATCGAAGGTGGTACCGTTTGGTCCTACTGCGGAGGAAGTGGGCGAGTGTGGTTCGATTTTGGGTTCACAACCTTGCGCCCTGCCTATTGATTATTTGGGGATGCCGCTGGTCTCGGGAAGGGCTAGATTGCGAGATTGGTCCAAGGTGGTGGAGAAAGTTGAGAAGAGGCTGGCCGGTTGGAGGTCTGCCTTACTTTCGAAGGGGGGACGCCTCGTCCTCCTCAAGGCAGTGCTTTCCTCTATCCCGGTTTTTTTCTTATCTAACAGTCGGTTGCCGGTGGGGATCCGCTGTTGTTTCGAGAAGCTCATGCGGAGGTTTTTGTGGGGAAAAAATGGAGAGTCATCGGGAGGGATGCACTTAGTGGGTTGGGATGAGGTGACAAGGCGGAAGAGCGACGTGGGTCCGGGCATCCGGAGGTTGGATCATGTTAATGAGGCCCTCCTCCTTAAATGGGCCAGCATGTTATGGGGTTATGGAGAAGATCTATGTAGTGAGGTCTTACGGAAGATTCATGGTGTTAACGGGGCGCTTCCGTTAGCGGCTGCTCGGATGGGGCCTCAAACGCCTTTCTGGAGAGGGGTGCTAGAAGTTTTCTCTAAATTTTCGTCCCTCTTTGCTCCGGTGCTTGGTGATGGTCGCACTTTCAGATTCTGGACGGATGTTTGGACGGGGGAGGAACCTCTTTGTGCTTGGTTCCCTCGGTTTTTCGCTTTGGCGGTTGATGGAAATGCTTGCGTCGCCTCCTGCTGGTCAGAGGGTGGTTGGTTCCCTTTCTTCCGTGATAACTTCTCGGATCAAAGGCTCCAGGATTATCTCGATCTTTTGGACACCATCAGGGGGGCCGGTCATCCTTCGGGCGGGAGGGATCACTGGTCTTGGGAGGGGGGCACCTTCTCAGCTAGGAAGGCGTATGGGGCGGTTTGTACTTTCCCCTCCGTCGAGGCTGGAGGTGGTAGTGCGTGATTGTGGTTTTTTTTGGGGGTTGAGGCTACCTGAAAGGGTGGGTTTCTTCCTTTGGTTGTTTCGTAGGCAGAGGTTGATGACGAGGGATCGTTGCGCGAGGCTGCTTGGCAATATTTCTGATAGATGTGTTTTATGCAACAATATCATGGAATCTTTGGAGCATCTCTTATTCGCGTGTCTGGCGGTGATGGGGGTTTGGGAGGAGGCGACTGAAGCTTGGGTGTGCACCACGGATCTTGCTTCCTTCTGTGACTCAATGGTGGCAAACAAAAGTAGGGAGCGGAGGGAGCTGTTACGGCCCTTGGCGAGATTATGGGCAATTTGGCTGGCCAGAAATGAAGCTATCTTTGCGGGGCAGCGTTTTTACAAAGAAAACGTGCTTTTACACTGTACACGTTTAGTTGATGACTGGGTGTTGGTTTAGTTTCCTGTTTGGTATCGCGGTTGATACCTTGTAAACTTCCTTTTTTCTTTGTTTTTTTAAATAAAGCTGGGGCGAACACCACTGAGTGTATCCCCCTGTTTTCTGGACTTCAAAAAAAGGCTATAATTGAATGCTACTTTTGCCATTAGCTCACTGGAGCTCCTCCTTGATGAGACGAAGCAACAAGGCTCCGACGAGTTCCTCCTTCAACATGAGATGGCGATGCTCTGATCATCGTCGAATTGTTGCATAAGGGGGGACTCCTTCCTGTCTGCTCCTGGTGTCTGATTAGACAATGGAGAATGGGTAAGAAGGTCTTATGTCAGGCGAAGAAGGTGGGGATTTGTAAGGCTCTGCTTTTACAAAGCTGAGATAGGTCGAACATATGAAGTTTGATGGAGGTGACTGTGATCGGAGGGGGGAGGCTGGGGGCGGAGGAGATGAGGGGGACGAAGAGGAGGAGGATGGGGGCGGAGGAGAGGAGGGGGCAGTGTAGGGGGGAGGTTGGGGGCGGAGGGGAGGAGGGAGAGGAGGAGGCTGGGGAAGAGGAGGAGGAGGTAGAGGAGGGTGAGGAAAGGCCTCTCAGCCACTTTTTTAAATTTTATTCTTATCGTGTCCCCAAAGTTAACGTTCATTTGCGTTGGGGATGGACATTAATAAATCCGAGGGGCACAAGTGATAAAATTGTGAGCGTCAAAAAAAAACAAGTGATAAAATTGTAAGAAGTCAGGGGCATGATTGATATTCCAAAAAAGGGAGGGGCATAATTGATACTGGAATATCTCAGAGGGGCACAACTGATAAAAACAAAAAAAGATTTCTCTATGCAAAAATCGGTCGACTAGTTGTCCTAGTCGGGCGACTAATCGGGTCGAGTAGCCGACTGACCGACTATTGACCGATTAGTCAATGTTAAGTCGTCTGCCCCACCGATTCGATTAGTCGGACCTACTAGTTCGTCTAGTCGATTGACTTTTACAATGTTGGCTGCAACACAGGTGTGTTGGATGTGATGACTTGCTTTGGGAGAAGGATCTCGTAAAGCCCACACGGTGTGCGGATCTTGTTGCTAAAGCAAAGATGGCTGACATTTATGCACGAGTTGCGGAATGCCTTCGGGTTAATACCTTAACCCTATGAGTGAGTCTTAGTGACGATTGTTAGTTGGAACGTGCGGGTTGGGGGAGTGGGAGGAGAGGCACTGTTGGAAGACTTTTGAGTTCTTAGCGTGCAGACATGGTGTTTTTGCAGGAGATGAAGATTGTGAATTGGGAGTTGATAATATGGAGACCAGTTAGGTGTCATCGACTTTCGGAGTTTAGGGCATCACCAACGATTGGAAGTGCGGGTGGGGTAGCCTTGGCTTGGGATGACGATCTTTTCCTGCTGGTAAATGAAAAGGTAGGTGGCGGTACTGTGACGGTGGTGTTAGAGTGAAGGTCAGGTGCGGGAAGGGTGATGTTGAGTTCGGTGTATGGACCATCCGGAGGCGGGAGGTCAATTTGGTTCGAAGGCATGGGGGGAGTTGAGATCAACTGAAAGAGAGCACCCGGGGGTCTCGTGACTTGTGTGTGTGGGGAGGGGCTTCAATGTCACGATGTTCACCTCAGACAAGCCCGAGGACAGAGGAGGGCAAGATCCATGGTCTAGGGAGTTCTTGGACCTCATCGGAGAGCTGAAGCTGGAAGTGTTAGATACAACGAATTGTTAGTATACGTGGTAAAGCAGTTCTTCTAGATCGTGTTTGGATCACTTTCTGGCATCAGTGGAGATGCTAAAGTCGTTTCCCTTGTCTTCAATGAGGGCTCTTCCGAGGACAAGATCAGACCATGCGCCGATATGCTAGAAGTCAAGCGAGGGTATGTTCCCTAGATCTTTCTTCAGGTTTAAAAGAGCCTGGATGCTAGAAGATGGCTTTACGGAAATGGTTGCTGAGTTTTGGGGATTGATACAAGTGGAGGGATCGACAACGCAAAGTCTAGCGCATAAGATTCCGAGGTTGAGAGAGATGCTTAAAGTCTACAAGAAGAATTTGAGTGTGTTACAAAATGAGAAGCGTGCTAAGGCGGAGATAGCACTGTTAGATAAGATGGAGGATACACAAGATCTCACTATGGAAGAGTTGCATGCCATATCTTAGCAACAAAAGGTGGTGGCAAGCTAAGATATGAAAAAAGAGGTACAATGGCGACAAAGATCGTGGCAAAGTGAGTTAGAGAAGGAGACACAAACACACATTTCTTTCATGCTATAGCTAGTGGGAGAAAAAAAAGAAACATGATACATGAGCTTGTAGTTGGGGGGGATACATGGCGATGACAAGACATGTGAGGTGATGGTGACTCATCTCCGGGAGTGTAGTAGGAGGTTGGTGTCTTCTGGAGCTCGAAGGCTTGGAAGGGCGGGGGGTATGTTCATTACAATAGGGGCAAGCATAGGTGCTTAGAACAAATTTCACTAGAGAGGAGGTGCACAAGGCGGTCTTTGATCTCAATGCGGATGGTTATCCAGGTTCGGACGGTCTTCCCATATACTTCTACGGAGAGTTTTGGGATGTGGTTGAGATTGATGTCATGGAGTGGATTAAAGAATTCAGGGGGGGTGAATCGGGGCATTGAGAGGCTGAATTGATCCTTGATCTTCTTAATTCCCAAGAAGCTGCGGAGCGTGTGGAGGATTTTAGTCCCATATTTCTATCTAATGCAGTCTATCTTCTTGTAGCCAAGGTCTTGGTTAATCGACTCAAGGGAGCGATTGATGAGCTTATCTTGCCTGCTCAGATGTCATTTATCCCTGGATGCCAGTTGTTTGACGGAGTGGTTTTAGCGTCAGAAATCATTGTTGACTAAAAAAGGAGAGGGAGTTCGGGATTCTTGTGGAAAGTAGATTTTGCAAAGGCATATGACTGCTTGAATTGGATTCTTGTTTGGGCATCTTTGGCTAGAAGGGGACCTCTTAATGTTTGGATTGATTAGATGAAGAGGTACATAAGACATTGTCTTGTTTTGCACTGGTGAATGAGAGACCAGAATGGGGGTTCTTCCAACCACAGAGAGGGGTGAAGCAGGGATCCCCTTGGCCCCCTTGTTGTTCGTTCTGGCTGCAGATGCATTGGCGGTTATATCAAGGCTTGTAGAAGAAGGTGGGTTCCTTCGATGTTATTCAAGGGAGGATACCTTGATCTTGATTCTTCATTATGCTAATGATACAATATTTTTCATCGAGGGAGGGGTTGTAGAAAGTAGGGTGGTTAGAGTAGTTTTGGACATTTTTAAGCAGCCGTCGGGGTTGAGGATAAATGGGGAAAAATTTGCCTTTGTCCCATTTCACCCGTCGCCGGAGGAGATAGCGAATTGTGAGGTTATTTGGGAACTGCACGACGAAGCTTGCCTCTTAATTAACTAGGACTGTCTTTGGTGTGTGGGAGGCTAAAGCAGTGGGATTGGCTGTATGTGGTTAAGAAGTTGGAAATGAAGCTGGCTAGGTGGAACGTGACATGCTTGTCGGGGGGGGGGGCTGGTTTTGGTGAAGGCAGTCTTGTCGACGATCTCGATTTTTTTGTCTACTAAGTTGGTGCCCGTAGGGATTCGTAATTGATTGCAAGGAGTGATGAGGCGTTTCTTTTGAGCATCTACTGCAGAGGGGAAGGGCATGCCATTCGTAGATTGGGGGACTGCGAATTTGTGACAAGGCCAACCAAGGAGGGCATGTCGGGGGTGTTGCAAATTGAAGACATGACCAAGGCTTTGTTGGCAAAGAGGGTGATGAGGATCTGGGGTGACGGGACATATATGCCTTCACAGTTGATGAGATCCGTTTACTTTGTTTCTCCTAGTTTGTACGCTAACATGGGAGCCGTGGCTTCGCCGACTATGTTATGGAAGGGTATTGGCATTGTGCTGTCAAATATTGCAGGCTCGATGCGACCATTGCTGGGGAATGACAGGGGTTTCAGATTTTGGCGGGACGACTAGGCGGAAGAAAAAGCATTTGGTGATTTATATCCCAGGCTTTTTGCATTGTTCACGAGGAGGGAGGCAAGTATGGAAGATATGTGGTCGGAGGGGTCTTGGTTGCTCGTGTTCGTGACAGAGTTGTCAAATCAAAGGCTAGAAGAATTCATTTCTCTATTAGGCAGGATAACAAGAATGGAGGAGCCGACAGGGGGCATCATGCTTGGTGCTGGAGTGATGGGGTCTTCTCGGTGAAAAAGATGTACACGATTATTTCTATTTCAGTAACTCTGTTACATGAGGACATTGATCGAGATTGTGCTAGAATCTGCGGGTGGAAATTACCTACAAGGATAAAGACCTTTTTGAGGCTGATGTGAAGAGAATGACTTATGATGGGTGCAAGAAGAGCCCGGATCTTTCCCAGATGTGAGGAAACTTGCGCAAGATGTGGGGAGGCAACTAGGTTATTGACACTCTTTTCTTCAAGTTCCCAAGGTATAGGGAGACGTGGGAGAGAGCTGAGCTTCCAGGAGTGCGTTGGTATTGCTTTAAGTCCTTCTGGGTTTCTGTTTGTTCAGATTGGACATGCTCAGTTGAAGGGAAGTCTAAAGCCAAGGCGATTGTATGGGCCATTTGGTTGGGGAGAAACGATGTTATCTTTAAGGAGGAGAGGTTTTATGCATAAAATGTACTTGAGTATGCTCGAGTTTTTTTGTAAAAGTTGGCATCTATAATTTTGTATATAATTTTATTAAATATATATTTTTTGATGGGCCTCTATAGGAGGTTCATTCCATTTCTCTAAATTTTTTTAGTATTTATGAACACTTTTTAAAATATTATTTAGGATGTTGCCTCATGATAGTTGGATCTTTTCAACATGGATTTAAGCAAACATACAGATTTCGTTGGGACGTTCCCTACTTGCGACGCGTTGCATCGCCCGAATGCAATGAAAAATTGGCAAGGGCCGCTACATCGCAGCCTGGATGTAGTTCAAAATTTACAAAGGTTCTCGCATGAGGAACACATGCGGGTAATTAAGCTAGTTCCGCTGCATCACCGCCCGGATGCAGTCCAAAATTTACAAGGGTTCTCGCATAATGGACGTATGCGAGTAAAGAAGTTAGTCCAAAAGAGATTGCAACGGAAGTTGCGGATTGGTAGTTGGAATATTGGCACTTTGACTGGAAAATTGATGGAGATAGTGGATACGATGGAAAGAAGGAAGATTCATATACTATGTCTTCAAGAGACTAAATGGGTTGGAGAGAAAGCAAGGGAGATCAAGAAGACATGCTTTAAACTTCGGTATTCAGGTAAAGATAAGGGTAGAAACGGTGTTGGAGTGGTTGTTCATAAGGATTTGAAGGATTGTATGGTTGAGGTGCAAAGATTCGGGGATCGGATTATTTTGCTAAAATTGGTGCTTGAAGAAGAAATTCTTAATATAATCTCAGTTTATGCACCGCAAATTGGTTTAGATGAAAGGACTAAACAAGCTTTTCGGGAGGATCTAGATAAGATTTTACAAGGAATCCCACAAAGAGAGATGATTTGCATAGGTGGAGATCTTAATGGACATGTGGGAAAAGATGCTTCAGGGTATGCTAGTGTTCATGGAGGACATGGTTTTGGGGATAGAAATAAAGAAGGAAAAGTCATCCTGGATTTTGTAACGGCATATGATCTTTTCATGGCAAACACTTTCTTCAAGAAGAGGGATGAACATTTAATTACTTATAAGAGTGGGCCAACGAGAACACAGATAGATTACTTTGCGTTGAGGAGAAGAGATCGGTTGTGTTGTAAAGACTGCAAAGTAATCCCAGGAGAGAGTTTGACAACCCAACATCGCTTGTTAGTCTTGGATGTACAAATAAAAGGGATGGTAAAGAAAAGGAGGGTTCCTACGATCACTAGAACTAGATGGTGGAATCTTCCACTGAAGCAATCGAGCTTCAGGGAGAAGGTTTTAGAAGGTTTATCTTGGGATTGTAGTGGAAGTGCAAACGAGATGTGGGAGGCAGTAGCATCTTGTATCCGAAAGGTAGCCAAAGAGATGCTAGGCGAGTCAAAGAGAGGAGCCCCAGGTCAAAAGGTGGCTTGGTGGTGGAGTGAAGTGGTGCAAGAGAAACTAAAAACTAAAAGGGCATGCTTTAAAGCTATGCCTAAGGATAGAACAAAGGAAACTGTCACAAACTACAAAATAGCAAAGAAGGAAGCAAAGAAGGCTGTAAGCGAAGCTAAGTCAAAAGTTTATGAAGTTTTTTATAAAAATCTCGACTCTAAGGAGGGCAAGAAGGATATATTCAGGTTGGCAAAAGCAAGAGAAAGAAAGACCAAAGACCTTTCTCAAGTGAGATGCATTAAGTACGAGGAAGGTCACGTGCTTGTTACTCAGAAGGATATAGAGACTAGATGGGAGCAGTACTTGCATAAACTTTTCATTGGGGAAGGAAATAGAGAGATTACTTTGGGTGATCTAGCTAGTAGTGAAAGTTACTTGAATCGTGCAAGCTATAGACGGATACAAAGAAAGGAAGTAAAGGAGGCTTTGAAGGTTATAAGACCTGGGAAAGGTGTAGGACCGGATGACATCCCTGTAGAAGTATGGAAAGTTTTAGGTGAGCGCAGTTTGATTTGGCTTACGAATCTATATAATGTTATTTGGCGAAGCAAGAAAATGCCTGAAGATTGGAGGAGTATCGTGGTACCTCTTTATAAAAATAAAGGAGACATTCAAAATTGTTTAAATTATAGAGGTATCAAGCTGATGAATCACACTATGAAAATTTGGGAACGTGTGATCGAGAGAAGGTTGAGGCAAGTTTCCAACGTCAAAGAAAACCAATTCGGATTCATGCCAGGTTGCTCAACTATTGAAGTCATCCATTTGCTGAGGAGAACAATGGAGATTTATAGAGCTAAAAGGAAGAACCTCCATATGATCTTTATTGATTTGGAGAAGGCTTATGACTCTGTCCCACGAGAGATATTGTGGAGAGTTTTGGAGAAGAGACACGTGCCTGTCCTATACATTAACCTCATAAAGGACATGTATGATAGTGCTTTATCTTGTGTAAGGACGCACGTCTGAGAAGACTGGCTATTTTGACATCAACATTGGTTTACATCTAGGTTCAACTTTGAGTCCATTTCTTTTTACTTTGATTATGGACGAGTTGACAAGTCACATTCAGGATGAGTTACCTTGGTGTATGTTATTTGCTGATGATATTGTGTTGATTGACGAGACTAGAGATGGAGTAAATGAGAAGCTCGAGGTCTGGAGACACGAGTTGGAGAGTAAAGGATTTCGTATAAGTAGGGCTAAGACAGAATACATGGACTGCACCTTTGATGAAAGCAATGGTGAAGGAATTGAGGTGAAGATTGGTGATGATAACATTCAGAAGAGAGATTCTTTTAGATATCTGGGATCTATTTTGCAACATGATGGGAAAATTGATGGAGATGTTACTAATAGAATAAATGCATGCTGGCTAAAGTGGAGAGGAGCCTCTGCTGTTCTATGTGATAAGAAAATTTCTTTAAAAATTAAAGGAAAGTTTTACAAAGCAACCGTCAGACCTGCTATGCTTTATGGATCTGAATGTTTGCCTGTGAACCATAGGCATGTGCAGAGAATGGCTGTAGCAGAAATGAAATGCTAAGGTGGATGTGTGGACACACACACGTAAAGATCGGATTCTGAATGATGCAATCAGAAAGAAAGTTGGTGTTGCTCCGATCGAGGATAAGATGCGAGAAAACCGCTTAAGATGGTTTGGTCATTTGCAAAGAAGATCAGCTGATGCACCAGTTAGGAGATGCGAGTGCTGGGATGTTGAGCCGGCTAAGAGAGGGCGGGGACGGCCCAAGAAGTGTTGGAAAGAGACCATACGAAGGGATCTTTGTTTTGTGGATATAAGCCCAGGATTGACCCAAGATAGATCTGAATGGAGATCCATGTAGCCGACCCTACTTAATTGTGGGAAAAGGCTTTGTTGTTGTTGTTATGAACACTTTTCTCTGTCAAGTGAGGCTTATGCATCGACGCCTCGACTCAATGACGGAGAAACACCTCCATACATTTCACATCTTTTAAAACCCTGGTATCAACTGTAGATGATTATACTTGTATACATATACATATACATGTACATATACATATACATAAATATGTAGCATATGTAGTTTCTTTAATTCACCGTTTCCCTTGTTATTTGCTAGTTCAATTATAAACATAGTTGCAATGCGTATCAAAATCCGGATAAGAACGAGAGAAAAAAATGAAAAATTTATTAAGGTGGATATTATTGTTCGTATTCGTGCCAAAAAATAAGTAGGCATAACTTTTTTGAATCAGATAAGTGCGTACGCTTGTCCTTTAATATTGTTCGAACTTTAAAAGGGAATTGCTTGTGGATGTGCCTTAAGGACTTGCGTGAGATTCTCACAGCATAGAGACCATGGTGATTTGATGCTTATTTTCACATTTTTTGATGAAATGGTGAATTATTTTCATACATTTGCTAATGCCATCTTGCCTACATTCAAATCTATTGAGCTCCTTTTATATCATGTTATGTATATAATTAACTATCAATGGCGATCATGGTCTTCCTTTGAATTTGATTCTCAGAATCTGATAGATACAGAATTGTTCAATGCTGTGATAGTGTCTTTGGAGTATCTAATATTCAGATCAATCTTGACCTTTTTTACTTACGAATTCAGCTATCAGGAAGCAATTGAGGATATTACCAAAAGAATGGGTGCAGGAATGGCTAAATTCATATGCAAAGAGGTGTGCAACTAAATTCTACTGTAATGTCGACGATAATTGCTAGTGTTAACGATATTGTTATTAAACTGCCTGTAAAAAAGAAGTTGCATCCTTACAATTTTTCTTTATCAGCATCATGATTTTTTGACTTGATTCTCTTAAAAACCTTGATTCTTTCTCAACGTGAAGATACTAAATGATAACACAAAAAATCAAAACATAGAAAACCTGATCCACAATTTATGTGATGTCGTAAAGCCATCCTACTCGATGCAAGGGACTTGTGGAAGAGCAAGATTTATGTGATTTTTAATAAGAAAGAGCCACCCTGCACAACGTAAATGACTAAATGATTATTTTTAAATACTTCTCTCTTGAATCAGTATTAACTGTCAAATAATTTTCTCTATTTGTGTTTTAGAAATAAACAAAATACACAACACTTATATGGGATTCGTTTATCATGTTCACTTGACACTGTACCTATTTTTTGACAATAGGGATGATTTTTTTGAAAAGCACGTACATATGCAACTTAATATGAATTTATCTATATTCGATTCTGTACTGTATCCGCTGTATACTATTTTTGATATCTACTTCCATTTGAAACAGATACAAATAGTACTTTGATATCAAGAAATGCATGCTTTTAATATGTAAATATAGTTGTAGATTTACTACATTATTGTATGTAGCAACATTTTATGCATTCGTTATCTATATTTGATATGATTGCTATTAAAGATATGCAATATGCAAGACATCTTCTCTCTCTATGTATAATTGCTATTTTTTCTTACATTTATATTTGACCGGTATCCTCATCTTTCTATATATGTAGCCGTTTTTAAAGTCAGTCAATCATGCATGTCTCAACAAGCATGTCTGTAATATATTTCCTTTGGGTCATCACGAGACCCTGCTCATTCCTAGCAAATTCCAACCCCAGAAAATATCGGAGGGTACCAAGGTCCTTGGTAACAAACTGATGGCCTAGAAATGCTTTTGCATCTTTATTCCATGCATATCATCTCCTGTAACAAGTATATCATCAACATAAACCATGATAACAACAGTACCTCTGGGAGTCTTTTGAACAAACACAGAATGATCTGCATTTGATCTTTTGAACCCTTGCTTCTGAATTAAGTCAGAAAGCTTCTGAAACCATGCCCGCGGACTTTGTTTCATGCCATATATTTTCTTGTGAAGTCTACACACCATCTGACTCTCCCCCTCAGTAGCAAACCCCGGAGGCTGCTGCATGTAGACTTCTTCCTGCAGATCCCCATACAAAAATGCATTTTTAACGTCAAGTTGAAACAAGGGCTAATCACGTACCACAGCAACTGAAAGGACACGTGTAACGCCCCACCATGGCGGGAGCGCATCTCAATGCCCATTCACAAAATTTACCCAACAACAATTGTAAACAACCTGCATGATAGACTATTCATACAAAATTGGCAAAAGAAGAAATATTCCATTCATAGAGAAAAAGTCCACAACTTAAGATGACAGTAAAAATTCAAGATCTTATTATTACATCACAAAAAAAAAGTAAAAGTAGGCTGCCCAACTAGGTAACAACCTCCGAAATGGTTCTCAACTGCTGCCAAAAACTCTCGCCTCGGTCTCCTGCTCAAGATTTCCTGTTGGATTTCCAAGAGGGTAACTTATGAGTCAAATGACCCAGTAAGGATATAACAATAATTTATAAATAAAAGCAAAATTCAGGTAGGCAATGCAAGTGCAGTAACTATAGGGGTATGAAGAAAATATTCTAAGAAACTCAACTAGAAAGTCTCTGAATAAGTTACAAGCAATGGGTAGATTTTTGACAATTTACACAATTATTCCTCCTCTTAAAGTCCTTTTATTCGTAGATTACTTCTTTATTAATTTATTCATTCCGGACTCACCCGTCAAAGGAGAAAGTCTACACTAAAAATGAAACCTGCATCGTTCCATTCAAAGAGCAGACTAAGACCTGTGTGCAAGTGTGATCCTTCAGCTAGTCTGGTAGTAGTACTCTGACACTCGAGATGTCTGTCAATCGAGTCTGCCGGAGGAGTCTTGCTCGCTCCAAAATTTAATCACATAACATATCTACATGGTGTGATGCACGTGTGCACCCACCCAAACTCTCCAGAGTACCCACCACCACCCCACTCTGTGATGCCCCTCGAGTGGGGGTGACTGACTGTCGGCTCAACCAGACTACAAGAGTGTACCCATCTGGTAGTATTTATCTTTCATCCCCTTACATAAATGTTGCTCAAAATTATCAATTGAGACTTGATAACTAATTCCATCAATATTAGACCAACAATTCAGTGTTGTAGTCCTTCAGATCACAAACTATCTCATTAATCATTTTCCCAAAGCATAACCACAAATGGCATGTAAAGATTTTAATTGTAGTATGTCCACAAGCATTAACACTAAGACCGATCATTGGAGTTCTCATAACCATAGAGATCTGCATGGAAAACATGTGCAGTCTGATCCATATAACTAGCATATAAGCTGCCATAAAAAAAACAACCTGATGATAATCCATCATACCACAAATATACAGATTTTTATAGGCTAATATATGCTGATTTATAGAGGGTTCAACTGATCTTCAACCTCAAAAAGTTAACTTCATAATATTACAAGGGATATAGGAATCTACAGTGACCGACTATCCTACTCTGTCCGTGTGATAATATCCCAAAATAGAATGTATTTACATGCAACAATGTGCCATGAATGTTACATGTGCCATACGTAATGCTATAACAACTTGGTAGGTCTTACGTATTTCAAAACAGTAAGAGCCTACAGTAATATCTTATAGAAGTTCAAGTAGTAATCTTAATGGCAAGGGCACAACGTCGCATGATGACTTAACAATACACCTAACTTCTGCTCCATACACTCACAACAGAGTTCTAAAGTATATATAAAAAAAATAGATCCTTTATTTTCACATGTATAGAGTTCAATTTCCAGAACTGGAAATACGAAAATCCTATTCTGTATAGATATTGCAATAACTCATATGACGTGTATCCTTAGATCATAAGGAAACTGCCTTATATAAAATATTATAACTAATTGTATATTAATTTAGCTCCATGTAAAACCATCCCTTAATTAATTCCCTAAGATAACAAGTTTTAAAAAAAAACGAAAAGGTGGAATAAGCATCTGTTTTAGGGAAGCAAAATTTACGGACATGCAATAATGATAATTTATGTGAAAAGCTTAACGGCAAGGGTTTAAGGAATATATTTATTTAAAGAATATTTCCAACATAATCAACCATAATCCTAGCATGGAAGTCAACCCTCATAAGCAAATCCCAGGGCAAGGTTTTGATCATAACCCTCTAATACCAGAAGTCCAACAAAAATTTTCATTTAATTATAAGGATATAATATGTCAAGAATGATCACGGATATAAACAAGGATTAATAACACATATTTACATTTGTTACCGATTAATCCAAGACTCTTTTCTTAACATGATCCGCAATCTCATCTTCGTACCATACTCTCTAACAAACAACACATTTTAAGATATCCGATTCATTCTTGCTGTCAAGATAAATCAACTAGAAATGGGGTGACTCATACTAGTTATCACATGAAACCACAACGAAGCAATCAAAAAAATGCGATAAACCAACAGCAAGAGGAGATCCCGGGGGTTGGATCAATTCGAATAATCATCCCCTTAAACCACATTCTCCAATATCACAAGATATGTGAAGGAAAAGGGAGAAGGCGGAATCCATTACCTAACGAGAACCTTCGATCCGTGCACGCGGTCAACGACTTAAAACTTGTGCGCCTTTCCCTTGCGACGGCGTTCTTCTTCCTCTCCTTGTAACGAATCTCCGAAGCCTCGCAATTCGTCTACGGGGAGACACTCCTCTTGACTCTCTAAGGGGGAAGAAGAAGAAGAAATCAACTTTGGAAGGAAGCACAAGATGGAAGGAGATCAATAGGTACTTAAAGATCATTCAATGGGTGAAAAAGGAAACAAGGTTGTCAAAAAATGAGGTAGAATATCCTCCAAAATATCTCCCCAACGTGTATAATAAAACCAAAATCCGTGGGTAATATTTCCATAAAAGTCCTTGACTATGGTTCACTAAAAAGGGCATAACTTCCTCATACGAACTCGGATTCGCGCATTCTTGGTTTCGTTGGAAAGCTTGCGACGAGACGCTTCTTTTGAGTATGATATTGTATATGTTTTAATACTTTGGAAAAAGCCAAAATTTTCGGGGCGTTACATCATAACAACCTTAAAAACACTCTCGTCCTCGAGACTTAAGATGCATGGGATGTAACATAACAACCTTAAAAGGTTGAGCCCAATCGATTGGCTGCTAAAGATATAAGTAACAATTAGATATTACCTTCAAAAAGATGGGGGTAGTCCCGTCGCATATCTGCCTCGGGCTCCCAAGTGGCTTCCTCGGAGTTATGTCGTTGCCAAAGGACCTTTACCAATGGTATCTCCTTATGCCTCAACCTCTTCACTGAGCGATCGATGATCCGGACCGGCTCCTCAGGGTAGCTTAGGTCTGTGTCCACCTGAAGATCATCGTAGCTGATCACGTGCGATGGGTCATGCACATATTTCCTTTAGGTTGGAAACGTGAAAAACATCATGTACTCCTGACAGGTGAGGGGGGAGTGCCAACCTATAAGCAACACTGCCAATTCTGTCAAGGACCTCAAAAGGTCCAACAACCGTGGGGCTAACTTCCCCTTTACTCCAAACCGTTGCACTCCCTTGGTTGGAGATACTCTCAGGAAGACGAAATCTCCAACTTCAAAGCTAAGATCGGTGCGTCGTTTATCACTGTAGCTCTTCTGTCTACTTTGTGCAGTAAGAAGCTTTTCCCGCGCTGTTTTAATGGCCTTAGTAGTTTCCTCCAAGTATTCCACCTTATGCAGCTGGTTATGCCCGACCTCTCGCCAACTCAAAGGTGTAGTACATCGTCTCCTATATAATGCTTCAAAAGGGGCCATGCCTATGCTGGCATGGTAACTGTTATTATACGTAAACTCTGCTAACGGTAAATGGTCCTTCCACGACCCTTTCCACTCCAGCACACATGCTCGAAGAAGATCCTCTAGTGTCTGAATCGTCCTCTCAGATTGTCCGTCGGTCTGTGGATGGTAAGCAGAACTGAGACATAGTTGCACTTCTAAAGAACTCATGAATTCCCTCCAGTAGTGAGAGGTAAACCTTGGATCACGATCAGATACAATCTGCTTCGGCAACCCATGAAGTCTGACAATCTCCTTAATAAAGTTCACTGCAAGCTGTAAGGGAGTGCATGCCATACTCACAGGTATGAAATGTGCTGACTTAGTAATCCTATCAACCACGACCCAGATGGCATCATGACTACTAGTGGTCTTAGGAAGACCCGTCACAAAATCCATAGCTATACCCTCCCACTTCCACTCAAGAATTGGAAGGGACTGCAGAAGTCCAGGTGGCTGCTTATGCTCAGCCTTAATCTGTTGACATGTCATACACCTTGCCACGAAGTCAGCCACATCTCTTCTCATTTGCTTCCACCAGAAATGTTTCTTTAAATCCTTATACATCTTGGTGCCACCAGGATGTATCGATAATCGAGAGCTATGTGCCTCACGCATGATCTCATTTTTTAGTTCCATATCTGCCGGAACACACAAACGGTTGCCATTTCGTAGCACACCATCTTCATATGAAAAGCCAACCAAAATCCCTGCAAGGGCCTTGTCCTTGAGCCTCTGTAGACTCTCATCTGCAAGCTGTCCTCGAATGATCCTCTCTACTAGTTCAGGACGGGAAGGGGAGGGAATTATAACCGTCTCTCGGCTACTCTGGAAGGGGCGCCACTCACTAAAAGATGCGAGGAGATCCCATGTCTTGAGCTGGGGATGGGATTCACTCGAGCGTGGCCTACGACTAAGTGCATCTGCTACCACATTTGCCTTGCCAGGGTGATATGATATAGTTCATTCGTAATCCTTCAAGAGCTCCATCCACCGTCGTTGCCTCATATTTAGCTCTTTCTGATCAAACAAATGCTTAAGACTCTTATGATCTGTGAAGATCTCGAAAGCCACCCCATATAGATAGTGCCTCCACATCTTGAGAGCAAAAACAACTGCTGCAAGCTCCATATCATGGGTTGGATAATTCTTCTCATGAGGCTTCAACTGACGAGATGCATACGCAACAACTTTGCCATATTGCATCAGAACGGCACCCAATCCATCTTTTGATGCATCAGTGTATACTGTGAATCCGTTAGTTCCTGATGGAATTACTAAGATGGGAACTGTAGTAAGTTTATCCTTCAACGTCTGGAAGCTTTCCTCACACTTGTCTGTCCAAGTGTACATCGCCTCCTTCTTGGTTAGCTGAGTAAGGGGAAGGGCAATTTGAGAAAACCCCTTCACGAATCTTCTATAATATCCGGCTAAGCCAAGAAAACTACGGACCTCTGACACGTTCTTTGGTTGTACCCAGTTAAGAACTGCTTCAATCTTTGCAGGATCCACAACAACTCCTGCACCTAAGATGACGTGGCCCAAGAATGCCACTTGTCGAAGCCAGAACTCACACTTACTATACTTCGCATATAGCTTGTGTTTCCTCAGTGTCTCTAGCACCGTTTGTAAATGTATTCGGTGTTGTTCCTCAGTGCTCGAGTAAATAAGGACATCATCAATGAAGACCACCACAAAGTTATCAAGAAATGGCCTGAACACCCGATTCATCATATCCATGAATGCAGCTGGGGCATTTGTCAGGCCAAAGGGCATTACCATGAACTCATAATGTCCGTACCTGGTCCGAAATGCAGACTTAAGTATATCAACATCTTTAATTCGCAGCTGATGATAACCAGACCGAAGATCAATCTTGGAGAAGACAGATGACCCCTGTAATTGGTCAAAGAGGTCATCAATCCGCGGTAATGGATAACGATTCTTAATAGTCACCTTATTTAATTGCCGGTAATCTATACACATGCGCATAGATCCATCCTTCTTTTTAACAAATAGGATCGGTGCCCCCCATGGAGATGTACTGGGGCGTATGAAGCCCTTCTCTAATAATTCCTGCAGCTGCACCTTAAGTTCCTTTAGTTCATCTGGTGCCATCCGGTATGGCGCAATAGAAATTGGTTGAGTTCCCTGCATAAGAGTTATTTCAAACTCTACTTCCCTTTGTGGAGGAAGTCCAGGCAATTCATCTGGAAAAACATCTGGAAAGTTCTTAACAATTTCTACATTATAAATCTCCTTGTGCTGCACTTGATCCCCAATGACATGGGCAATGTATCCTTCACACCCCTGATCAAGCAAGCGATGTGCTTGCAATGCTGATATGCATACTACTCCCCCAGAGGAGGTACTCCCGTCAAATACGAATTCCTGTAAATCAGGAATCTTAAAAATGATTTGTTTCTGGAAGCAATCAAGGCATGCATGGTGATTCTCGAGCCAATCCATACCAAGAATAACATCAAAATCTTCCATCTGTAATAGTAATAGGTATGCTTCTAGCATATAACTTCCGATATATACTGGACAATCAGGAAACACCCGGTGGACCACAAACAACTGACATCCAGGTCCCTTAATAAGATAAGGGTCTGCAACTGTGGTAGGCTCTTGGTCTAAGATATTCGCAAAGCTCAACGATACAAAAGAATGTGATGCACCAGAGTCAAAGAGAGCATGAGCAGTAAAGTTGCCTACAGAAATCATACCTCGCACTACCGATCCTGAGGCGTGCGCTTGTCCGTCAGTAATAGCATTCAATTGTCCCTCTCTTTGCGGTCTACTTGAGCCTGCCGTGCTCCGAGTCTGGTAAGGTTGTCCTCCACCTCCCCGAGATGTAAAGCCGCGCCCCTGTTGCTGGGGACGTCCTCCTCGTACTACAACTCCAGACTGTGAAGATCCCAAGGGACAATTGGACCGGATGTGACCTTTCTGCTTGCATCGATAGCAGACCCGATCCTCCACACGAGCATCTGTAACAGTACTCAAAATCGGACGAGATGTCCCTGCTGGCTCAGAAAATGCTTGCCCCAAGGTAGGAGCCCCTCTGTGAGTAAACCTATTCGACACTCCAGAACGGTGAGGGTGGAAGCGTTGTCCTGCACGTGCTCCTGCTCTATCATTGCGAGCTATCCTGCCAGAAAAGTTCGATCTCATCTGTATTGATTTACTCTCACGTACGTCTTGCTCCACCCGAGCAGCAGCATCAATCACTTCCTTCATTGTGACCAAACGAAGGGGCACCAATCTCTCACGAATCTCCTTGCGAAGCCCACGGAAGAACTTGAATGCCTTGTCAGACTCAGTTGGCACAGTGCTAGCAGCATACTTCAACAATTCTGTAAATCTGTTCAGATAAGCAGTCACAGTTCTGTTCCCCTGCTCCAGTAGCGTGAAATCTACGCGTCGCTGCTCTATCCAGTATTCCGGGTAGAAATGCCCTCGGAAAGCCTCAGTAAACGACTCCCAAGTAGCCGGCGTTGCAATCTGTGGCTCCATAGAGGTCCACCATTCCTCAGCATATCCAGCTAAAGAGTAAGTAGCTAGGGTTACCTTCTCTTCATCTGGCACATGTAAGGTACGAAAGACCTTCTCTACTCGCTTCAGCCACCTCTCCGCCTCCTCGGGGCTTGAGTTTCCCAAGAATTCCGGAACCTTCTCCTTACGGTATTTTGAAAAGACATCTTCCTGTCGTGGTGGTGGTGGAGGTGGAGGAGGAGGTGGTGGAAGATCACCACCTCCCCCACCCATGTCAGACCCACCCTCGGATACTGATCTGGTGAACCGCTCTTCAAGAGCAAGCTGTCTTTGCTGCACATCTTGCAGCAATGCCATCATTGCATCTAATTGTTGCGTGGCCTGATTTCTACGAGGCGGCATGATCTGCAGTAGGAGGAGGGAAAATGTTATACAGAGATGAGATTCGGTGATTAGTGGACTATGCCATTTTCAGACGTGAGTCAGGGGACCACTGGTCTAATGTATGAACTTTTCTTCTTATCATACAATTGTCTACAACTGATGGGGTAATTGGGCTCTGATACCAAATGTAACGCCCCGCCATGGCGGGAGCGCATCTCAATGCCCATTCACAAAATTTACCCAACAACAATTGTAAACAACCTGCATGATAGACTATTCATACAAAATTGGCAAAAGAAGAAATTTTCCATTCATAGAGAAAAAGTCCACAACTTAAGATGACAGTAAAAATTCAAGATCTTATTATTACATCACAAAAAAAAAGTAAAAGTAGGCTGCCCAACTAGGTAACAACCTCCGAAATGGTTCTCAACTGCTGCCAAAAACTCTCGCCTCGGTCTCCTGCTCAAGATTTCCTGTTGGATTTCCAAGAGGGTAACTTATGAGTCAAATGACCCAGTAAGGATATAACAATAATTTATAAATAAAAGCAAAATTCAGGTAGGCAATGCAAGTGCAGTAACTATAGGGGTATAAAGAAAATATTCTAAGAAACTCAACTAGAAAGTCTCTGAATAAGTTACAAGCAATGAGTAGATTTTTGACAATTTACACAATTATTCCTCCTCTTAAAGTCCTTTTATTCGTAGATTACTTCTTTATTAATTTATTCATTCCGGACTCACCCGTCAAAGGAGAAAGTCTACACTAAAAATGAAACCTGCATCGTTCCATTTAAAGAGCAGACTAAGACCTGTGTGCAAGTGTGATCCTTCAGCTAGTCTGGTAGTAGTACTCTGACACTCGAGATGTCTGTCAATCGAGTCTGCCGGAGGAGTCTTGCTCGCTCCAAAATTTAATCACATAACAGATCTACATGGTGTGATGCACGTGTGCACCCACCCAAACTCTCCAGAGTACCCACCACCACCCCACTCTGTGATGCCCCTCGAGTGGGGGTGACTGACTGTCGGCTCAACCAGACTACAAGAGTGTACCCATCTGGTAGTATTTATCTTTCATCCCCTTACATAAATGTTGCTCAAAATTATCAATTGAGACTTGATAACTAATTCCATCAATATTAGACCAACAATTCAGTGTTGTAGTCCTTCAGATCACAAACTATCTCATTAATCATTTTCCCAAAGCATAACCACAAATGGCATGTAAAGATTTTAATTGTAGTATGTCCACAAGCATTAACACTAAGACCGATCATTGGAGTTCTCATAACCATAGAGATCTGCATGGAAAACATGTACAGTCTGATCCATATAACTAGCATATAAGCTGCCATAAAAAAAACAACCTGATGATAATCCATCATACCATAAATATACAGATTTTTATAGGCTAATATATCGCTGATTTATAGAGGGTTCAACTGATCTTCAACCTCAAAAAGTTAACTTCATAATATTACAAGGGATATAGGAATCTACAGTGACCGACTATCCTACTCCGTCCATGTGATAATATCCCAAAATTAGAATGTATTTACATGCAACAATGTGCCATGAATGTTACATGTGCCATACGTAATGCTATAACAACTTGGTAGGTCTTACGTATTTCAAAACAGTAAGAGCCTACGGTAATATCTTATAGAAGTTCAAGTAGTAATCTTAATGGCAAGGGCACAACGTCGCATGATGACTTAACAATACACCTAACTTCTGCTCCATACACTCACAACAGAGTTCTAAAGTATATATAAAAAAAATAGATCCTTTATTTTCACATGTATAGAGTTCGATTTCCAGAACTGGAAATACGAAAATCCTATTCTGTATAGATATTGCAATAACTCATATGACGTGTATCCTTAGATCATAAGGAAACTGCCTTATATAAAATATTATAACTAATTGTATATTAATTTAGCTCCATGTAAAACCATCCCTTAATTAATTCCCTAAGATAACAAGTTTTAAAAAAAAACGAAAAGGTGGAATAAGCATCTGTTTTAGGGAAGCAAAATTTACGGACATGCAATAATGATAATTTATGTGAAAAGCTTAACGGCAAGGGTTTAAGGAATATATTTATTTAAAGAATATTTCCAACATAATCAACCATAATCCTAGCATGGAAGTCAACCCTCATAAGCAAATCCCAGGACAAGGTTTTGATCATAACCCTCTAATACCAGAAGTCCAACAAAAATTTTCATTTAATTATAAGGATATAATATGTCAAGAATGATCACGGATATAAACAAGGATTAATAACACAGATTTACATTTGTTACCTATTAATCCAAGACTCTTTTCTTAACATGATCCGCAATCTCATCTTCGTACCATACTCTCTAACAAACAACACATTTTAAGATATCCGATTCATTCTTGCTGTCAAGATAAATCAACTAGAAATGGGGTGACTCATACTAGTTATCGCATGAAACCACAACAAAGCAATCAAAAAAATGCGAAAAACCAACAACAAGAGGAGATCCCGGGGGTTGGATCAATTCGAATAATAATCCCCTTAAACCACATTCTCCAATATCACAAGATATGTGAAGGAAAAGGGAGAAGGCGGAATCCATTACCTAACGAGAACCTTCGATCCGTGCACGCGGTCAACGACTTAAAACTTGTGTGCCTTTCCCTTGCGACGACGTTCTTCTTCCTCTCCTTGTAACGGATCTCCGAAGCCTCGCAATTCGTCTACGGGGAGACACTCCTCTTGACTCTCTAAGGGGGAAGAAGAAGAAGAAATCAACTTTGGAAGGAAGCACAAGATGGAAGGAGATCAATAGGTACTTAAAGATCATTCAATGGGTGAAAAAGGAAACAAGGTTGTCAAAAAATGAGGTAGAATATCCTCCAAAATATCTCCCCAACGTGTATAATAAAACCAAAATCCGTGGGTAATATTTCCATAAAAGTCCTTGACTATGGTTCCCTAAAAAGGGCATAACTTCCTCATACGAACTCGGATTCGCGCATTCTTGGTTTCGTTGGAAAGCTTGCGACGAGACGCTTCTTTTGAGTATGATATTGTATATGTTTTAATACTTTGGAAAAAGCCAAAATTTTCGGGGCGTTACAACACGTAGAGTGGAGTGACGCGCAACTGGAGAAAATGTGTCCATATAATCCACACTGTAGGTTTGAGTAAACCCACGCGCCACTAGCCTTGCTTTGTAATGATCAAGGCTGCCATCTGCATGATATTTGACAATAAATACCCATTTACAACTGACAACAGAGGCTCCTGGAGAGTTTCAAAAAAAAAAAATAACAGAGGTTCCTGGAGGAGCAGAATCCAAGCTCCATGTACCCCGTGACCTCAAAGCAACCATTTCTTCCTCCATGGTAGAACGCCAACAACTCTCCTTCAATGCTCCTGATAATTCCGT
Source organism: Ottelia alismoides (assembly GCA_037367405.1). Lineage (NCBI taxonomy): Eukaryota > Viridiplantae > Streptophyta > Magnoliopsida > Alismatales > Hydrocharitaceae > Ottelia > Ottelia alismoides. The sequence goes on along the minus strand of JAZKJV010005539.1, from coordinate 254,904 downwards.
GGTATTTCCACGGTAGACAAGGCCATAGCAAACCGTTGAAAATCTCCAGTGAGACGATGGAAAGAAACATGTGAAGCAAGTGGATAGGATGCACATGTACGCTTTTGCTTCTGTAAGGTAATAGGTACATTCAAATCATCAACGATCGTACTCGCTGGTATGCTATTCTCCTACAAAGATCCTTGTACATGCACATCGTCAGACCCATCGTTAATAATGTTACCTGGACAATCCTGAGGCGTGGTGGAAGATTGACGAGTTCCATGAGCAGGGACATGACGCCGGGTATAGTATCGTGGTAAAGGTGGCACAGGTGGATGTGGAGGTGGTAGTGGTGGTGATGATGGTGGTGGAACAACATGAACGGGTATGGGAACGAACGAACGCATAGGAGGAGGTGGCACATAGATCTCATCGTCGATGGTGGAGGAAGTCAACCTGTCACATGCAGGGGAGAAATACATCACAGACTCAAAGAATGTGACATCGATACTGGCATAATATTTTCCATTCAAGGGATCATAGCATCGGTAACCCTTCTGCGTACGAGAGTACCCAACAAATACACACTTGACAGCCCTAGGTGAGAGCTTGTCAAGTCCTGGAGAGAGCTGATGGACAAAAGCCACCGAACCAAAGACATGAGGAGTAAGCGAGAATAATTCCTTTTCATGGAAGACAAGTGAAAGTGGAAATTTCTCACCTAAGACAGAGGATGGCATACGATTTACCAGATAACATGCCATAAGCACAACATCACCTCAATAGGAAATGGGTGCACAACTCTGAATAAGAAGAGTCCAAGTGATATCAAGGAGATGACGATGCTTTCTTTCTGCAACGCCATTTTGTTGGGACATGTAAGAACAAGTTGTTTGATGAATAATGCCTATAGACAAGAAAAAATGAGAAAGAGCACGAGTACAAAATTCCAAAACATTATCCGTACGCACAATTTTCACAGTAGACGAAAAAACATTCCGCACTTCATTTATGAGATTTTTGATAACATCCCCTGCTTCAGATTTATTCTTCAACAAAAACACCCAAGACAAACAAGAGAAATCATCAACCACAACTAGATAAAACCTGTGTCCATTGTGATCAGGGACACGACTCGAACCCCAAATATCAACATGAAATAATTCAGAAGGGGAGCTATTGCTCCGAGACTGATGACTAGGGAAAGAAGAATTGTGATGCTTTCCCAACTGACACGCTTCACACTGGAAGGAAGAACCCGGTGGAATCTGAGGCAGGATATGACACATCTTCTGAATAGGGAGATGGCCAAATCTTAGATACCATGTGAATAGAGAAACTGGATCACTTGACTGAGACGAGACACCAGCATAGGGAGTTTGGACCAAACGATAGAGACCATCCTGCTCACAACCACAACCAACCACCTAGCCCGTGAGAATGTCCTGAAAAACAAGAGACGATGGGTCAAAAATAACTCGACAGTGCAAATCCTTCATAATCTGTCTGATAGATAATAAATTCATCGAAAAATCTGGAACATGCAAGACATTCTGGAGACGCATAGAGGGTGTAAGACTGATCTCCCCCTATTCAACAATAGGCGAGTGCGTCCCATCTGCTATGACTATAGATCGCCCCGGTGGAACCTCTCTGTAGGATGTATGCTTATCTTTGTCTCGACAAAGATGATGTGTCGCGTCGGAGTACATAATCCGTTCTGAAACATCAGATCCATGACATGAAGTAAGGGCATAATCACTACCTGAGGTGCCAGCGGTGGTCGATGTACTAGCAGAGGCTGAAGCAGCTATATCCGAGGAGCCCCCTGGAGAGTCAGTAGATGCAGGAAGCATGATATCTCGCAACCTGGCAACAAGATCCTCAAATCGCTGGTCTGAAGTAGATGGCTGTGGAGATGCAATATGTTCGGCTACTCGCATCGATGCCTGAAACCCATGCTTAGAATAACATGTCTCCTCTGTATGTCCTGAACGATGACAGAATGTGCAGGGCTGACAAATGAGGCCACCTCGACCACAAGGTCCACGACCACGAAAGGAAGAAGAGGCTCCTCTGCCTCTGGAAGCTGCCATCACCGATAGAGGCTGAGTAATAGCAGAAGACGAGACTGTAATTATGCTGAGCCTGCGATACACTTCCTCTACTAGAGGAATAGTAGCATCTGTAAGAATCTGCGAGCGAGCAGCATCATATTCAGGGTCAAGCGCCGCTAGTAAGACCTCACCATGGTAGCATTCCGAAACATCTTCTGCTGCTCAGGTGACGCTGTATGTGGAATGATACTGTAGAGCTTCTCAAACATCCCTCTCAAGGATGTATATAGTGAATGCAGAGGTCGACCATTTTGCTTCACCGTAAAGATGTCATGCTGAAGTTGAAGAATCTTGGTCTCATTCCGCATCGCGAATATGTCGCTGCAAGGATGTCCCACATCGCCTTAGCAGTGGGCTGATGGAGTACATCATTAGCAATCTCCATCGACAGTGTACCAGAAAGCCAAACTTTGGCATACGAATCATTAGCCTCCCATGAGGCATAAACCCCAGTTTTCTCTGCCGGCTCATCTTCGGTAAGAATGTGCTTCTTACCATTTGACTTCGTGAGACTCATGAACTGCATAGCCCAGAGCTCGTAGTTCGTCCCATCCATCTTGACAATGGGCGCTGGACCTTTAAACGTGCCTTTGGAGGGCATATAGACCTTGTTTTCGAACATGGTTGTCGACTAAGAAGAACTAGGGTTTGTAGACGAAGAATCAGGTGTCTACATAAACATCCGAGGATTTGAGTGCATATGTAGACTTATGCACTCAAATCCATAAAAGGAGAGAAGGGAGGTGGCAGCGACGAGAAGGTGGATGGGGGGTCAGCGGCGGAGAGAGAGGAGGTTGGTGGGGGAGGTCGGCACCGGCAGTGGAGAGAGGTGCGGGGCCGGCGATGAGAGGTGGGAGGGGGTGCGACAATGAGAGGTGGAGAAGGAGGGGCTGCGGCGACGGGAGGTGGAGAAAGGGCGGGGGGCGCCAGGAGGTGGAGAGAGAGAGAGGAGGGGAAGGGGCTAGGGTTTTGGTGGTGGCTCTGATACCATGTTGGAAGAAATAAGTGAATTGTTTATTCCAAAGAACCCTAAGCTCTCTTATATAGAGAAAACTATGGGTAAATTACATAAGACGGAAGAAATAAATAAAACATAACAATAGAGTACATAAAATCTGGAAATTTCTCTACATTCTCATAACTGATGCATAAGGGCAAACAATTTTAGCATTCACTTCCTCAACTCTTTGAGGTGCTATCCCTTTAGATAGATCAGTACCATATCTTAAGGGAAGGAAGCCTTCCTTGGGGTTTTCTAAGAATGGAACATGTCCAAGGTGTACCACTTAATGTGACAGTCCCAATAACCTCTTCTCTTTGCTTCTGAACTTCTTCAGAACAAAGATCTAAGAGGTATACTTGAGATCATATCTCAAGGTATGAAATAACCAAATTATAAAACACTTATTATTACTTTCTTTATATCATTCCAAATAATTAGGATATCATCTACATTTAGCACGGTGAACACAATGGCACTTCCACTAAGCTTCACATGGTTTATCAAGATTCTATTTGAAATCATAACATTTATGATTTCATCAAATCTGATATTCGAACTACAAGAAGCTTATTTGAGTCTATAGATGGAGTTCCTTAAGTTTGCACACCTTGCATTCTTCATCCATAAAGCCATGGTATTACTTCATATGAATATCCTCGATGTGGAATTCATAGAGGAATGCAATCTTGACTTCCATCTTGAAGATATCATAGTCAAGTTGTGTAGTTGTAGTTAGCAATAATCTGATGAGTTTAAGCATGGTCACTAGAAAGTAGATCTCATCGCAAGCGATGTCTTCTTTCTGTGTGTATTTAAAGGATACAAGCCGTGCTTTAAAGGTCTCTACATTCTCACCAGGTTCCCTTTTTCTCTTGAAGATCCATTTACACCTAATGGGTCTTACCCTTATAGGTGGATCCTCGAGGGTCCATATACAACACTTGTATATGAAGTTTACTTTAGACTTCATTGCTAACATCCATCTTTTCATGTCATGATCCTCAGAAGCTTCATCACATGAAATCGGATCATTGTCAGACTTAACTGACACATGGAATCCATCCTCAAACTCATTTGAAGAGGTATGAGTGTTTCATCTTTAATTGTCCTTTTAGTTTTCGATTTCAGGAGCCTCATTATCTTCTCAAGATTAAATGAGTTCTTTCACTTCATTTTCTTCTTGATTCTCAAGAAAGTCATCCTCTAAGAATCATATCCTTAGAGATGAAATCGTTTAAGAATCTCAAGATCATAAAGTAGGTATCCAATACCATCCTTTATTTTCCTAATGAAGCAGCACTCTCTAGTGCTAGATTCCAGCATTCTTGCATCCATGATATGGTCATGAACCAAGCAACTCTAAATCCTCTAGTGTCCACCACTGGGCTAGGTTTCAAACCATAGCTTATAAGGATATTTAGATTTGCATAGAATCTTATTAAGGATATATATTGTAGTCTCTACTACATATATACCTGGAAACTAAGAGGTAATTATGCTAATATTCATCATTGATCAAATCATGTCACACATGATCCAATTGCATCTCCCTATAACTCTATTGAGTTTAGGTGTATTAGGGTGAGTGAGATAAGAATGATATTGTATTCCTTGAATTAATCTAGTAGGTACTTGCTACCTTGATTAGATCAAATTCTTTCATCTTCCTTCACACTTTGATTCTAAACCAAAATTGTGAAATCTTAGAACATTTCAAAGCTTTCTAAGGTGAAGGAAAGAAATCTCATATCACAAATAATCATCGAATAATATCACATCATCAGTATTTATTATGATATAAATGATCCACATACATCAATGCGTATGAGATCTTGAATACCTTGACATCACCATTCCCAAAGAAAGGGTGTATTGGACATTTTTACTTTTGAATACAATATTCACAAGTATGTAAGATTTGAAATTTCAAACATTCTAAAGCTTCATCTCTTACTAGTCTATTGATCACATCAACAAACATATGTCCAAGGTTTGATGCCAGATCATTGTCAAATGATCTTCATCCTCTTATTGATCTTTTAAGGTTTAATTTTCAGTATTAGAAACGTTAATGAACCATTCATTAATTTTCTAATTTAGTAGAGTCCTCCAGATGTCAGACTACTATCTGAAATATATCCATCATAACTCTTTATGATAGGTCTATTTCAGAATTCATGTTTATTTCCAACATGTAGAAATAAATAATGAGTGTATTCTAATATCTTGGTCATAGAGACATTATCTAAGACTAAGGGCTCTCCCACTGAAAATATGAAGTCTATCTATCCAATAGAGATTGTTGCAACAATTGCATTAATATCCATGTGGACGACTATTAAACCTTAAGATCAAATTTTTCAGTCTTCTAAAATATATGTAACCAATTGCAAGTGTTATTAGAAGTTTGAGTTACAATTTTAGACTTTGATCTTATCCAATAGGCAAGTCAATTGCAATGATTATATGTAGATGTATAATATTCCGATGCACCATTCCTTCTCTAAGGATCTTGGATAGTCCAGATAGTCATACTATCAATACATCGGCTTGTTGCAATATTGACATTCATCTAACTCTTTGGACGTCATATGTGTGGAAACCACAGAAGTACAATCTACTCTTTAGCTTTCCTTCTTGCTTGGGTCAGACCCATGCCTCCAATGTGCTCCCTTCATCTATAAACAACCATTGCTTAAGATAAAACGATTTCTTATGTTGAACTCAAAAGAATTCAATGTAAGAGTATTTCAACATTTATACATGCTTCATTCAATTCATACAATATGAATATTATGAAACTTCATGAATGACTTAAGTATAGATAGTAGAATGATGACACTCATCGTATCTACATCCATTTAAACTTTAAAAGACTTTGGTTCAGGTAGATACTCAAACATTTTGAGTACATCTTTCATATCGAGCCACCATTCTGCATAATGTAGTGAACCATGTCATTCGTGATTAAATGTTGAAAGCATATATCTATGCCAAAACATCTTCTTAGATTTTATTAAGATTATATCACAATTACGTTCATCATTGACATGATACTTCCAAAGCACACTCGATGCGAGATCAAGACTATAGAGACATACACATCCTAGGTTGTTGTACTATTATCTATTTAATTGTCATTCCTCATTATGAGGAAACTTGCACATTGCAACCACATATATTATGTGTCCAACTGCATGTACAATATCTTGATCGTGGATCCAATACATGATATTTTACTGGTTGTTATTGAGTATATTATTGAGTGGGTTTAACGAGGATTATCTGAAATAAGAAATTTGCATAAATAAATAAATATATATATATATTACTTTGATTTAGGAGTTTCTATATCAAAGTTATCTTGCCTTGTCAACACTGAAAGTTCATTTCCTTAACTACTTTTAATGTAAGAGATATACTTACTATTACATCTCAATCTAGATATGGGATCTCTTTTCTTATCTTTGTTACATCCCAATAATATGAGAAACTGTAACTCGGATAAAAAGAAGCGGGAACTCATCCGCCTTCTAAGTCCAACTTGCATTTCCCAATTTTGTCTTTAACACCCGAGCCCACCACCCTTAAGTTGATGTTGACCCGTCGTTAATCGAACCAACCGTCAACATGATTAGAACATGCTATGTACAATTCAATATCACCCAATAATGTGAGGAACCGATATTGGGGTCCACTACACATACGACCTTACTCTTTCGAGAAGCAAAGAGCCCGATCCAGATATGCTTGTATGCAGGAGCTATCACTTCGGACATGCATCTTCTACATACAATCCCTTGTGACGGAACCCTTCGCCTTAACGAGAGACCATGGATGTCACTTATGTGATCTTCCATATCATGTTCAAACTTTAATTAATTATTATGAATCATATTCACATAATTAATTCTTCTAAGGGAAATACCACTTTATTTATAATAATGTTTAATTGGATCTAATTCATTTAACTATATTAAATTAATTAATCAACAAATAATTTTGATTATTACTTGAAGGATGTTATAATCTCAAAATACGTATTATTCGAATTTTAATAATTATAAAAATACATCATGATCGCTTCAAGCATTATCCTTTCCTTACCCGCTGTCATGGCCAATACACACATGATGTGAGACAAACCACTCATGGACAAGGTTTTAAATCTCGATTTCGATTTTGTTTCGAGATGGTGAAAAATGAAACTGTTGGAGTACTTGGTTGTATGCATCACTTGAGGGAGATGGGTAAATGGATCTCTCCATGATCCATTTACCATCATCCATATGTTTAGTCCCACATCTAACAGTGGTGGGACTTGGAGGCTCTGTGGAGGCTATATAAGGAGCCCCAGACTTCCTGTAACCATTGAGAAAAAGCAATGAAGCATATGCCCCTTTGAGGGCTTCTCTTGTGGTTTCATCCCGCTCCTTAAGGAGTAGGGTTCCACGTAAATCCCGCTGTTCTTATTGTTCTTTATCTTTTTCCATGTTTCACTTCCGCCTCCTATTTTCTAACTGAAACAATTTCAAAATTTCGTCGAAATTTCGACGATATTTCGGCCAAAATCGACCTAGATTTATGAAGGAAGGGTATATATCGAACTTGGATATTGAGATCACATCTCAAATCCAGATCTCGAGGACCTCCCATAAATGTTTGATTAAATCAAAGCCGTTGATCTAATCTTCTCATTATATCTAAATCACATTCAGATCAATGTCCAACATTTGAAATAAGATCAGACTACTTCTCTATGAGATGAGTCACTGAAATCCAGACATGTTTCATTACTTCATCAGAATGAAAGTATCTTGGTTATACAATCGTTTATGATCACATCACCCTTAGGTATTCCTAATATCTGTACATCCTGCATATTGGAAGACCTAGAATAAACTCGGAGTATTAGATCTATTTAGACTGTCTTCTTCATGGTTTTATCATTAGGTTTCTCATTTGATCATTAGGAGTTGGTATCGATCATATACTTTACAAAAGCATATATCATACCCATGGTTTTAAAAGACGGCGCCTCGAGGCGCAAAGGCGTACGCCTCAAGGCGAGGCGGGCCTAAAACGCCCCGAGGCGCACGCCTCAGGTACAGACTAAGGGGCGTACGCCTCAGCCTCGCCTGAGGCGCTCGAGGCGTGAGGCGCTCGAGGCGAGGCGGAGGCGTAAGCCTCGAGTCATGAGGCTTTTTTTACTTATTTGTTACATATAACCCTATTTTTTATTAGCATTATATTTTTTATTTTTGTATTTTTGTTTCCATGTTAAACCTTGCATATTTCTATATATATAGCTCCATGCAAAGAGAAGAGATAGCTTGAAACAAGAGAAGTTACATGATCTTATATACATAATATTCAATTTATCATACATCTACACATACTAGTTCTATTACACATATTTTTGTTTGAATTTTAATAGAATTTTATATTAGTTGCAAGTTTGCAACTTGATGTTGTTGTTTGGTTGTATAAGTTGTGAACTTAGAATAGTTACATGATCTTATATACATAATATTCAATTTATCAGCGAGACCCCCGTCTTGTTGGGGTATGATATGGCAGGAGGGGATGCATATGACAGTTCTCCAACTACGCCCAACAAGATAATTGATTGGGATTCAAAGCATATTAGTATTTTTTTATTCGCACTAAAGATTATGATTTCTATTGTACTTTAGTATTAAGTATAGACTTTAGTTTAATACTCATATAGAGTCATTGAAGTTGGAATTGGAACTTGATATTCTGTATATTAGTGGCTTAGTATTAGTTTTTCTGAACTTCAATGCCTTCATCGCTTTTTAAATTAGTCCTGAATGTGTTTTTGGTAAAATGTAACAATATTATATACTTTTTAAATGCATTTTGCTTTAATTTTATTTTTTTTCAAAAAAATTGAGGCTTACGCCTCGACCGTCTCGAGGCTTACGCCTCGCCTCAATTCCAGAGAAAACGCCTCGGACCGCCTCGCGCTTTTTTAAACCTTGATCATACCTAGGTATTAATCATATACTTTCCAAAAGCATATATCAAATCTGCAAATTTAGTCAAGCTTCCAAAGCGAGACGACCGTGCACGGAATTTGACTCCCAATATCTCATGAGTTCATGCATTCCAATTCAGTAAATGAACCCCTATGATCCCTCTGAGAGATCGTATTACTCATATGTCCTTGTATGCACACCAGCTCGCCGCTGTATAGACCTTGATTAGATCATCAACCTATCGGTCTGCCAAATGTACATACTCAGACATATAATAACACTTCTGTCTCCGGTCAAAGGATACGTGCCTATATCGTGACAGCATACGACATAGGTCTTTGGTTATCTCGATCTCGTTAAGTCAACTCTTTGACATAACTTATCTAACACCTCTAAATCTCTATTCCTATGCAGAGGACCTGCATCAGTCAGATATTAACCAAAAGAGAAAGGATTGCCATCTCCTACTCAGGTTGGCTATCATCTCTTAATAATCATTTGATGATGCTTGATGAGTCATCAATCTAACTCTTTAGATATTCATCCAAGCACCAACCTCTATGATTCAACAATTGAATCAATAGCTGTATGATCATCAAGATGGCCATGGTATATCACACTAATTGTACTAAGGGACCTATCATGCAAATTAGTTATTCTTCATTTCAGATCGGGGAATGATATTTGCAATAACATTTATTGCGTAATGGCTTGCCGTGGGCTCGCATGTGCAACAGTTGCCTGGGGCTCTCTGCCTGGAGGTGCCACCGTGACTGAAGGGAGGGAGACCACCGTTGCCTCTTGGGTTCTCGTGCGAGTCGTGCGCGACTCGCAAGTATGCGACGCATGGAGAATAGTGCTGGATGGTCGCCACCCACCAAAGGAGTTGCCGCCAGCAGGTGCCCCCATTGGGGCGACGCGCAAGAATGAAGAGGGGTTCCCATTGGGGAACCCTTAGGGTGGCGACGGTGTGAGAAAAAGGTTCCCACGATTGGGAACCCTAAATATCCACATGGGTACAACCCAAATAAAAAAGGAGGCAAGCTGTTTTAGGCCCAAGTAGGCCGTAAAAAATGAGAAAAGAGAGGTAGCAGTTAAAAAAAGGAGGCATGTTAAAAAAAAGAGGCTCGGGTTTCAAGCCCAGTTGGGCTGTGCGTATTTAAAAAAAAAGGTACGGATGGTTCAAAAAAATGTGTACTCTTGAAAAGGCATGTTAAAAAAAGGAGAAAAGCCGTACACAAGTTTAAAAAGATGCAAAAAAGGGGAAGTAAAAGTCGTAAAAAATGAAACGGCTTAAAAATATTTCAGAAAAACGAATGACTTGAAAAGCCGAAAAAAATGTGTAATTAACTTATTTGAGGAAAAAAGTGACGGCTATAAAAAAGAGTAATGAAATAACCGAAGAAAAAAGTTGATTTAGAAAAGATGAGGAGAAAAAATGTTACAGCTTATTTGGTTTTGTTTACCCCCATTTTATTGTCTTCTCCCAACTTTGTTGATGTCATCGTGTTCCGACAAGTATGAGAGAATGGGGGAGTATTGTGTAGAGTCACAGGTCCATTCTGATGTCAGATTCTCTAGACCAACCAAATATTCCAGATTCTACAGATGTTCAGACTCGACGTCAGATTTGTTCTGAGTCTTCAGCTTTAGATACACACATGTATGCGGTCCTCATTTTGATGCGCACATGTCTGTCATCATTGTTTGTGGTCCCCATCTTTTGTGTTTCGGTCAGGGTTTTCATGTGATTTTTAGGGACTCTATAGTAGAGATCCCATTCCCTATTACATGTTGGCTAGGATTTTCATGTGGTTTCATAGGGACTCTAGAGCAGAGATCCCATTCTCTGAGCCAGTATGGGAGAGACCCAGTTCTCTGACGAGGAGAATTCTTCAGACTCCATTCTCCAGTGTTTGTGAACTCCAGTATGAGATCCTTTTGTGGGTCCTACGAGAGAGAACCCACTTTGAGGTCCCTATGAGAGAGACCTATCTTCAGAAATCTGCGTATGAATAATTAGCGACGTTCTTCGGCCCTTTCAGAGATGGAGCAGTTGTCCACATGTTGTGGCGAGCCAGAGTACTCCGACGAGGAGATTCATTTCAGTTGCAGTGACTTTGACAGGCGCAGTACATAGCACATGCTGTCCGACGAGGAGATTCAGTCTCACTCACACTCCGGCCCGTTCATCCTCCTCACCTGCACAACATGAGAAGCAACATCCTCGACAACAATCGGTAGTTGTGCGTGTTGAGTTGATATTGTTTGTAGTGTCTTGTATTGTGAGTTGAGATTTCTTTCTGTTTGTCCAAGCTGAGCATTGCATGCTCCAGCTTGAGGGGGAGTGTTGAGTATTTGGTTATGTGTCACTCTTGTAGTAGATGAGTAAATGGATCACTCCAGGATCCATTTACCCCATCCAGTTGTTTAGTACCACATCTGCCACTTGTGGGATGTGGATAATTAATTAGGTCTATATAAGAAACCCCTCACCCCTTGTATCCAGTGAGAAAGTGCAATGCATACATCATCCCTTTGAGGCATTCTCCCGTAGTTTCATCCCACTCGGATTCCACGTTAAATCCTACGTTCTTCATATTTCTTATTGTTAGAAAATCGGAAGCGGAAGCGAAACATGGATAAAATAATAAAGAATAAGAACAACGGGATTTAACGTGGAACCCTACTCCGTGAGTATTGGGAAAAATAAGTGATCTATATTCAAAGGAACTCTAGGCTCTATTATATAGGGAGAGACCTCAAGGATAAAATACATAGTAGTCCAGAGAGAAATAAAAATTACGAACAGGTACATAGCATATAATAATATCTATCTCTACACTCCCCCTCAAAGTGGAGCATAGATGTCTATCATGCTCAGCTTGGAAGAACATCTCTGAAAAGGTCCTCTGAGCAATGGCTTGGTGAATACGTCAGCAGTCTGATCCCTTGAGCTCACGTGAGCTGTAGATATCAATCCTCTCTGAATCAAGTCTCTAGTGTAGTGGCAGTCGACTTCTATATGCTTTGTTCTTTCATGAAACGCTGGATTGTTGGCAATAAACAAGGCTGCCTGATTGTCACACTGAAGTTGCATGGGTAGAGGTACGGCTACATGTAGATCCTCTAGTACAGATCGAACCCACATCATCTCCGTGCTTGCTTGCGCCATGGCCTTATATTCGAATTCAGCATTGGACCTTGCCACAACAGTTTGTTTCTTGCTTTTCCAAGAAACCAGAGAGCTCCCAACAAAAACTGCAAATCCTGAGGTTGATTTTCAATCCTTAGGGCATCCTGCATAATCGGCATCTGCGCATGCTGAGATAGATAGATCTGTGCCCTTTCTAAACAGCAACCCTGAACCTGGAGAAGACTTCAGATACCTCACTATCATGTATATGGCATCCATATGAACTTGTCTTGGCTGCTCCATAATATGACTCACCCTGCTTACTGCAAAGGCAATATCGGGACGAGTTATGGTAATATAAAGGAGCTTACCCACCATTTCTCTATATCTCCTCTTGTCCACTTCAGCCGTGTCATCATCATACAGCTTCATGCTTAGATCCATGGGAATACTTGATGGTTTGCATCCATCCATGCCTGTTTCAGTCAAGAAATCTGTAACGTACTTCCTTTGGGTCATTACCAGACCCTGTGCATTCCTGGCAAACTCCAACCCCAGAAAGTATCTTAGGGTTCCAAGATCCTTCATGACGAACTGCCAGCATAGGAATGCCTTCGCCCTTTCTATGCCCTGAATATCATCTCCTGTAACAAGAATGTCATCAACATAGACCATGATAACAACCGTACCTGCCGATGACTTCTGAACAAACAACGAGAGGTCTGCATTCGACCTCTTGAATCCCTGTCGTTCTATCAGATTGGAAAGCTTCTGGAACCATGCTCTTGGACTCTGTTTGAGGCCATAAATTGCCTTGTGAAGTCTACACACCATATGCTTCTCCCCCTCAGCAGTAAACCCTGGTGGCTGCTGCATGTAGACTTCCTCCTGCAGATCTCCATACAAGAAGGCATTCTTGACATCCAGTTGAGATATACTCCAGTCACGTACCACAACAACTGATAAGAGTATGCGAAGAGTAGAATGACGAGCCACTGGAGAAAATGTATCCATATAATCCACGTCATAGGTTTGTGTAAAACCTCGCGCAACCAGTCGTGCTTTGTACCGATCTAGACTGCCATCAACGTGGTATTTAACTGTGAATACCCACTTACAGCTCACAATAGATGCATCAGGAGGAGCAATAACTAAGGTCCATGTGCCACGAGACTGTAAGGCACGCATCTCATCTTCCATAGCCTTTTTCCAGCAATCAATCTTCATAGCTTCCTGGTAGGTCCGTGGTATGTCCACGGAAGATAAAGCTGCAACAAATCTCTGAAAGTCGCTTGTGAGGCGATGAAAAGACACCTGTGAAGCAAAGGGATAAGATCAAGATGTACACGTCCGCTTTTGCTTCCGGATAGCAATAGGAAGATCAAGATCATCTTCCTCTGTACTGGATGGTGTAGTCTCCTCCTGCAATGAAGAATCCTGCACATGTACCATGTCTGACCCGTCAGTAGTGATGCCATCTGAACATACCTGAGGCGTGATGGATGTCTGACGTGTAGCCTGAGCAGGACCTGACCGACGCGTATAGAATTTTGGTAAAGGTGGAATAGGAGGTCGAAGAGGTGGTGGAGGTGGTGGTGGTGGTGAAGATGACGTAGAAACAAGAATGGACTCAGGTGAACTCCAAGTAGGAGGTGGAGGGACATAGACATCATCGTTGGTAGTGGATGGTACCAGTCTGTCACCTGCAGGGGAAAAATACATAACAGATTCAAAGAACGTGACATCAGCACTGGCAAAGTATTTCTTGTTTATGGGATCATAACACCGATAGCCCTTCTGAGTCCTAGAGTAACCGACAAAGACACACTTGATAGCTCTAGGAGAGAGTTTGTCAAGTCCAAGAGTCAGCAGATGAACAAATGCCACAATACCAAATACACGAGGAGTAAGTGAGAATAATTCCCTATCTGGAAAAATGATAGAGAGGAATTTTCTCACCAAGAACAGAAGATGGCATACGATTGACCTGGTAGCAAGCGGTAAGAACAGCATCCCCCCAGAAAGAAATGGGAGCACAACTCTGAATCAGTAGGGTTCGAGTAATGTCAAGAAGGTGGCGATGCTTTCTTTCTGCCACGCCATTCTGCTGAGATGTGTAAGCACAAGTGGTTTGGTGAATAATGCCTTTTGACGAAAAAAACTGAGAGAGGGACCGTGTGCAGAATTCTAGAGCATTATCTATACGGACATATAGACAGATGAAGAAAACACATTTTGCACTTCATTAATCAAATTCTTAATCACATCGCCTGCTTCAGATTTATTATTTAAAAGGAAGACCCAAGAAACACGAGAAAAATCATCCACTACCACAAGATAAAATCTGTCCCTGATGATCGGGTACACGACTTGGACCCCATATATCTATGTGAAACAACTCGAACGGGGAGCTACTGCTTCGACTCTGACGACTAGGAAAGCTCGACCGTTGATGCTTTCCCAACTGACACGCTTCACAGCAAAAGGAAGAACTAGGAGAGATCTGAGGCAGAAGTTGTCGCATTTTCTGGAGCGGGAGATGACCAAAGCGGAGATGCCAGATGTACGGAGAAATTGATCCGGCAGAATGAGAAAAGACGCCAGCATAGGAATTCCGGACCAGTCGATATAGACCATTCTGCTCAGAGCCACAACCAATCACCCTGCCCGTTAGTATGTCCTGAAAAATAAGAGAAGACGGGTCAAATATAGCACGACAGTGCAAATCCTTCGTAATCTGACTAATAGACAACAGATTCATCGAGAACTCAGGAGCATGTAGGACATTCTGGAGATGCATAGTAGAAGATAGGAAGACCTCCCCCTGTCCAACAAGGGGGGAATGAGTACCATATGCAATCTGTACTGAGCGGCAATGGGGAATATCCATGTCGGACTCAAGTCTCTCTCGATCTCGGCAGAGATGATGTGTGGCACCAAAATCTATAATCCAATCAAAGATATCATGAGAAGATGTAAATGCAGTAGCACTACCTGATGTACTAGCAGCAATAGAGGAACTGGCAGATGCTGTAGCAGCAACATCTGAAGGTCCACCAGAAGAATCACCATATGATTGTGGCATAATGTCACGTAGACGCGCCACAAGCTCCTCGAAACGATTGTCTGCAGTAGATGCCAATTGGGGCCGAGAATGCTCTGCTACACGTGCCGATGCTGGGAAACCATGCTTAGAGTAGCATGTCTCCTCCGAGTGGCCTGTGCGGTGATAGTATGAACACGGCTGACGAAAACGACCACCCCTACCCTAGGGTCCACGTCCACGACCACGACCTAAAGAGTGACCACCTCTCCCACGCGATACTGCCATCGCCGATGGGGGTGGAGTATATGAGCTGGAAGAAATTGATATGCGACTGAGTCTCCTGTAAACATCCTCCATCGGAGGAATAACATCATCAGCCAAAATCTGAGAGCGGGCGGCCTCATACTCAGGATCTAGGGCCGCAAGTAGAACACCCACCATGGTGGCATTCCGAAATGTCTTCTGCTGTTCAGGAGTCGCTGCGAGTGGAATGGTACTGTATAACTTCTCAAACATCCCTCTCAGGGATGTGCACAAGGAGTGAAGAGGTCTGCTGTTCTGCTTCATCGTGAATATATCATGCTGAAGCTTAACATCTTGGTCTCATTTCGCACCTGGGAATACGTAGCAGCTAGAATATCCGACATTGCCTTGGCAGTGGGCTGATGGAGGGACATCATTGGCAATCTCCATCGACAGTGTTCCTGATAACCAGACCTTAGCATACGAATCATCAGCCTCCAACGAGGCATATATCCCTGTCTTCTCTGTGGGCTCATCTTTAGTAAGATTGTGCTTCTTACCATTCGACTTCATGAGACTCATGAACTGCATCGCCTATAGCTCATAGTTCGACCCGTCCATATTGACTATTGGCGCAGAACCTTTGAACGCGCCTACGGAGGGCATATCAACCTTTGATTCTGACATGTCGCTGCTGGAGAAGAACTAGGGTTTGTAGACAAAGTGACTGATGTCTACACAAACTGCATAGGATTCGAGTGCATATGTAGACGTTACGCACCCAAATCCATATATCTGGAGGAAGAGACAGCTACGATCAAGGCGTCAGGAGTCGGTGCGGAGCCGGCTAGAACCAAAGCCGACCAACGGCGGGTGGCAGGAGTCCGGCTAGGGCACGCTGGGACAGGAGAGCCGGCGGGACTGGAGGCCTGCGGAAGTAAGAGGGCCGGCGGGACTAATGGGGCCGGCGGGACTGGGAGCCGGCGTAACTGGGGGACCAGCGGAGGGCTTCGGGGAGGCGGAGGGCCCTGGGGAGGCGGAGGGGCCCGGGAAGGCGAACAGGAACCCGGGGAGGCGGAGGTGCCGGGGAGGCGGAGGAGCGCGGGGAGGCGGAGAGGGGCTCGGGAAGGCGGCAGAGCACGGGAAGGCGGAGGAGCGCCCGGGGAGGCGTCGGCGTCGACGTCGGCGGGTAGAAACGAAGGGAGAGAGGGCGGCGGGTGGGGAGAGGGAGGGAGCCCTAGGGCTCTGGCTCTGCTACCATGTTGGGAAAAATAAGTGATCTATATTCAAAGGAACTCTAGGCTCTCTTATATAGGGAGAGACCTCAAGGGTAAAATACATAGTAGTCCAGAGAGAAATAAAAATTACGAACAGGTACATAGCATATAATAATATCTATCTCTACAGTGAGGAGCGGGATGAAACCACGGGAGAAGGCCTCGAAGGGGCGTGTTATGTATTGCTTTTTCTCAATGGATACACGAGGTCTGGGGCTCCTTATATAGCCTCCACAGAGCTTCCAAGTCCCACCGCTGGACAACATAGGACTAAACAACTGGATGGGGTAAATAGATCCTGGAGAGATCCATTTACCCATCTCTCATACATATGACGCACCATAACCAAATACTCCAACACTCCCCCTCAAGCTGGAGCATGCAATGCTCAGCTTGGACAAACAGAAAGAAACTCAACTCAACGCTACATGACACTACGGACAATATCAACCCAACACGCACAATTACTGCTGTCGAGGACGTTGCTTCTCATGCCATGCAGGTGAGGAGGACGAACGGGCTGGAGTGTGAGTCTTCTGAATTTCCTCTATGGAGAGCATGTGCTCTGAACTGCGCCTGTCAGAGTCACTGCAACTGAAAATGAGTCTCCTTGTCGGAGTACTCTGGCCCGCCACAATAATGTGGACAACTGCTCCATCTCTGAAAAGGGCCGAACTGAATAAGGCCGTGGCTGTGCAATCCTCGTCGGAGTCCACGGTCGCTGGAGAATGGAGTCTGAAAAGTCTCCTCTTCGGAGAACTGAGTCTCTCCTTGTCTCAGAGAATGGTTCACTACTATGGTGTACCTATGATACCACATGAAAACCCTTGCCAACATGACATAGGGAATGGTCCTCTACTCTGGAGTCCCTATGGCTCACATGAAAACTCTGGCCAGAAAACAAGAAAGGATGGGGACCTCTGCAAAAGGTGGCATACACATGCTCATCTGAAAATGACCGCAAACTCATGTGTGACTGAAAATGAGTCTCTCTCTAGAGAACTCGAAAACGAGCCTCAACATGGAGTGCCTCGAATTTGGACTCTGACCAATCTGTCGAGTCTGAAGAACTGCGCATCACACCTGTGGACTCGGGATCTGAGCGTCGAGTCTGAATCTTGCGCATGGAGAATCTTCATCTGAAAATTTGTAGAGTCTGGAAATCTGACCGGTCTGGAAATCTGAATCTGCACCATGACCTGTGACTCTACTTATACTCCCCCTTTCTCCCATACTTGTCGGAAAACATGGACGTCGACAAGTTGAGAGAAGACAAAATAATTGGGGTAAACAAGAATACCCACACAAATTTCTTACGGCTTTCATTTTTTTATAAGTCGTCATTTTTTTTATTTTTCAAGCCGTTTCACATTTTTTTCTGGCTTTCCTTGCATTTTTTTTGCTTTGCGTATGGCTTTTTTCTTTGTACGCGTCTCTTTTCTCGAAAATTCATTTCCCCCCTTTTTTTAATTTTTTTCAGCCCTTCTTCTCTTTTGTTTTCTTTTTTTGTAACAGTAGTATTCGGCTCATTTTGGACCATTTGAGCCCAATACTCTCACCTTTCCTTTTGGGCCACTTGAGCCCGTACAACAACATATTTTTTTTAAAACAATAGCCCAATGAATCTTCTAATTAGGATTCCCCCAATGGGAAACCCCTTCTCATTCATGCACGAACGGCACCGCCTCTTCGATGGGGCTTTGCTCCGCGCCGCCATGGATGGGAGATTCATCCTTTGTCTTCGCGCGTCGCCCCCGATGGGGCATCCTGCTGCTGGAGGTGGCGATCGCCATCGCCCCCCCATGGGGCCCGCGCGAGAAGCGCACACAGCCTGCTGCCATGCGAGAGGTCAAGTTGGGAGATTTGGGCGCGACCTGGGGCTCAATGGAGGAGAGGTCTCATGCAGCCACGCCTTGTTTGAAAGAGGTCGATGTCGCCACCCTTAGAAGAGGGGAGAAAGGCACCGCCTGCGTGCGGCTGGGAGAGCGCGCGAGTACTGAAGACCTGCGGTGAAGGATATCTGCGGGGCCTTGCACCTTGGGTCTGATGCTTGTCGCTTACAAGGGTGATGCGTAAGGGCGCCGCTTGGTCGATGTTGCCGCACGAGCCAAGAGATGCTCAGTCTGGAAGACCGCCGCCTGAGAGATGCGGCTAAGATGGAGTTCACCTCGGTCGATGGTGCGGCTGGATCCGCACAACGAGTAGCAACGCGCCACTGTGCGTGGTTGCAGGGGGTTCGCGCGCAGGAGCTTTGCGCGCAGAGGCTTCGTGCACAGGGGAAGGGCTTTGTTTCTCCTGGAGCCTCCTGTGCCTATTGGTCGTGATGCTCGTGATGAAGATGCGCGCGATGTCGATGAAGGGCCGCTGGACCGCGGCTGAACCTTCGCGTGCCGCCTGATGATCCTATAGATTAGGGTTTCTGGAGAAAAACTCTAGAACATCTTGGACAAGCTTGAACAGATCTTGAACACAAACTTTATGAATATTAATCTTCAATCACATCAAAAACTCGAATCTCGAACAAATGAAAAATATGAAATCCTCGAGAATCGACCTGCTCTAATACCATGTTAGAAAATTGGAAGCGGAAGCAAAACATGGATAAAATAATAAAGAATAAGAACAACGAGATTTAACGTGGAACCCTACTCCGTGAGGAGCGGGATGAAACCACGAGAGAAGGCCTCATAGGGGCGTGTTATGCATTGCTTTTTCTCAATGGATACAGGAGGTTTGGGCTCCTTATATAGCCTCCACAGAGCCTCCAAGTCCCACTGCTGGACAATGTGGGACTAAACAACTGGATGGGGTAAATGGATCCTGGAGAGATCCATTTACCCATCTCTCATACATATGGCGCACAACCAAATACTCCAACACTTATTATTTTATTCCGATATGCTTCCGCATTCGTATTTTCTAACAATACAAATAGCGTTGTTTCGATCCTCGTTGTAACAAGTTATAGTTGTTGACATGTTACCTTTGATGAGTCCTATTTCCCTTCTAAAGTTTTCAATGTCAATCAAGTCCAGATCAGTTTATAAAGCAACTCTTCTGTCCACAGTGTTAACATATATATTAGTTTCCTTTGTATCTCTCTGTTATTTTTCTTTTCAGCCGTATGCTTTATGTAATTTACCCGTAGGCTACTCTCCTATATAAGAGAGCCTAGGGCTGATGGAATAAACATCTCGTTCATTTTTCCCAACATGGTATCAGAGCGACGGTCCTAGACCGGAGTTCTCGAAACCCTAACTCTATCCCTACCCCACCCGCGTGCCTCTCTCTCTCTCTCACCGCCGTCGCCGGGGCATACCTGCGCCACCTGCGCCTCCGCCGCGCGTGAGCGCCTCCGTACCAGTGCCTCGCGATCGCGCGCTAGCCCTCGCGCGCTCGCCCTTCGCGCGACTGCGCACCAGCACCTGCGCGCCTCCGCACCGGCACCTGCGCGCGGCTGCGCACCAGCAACTACGCGCCTCCGCACCAGCACCAGCGCGCGACTGTGCGCTAGCCCTCGCGCTGCGCAACTGAGCGCTCGCCCTTTGCGCACCCTCGCGCGCCTGCGTGATCCAGCGCATCTGTGCTCTTGAGTGCCAGCGTGATCCAGCGGGCACCTTAGAGCCCTAGCGCACACCGTCTACTACATGGGTTTAGTTGCTTGAAGTCTACACACGCAACTAAACCCGTCTATGTCTGTGTAGACGAATCTTATCTTCAGTCAATCGCTCCAGTCTTCAGTTTTCAGTATGTCAGAAAGCAAGGCGGATATTCCATCTATGGGCGCCTTTCGTGGTCTAGCGCCTATTGTTAAGATGGATGGTACGAATTATGAACTGTGGGCGATGCAGTTCATGAGTATGATGAAGTCAACGGGTAAGAAGCACATTCTTACCGAAGCAGAGCCTGTTGAGAAGACTGGAGCCAATGCCTCTTGGGAGGCCGATGACGCATACGCCAAAGTTTGGTTATCTGGCACGCTGGCGATCGAGATTGCCAATGACATTCTACATCAGCCCACTGCCAAAGACATGTGGGACATTCTGGCGGCCACATACTCTCAGGCGAAGAATGAGACAGATTTTGCAACTCCAGCATGATATATTCACTATAAAGCAGAATGGTCGCCCTCTACATTCACTCTACACATCCCTGCGAGGGATGTTCGAGAAGTTATACAGCTTCATGCCCCTGACAGCCACGCCAGAACAACAGAAGACGTATCAGAATGCGACTATGGTGGGCGTTTTCCTTGCTGCACTTGATCCAGAGTATGAGGCGGCACGATCCCAGATCTTGGCCGATTCTACTATTCCTCCCATGGAGGAAGCCTTTCATAGACTGAGCCGTATCACCGTCCCTTCCACGGCCACGAATCAGAATGCTTCAGCCATGGCCACCAACATGGGTCGTGGATTTCATCATCAGACCCGTGGACGTGGACCTCGTGGCAGAGGAGGTCGCACTCGACCAACATGTACCTACTGTCATCGCATTGGACACAATGAAGACACATGCTACTCTAAGCATGGATTTCCTGCATCTGCACGAGTCGCTGAGCAGATAGAGCCTCCATCTGCTGCCACTTTGGATCAGCGGTTCGATGATCTAGTTGCCCGTCTAAGGGGCATTATTCCCCCATCTGGCCCAACACCCACTACAGAGAGTCAATCTGATGCTGCTGCATCTGCCTCTGCGTCTACCAGTGCATCAGGTAGCATACTTGCATTTACCAGTAGTAGATCAGGTACATTACCTTGGATTATGGACTCGGGCGCTACACATCATCTATGTGGCGATCATAGTTTACTTACAGGATATTCTCAGATTCCTCCAGGCCGAATAGTGGTCATCGCTAATGGTACCCATTCCCCAATTACTGGTCAGGGGGAGAGTAGACTGACACCTTCTATGCCAAGGTTCAGGAAAGCGGTATGCGTATGCGTTCGGACTGGTCACTGAATACTGATTAAGCGGTATGCGGGAGCATATGCGGGGTATATGCGGTTCTAAGCGGTTTTCTAATTTTTAATTTAAAAATAAAAAATATCTATGAATAACATTACCACTGAAGTTATGTATCTAAGCGGAGTTAAAGAAGATCTAAGAAAAACGGTTCATGTTAGATGGGCGTGTATATATACTTTTAATTGCCTCATATTTAATCACAAAAAAAACATTTACCATAAAAACTTTACATTATATGATTCGTAATAACAAAACTTCAATACATATACATGCACTACATGAGCAAAACCTCAGTCGGCATATATAAAAAATATTCGATGATACATTGTATATACTCGTGAAAATAATACATGAGAAAAACATAAAACATTGCATATACATAATGGTATAATGCATTGCAATTGTATATAAATGCATGTCATATTCTAACAATTGAATGAAGAGGCAGAGTTACGGAATTAAGGACCTGAATGAGAAGATTGAAAAGTTGGAGCTGTTGGAGCAGTATGCGGGGCATATGCGGGATATGCGGGGCATATGCAGGCCGCATATGCGGGGAGGGCGCATAATGCACTGATTCAAGTAATCGGTGCGGTCTACATGCCGCACAGGCATATGCGGCCGCATATGCGGCCTGTGCGGCCGATTTAGTGAACACTGTTCTATGCAGCTCAAGAATGTGTTACATGCACCTGATTTTTCAATGAATTTGTTATCAATCAGTCAGATTACGAAGGATTTACAATGTCGGGCAATTTTTGATCCATCTTCTCTTATTTTTCAGGACATCCTTACGAGCAACGTGATTGGTCATGGCTATGAGCAAGGAGGCCTCTATCGCCTCACTCAGACTTCGTTTGCTGGAACCTCATCCCTACCTACTGGACCAGTATCTCCTCTGCTGTGGCATCTGCGCTTTGGACATCTACCGCTTCAGAAGTTGCGTCGTGTGTTACCCCAGGGTCTGCCTCACACATCCATCTAATATGAGGCTTGTCAGTTGGGAAAGCATCACCGGTCTACCTTTCCCAGTCGTCCGGGTCGGAGTAGTACCTCCAAGTTTGAGTTACTTCATATTGATATCCGGGGTCCGATTCGTGTACCTGATCATCAGGGACAGATTTTATATAGTTATTGTGGATGATTTCTCTCGTGTGTCATGGGTGTTTTTGTTGAAAAATAAATCTGAAGCAGGGAATATTATTATCCATTTTCTTAATGAAATTCAATATGTTTTCTCCACATCTGTGAAATTTGTGAGAAGTGATAATGCCCTAGAACTGTGTACTCATATCCTAGCCAATTACTACTCCTCAAAAGGGATTATCCATCAAACATCCTGTGCTTATACCTCTCAACAAAATGGGATCACTGAAAGGAAACATCACCACCTATTAGATGTCACAAGATCACTTCTTATACAGAGTCATGCTCCTTATTCTTACTGGGGTGACGCAGTTCTCACAGCATGTTACCTAATTAATCGTACGCCGTCCTCTGTCCTAGATGAACAGATTCCTTTCTCCCTTATCTACCATGATAAGGATCTGTTTTCCCTTACTCCTCGTGTGTTTGGCTCAGTTGCCTTTGTCCACTAGTTGTCTCCCGGTACTGACAAGCTCTCTCCTAGGGCTGTCAAGTGTGTGTTTGTTGGGTACTCCAGAACTCAAAAGGGGTACAAGTGCTTTGATCCTTTGCGTAGGCGGTATATGGTAAGAGTGCATATGTTACATTTTTTGAATCCGTAATGTATTTTTCATCCTCAGGTGATCAGCAACTACCTCCAGTGACTACCGATGCCATCTATATGACACCACCACCAACAGTACCACTACCACCACCACCACCAGCTCCACGTACTATCCCTGTTTCACCACTACCATTTCATCATACCCGCAGGCCTACTCCAGCTCATGGTCATGACTCATCTCCTAGCTCGCCTAAGGTATGTACTGAAGATATTACTCTTGATGGATCTAATGATATTTCTGAGCAGGATATGTTGCAGAGGTCAGATGAGGACACAACAGATTTAGATGTTCCTATTGCTATACGCAAATCGAAGAGGAGCTGCGCCACATATCCTTTAGCAGCTTCTGTGTCATTTGAGCGACTATCTGGGGATTTCAGGAACTTTATGGTTGCCTTGTCAGCTGTAGATATTCCAAGGAATTATCAAGATGCTCTGAAGGATAGTAGATGGCGTCTAGCAATGGAGGAAGAAATGGCGACACTTCAATCTAGGGGAACTTGGAGTCTAGTTCCTATACCTGCAGATGTGACTCCAGTGAGCTGCAAGTGGGTATTTACAGTCAAGCAAAATGCAGATGGCAGCATTGACAGATACAAGGCCCGCCTTGTTGCACGTGGCTTTACACAGACATACGGGGTGGATTATCTTGATACGTTCTCGCCAGTAGCCCGCCATTCTACCCTACGGGTCTTGCTGTCAGTCGCGGTTACTCGAGAGTGGCCGCTATATCAGTTGGATGTGAAGAATGCGTTCTTATATGGAGACCTACAGGAGGAAGTCTACATGCAACAGCCTCCCGGTTTTGCTGTTGAGGGGGAGTGTTCTATAGTGTGCAGACTTCATAAGGCTATCTATGGCCTTAAGCAGAGCCCCAGAGCATGGTTTCAGAAGCTCTCAGACCTCTTTGAAAAACAGGGATACAAACGCTCTAATGCTGATCATTCCTTGTTTGTACAAAAGACTTCAAGAGGTATTATTGCAATCATGGTTTACGTAGATGACATCTTGATTACAGGAGATGATGAGCAAGGCATAAAGCATGCGAAAGAGAAGTTGGGTAGCGAATTTGTCACTAAGGACCTTGGAGTCCTTAGATATTTTCTGGGGCTGGAATTTGCTAGAAATCCGTATGGGCTAGTAATGTCGCAGAGAAAATATGTTACGGATCTGTTGAGTGAAACATGTATGCTTGGGTGCCGGCCTGCTACAACACCAATGGACCCCAGCATGAAGCTATATGATGATGACACAGAGGAGGTGGACAGGAGAAGATACAGAGAACTGATAGGCAAACTGTTGTATGTCACGATCACTAGGCCCGATATATCCTTTGCAGTGAGTCGTGTGAGCCAGTTCATGGAGCAACCACGTCAGGTTCATATGGATGCTATACATATGATACTCAGGTACCTCAAATCATCTCCAGGTGCAGGTTTGCTATTTAAGAAAGGCAAGGGGATTTCTATCTCAGCATGTGCGGATGCAGACTATGCAGGTTGTCCCAAGGACAGGAAGTCCACCTCCGGGTTTGTAGTCTACGTTGGAGATTCTCTAATCTCATGGAGGAGCAAGAAACAGACGGTGGTAGCCAGGTCTAGTGCTGAATATGAATATAGGGCTATGGCCCAGGCTAGCACAGAAATGATGTGGGTAAAGGCTGTGCTTACAGATCTATGTATAGATGTACCACTCCCTATGAACTTAGAATGTGACAATCAGGCATCCTTGTTCATTGCAAACAATCCAGCATTCCATGAGCGGACCAAGCACATTGAGGTTGACTGTCACTTCATACGTGACATGATTCAAAAGGGATTCATTGCTACATCTCATGTTATTTCAGAAAATCAAACTGCAGATATATTCACCAAGGCATTACTACGAGGCCCATTCCAGAAGTGTGCGTCCAAGCTGAGCATGATTGATATCTGTTGGGAAACGTGAAGTTGATTGTCTATTCCATAGCCCTAGGCTCTCTTATATAGGAGAGTAGCCTATGGGTAAATTACATAAAGAGAATGACAAGAAAATAAAATAACAAAACGGTACAAATAAAGCATATGCGTCAACACTCCCCCTCAAGATGGAGCATAGATATCAATCATGCTCAGCTTGGACGCGCACTTCTGGAATGGGCCTCTAAGTAGTGCCTTGGTGAAGATATCAGCAGTCTGATTCTCTGATGTGACGTGAGATGTAGCAATGAACCCCTTCTGAATCATATCACGTATGTAATGACAGTCGACCTCAATATGTTTGGTCCTTTCATGAAACGCTGGGTTATTTGCAATGAATAAGGCGGCCTGATTGTCACATTCCAACATCATAGGAAGAGGTATGTCAAGGCATAGATCTGCAAGTAAGGATTTCACCCACATCATTTCTGTGGTAGCCTGGGCCATAGCCCTATATTCTGATTCAGCACTGGATCTGGCTACTACTGTCTGCTTCTTGCTCTTCCACGAAACTATAGCATCTCCAACATAGACTGCAAATCCTGATGTTGACTTCCTGTCCTTGGGGCATCCTGCGTAGTCTGCATCCGCACATGCTGTGATAGAAATCTCCTTTCCTTTCTTAAATAGCAGGCCTGCACCTGGAGATGATTTTAAATATCTCAGAATCATGTGTATTGCATCCATATGGACCTGACGTGGTTGCTCCATGAACTGGCTCACACGACTCACTGCAAACGATATATCAGGTCTAGTGATCGTGACATACAGTAATTTGCCTACCAGTTCTCTGTACCTTCGCTTGTCGACCTCTTCTGTGTCATCATCATACAACTTCATGCTAGGATCCATTGGTGTCGTAGCAGGCCGACATCCTAGCATACCTGTCTCATTCAGTAGATCTGTGACATACTTCCTCTGTGTCATGACTAACCCATGTGGATTTCTAGCAAATTCCAGCCCCAGAAAATATCTAAGGACTCCCAAGTCCTTGGTGACAAACTCAGTCCCCAGCTTTTCTTTTGCCTGCTTAATGCCTTGGTCATCATCACCTGTAATCAAGATATCATCAACATAAACCATGATTACAGTAATACCTCTCGCCGTCTTCTGCACGAACAAGGAATGATCAGCATTGGAGCGTTTATATCCTTGTTTCTCAAAGAGGTCTGACAGCTTCTGGAACCATGCTCTGGGGCTCTGCTTAAGGCCGTAGATGGCCTTATGTAATCTGCAAACCTTGGAACACTCCCCCTCAACAGCAAAACCTGGTGGCTGTTGCATATAGACTTCCTCCTGCAGATCACCATACAGAAAAGCATTCTTCACATCCAGTTGATAGAGCGGCCAGTCTCTAGTAACTGCAACTGATAAGAGTATCCGCAGAGTGGAATGACGAGCTACAGGGGAGAACGTGTCAAGGTAATCTACCCCATATGTCTGTGTGAATCCTCTTGCAACTAAGCGTGCCTTGTACCTGTCAATAGAGCCATCTGCATTATGTTTCACTGTAAACACCCATCTGCAACTCACTGGGGTGACATCTGGAGGTATGGTAACCAAGCTCCATGTACCTCGAGACTGAAGGGCCGCCATCTCTTCCTCCATTGCTAGCCGCCATCTAGAATTCTGCAAAGCCTCATGGTGGTTCCGTGGAATATCTGTAGCTGAGAGTGCCAATGCAAACGTCCTGAATGGTCCAGATAGCCTCTCAAACGATACCGCAGCTGATACTGGATACTTGGCACAGCTTCTCTTCTGCTTTCGTAGAGCGATTGGGACATCCAGATCCTCTGTAGTAGCACCCTGCTCCTGTACTGCATCCTGCTGAGAAATGTCGTCAGATCCATCAACATTAATATTTTCATTACATACCATAGGCGAGCTAGTTGACTGGTCAGGGCCATGAGCTTGATTCGGCCGTCGGGTGTAATGGAATGGTAACGGGGATATTATTGGTGGCGGTGGTGGTGGTGGTGGTACTGGAGGTGACGGCTGTGATGTTGGTGGTGACTGCTGTGATGTTGGTGGTGCCATGAATACGGTATCAGGAGACAATGGTGGTGGCTGCATGTTCCCGGATTCTGAAAAATACATGATAGATTCAAAGAATGTAACATCTGCACTGATCATATACCGCCGACGCACAGGGTCAAAACACTTGTACCCCTTTTGAGTTCTGGAGTACCCCACAAAGACGCACTTGACAGCCCTAGGAGAGAGCTTGTCAGAACCGGGCGACAACTGATGGACAAAAGCGACAGACCCAAAGACACGAGGGGTAAGAGTGAACAGCTCCTTGTCAGGATATATGAGTGAGAAAGGAACCTGTTCATTCAAGACAGACGAGGGCATACGATTTATAAGGTAACATGCAGTAAGGACTGCATCACCCCAGTAGGTATACGGGACATGACTCTGAATGAGAAGAGACCTTGTAACGTCAAGAAGATGACGGTGTTTTCTTTCTGCAAAGGAATAGTATTTGGCTAGATTGTTGGTGCACAACTCTAAGGCATTGTCAGTTCTCATAATTTTGACCGTTGTGGAAAAGACATTCTGAATCTCATTTAGAAAGTGAATAATAATATCTCCAGCTTCAGACTTATTTTTCATTAGAAATACCCATGATGCTCTAGAAAAATCATCCACAAATACAATATAAAACCTGTGCCCCTGATGATCGGGAACACGACTCGGACCCCAGACGTCGACATGAAACAACTCAAACTTGGAGTTACTACTCCGACCTTGACTACTGGGAAAAGAAGACCTGTGATGTTTTCCCAACTGACACGCCTCACACTGGACAGTTGTGTGAGACAGACTATAGGGTAGGACTAGACGCAACTTCTGAAGCGGTAAATGACCGAAGCGTAGATGCCACAGGAGAGGAGATACTTGTTCTGCGGGAGAGGCTGTGATTCCGGCAAACTGGGTCTGGTTCAGACGATAAAGGCCTCCTTGCTCATAGCCATGACCAATCACGTTGCCCGTACGGATGTCCTGAAAAATCAAAGAAGATGAATCAAAAATAGCTCGACAATGGAGATCCTTCGTAATCTGACTAATCGACAACAGATTCATGGAAAAATGCGGTGCATGCAAAACATTCTTGAGCTGCATCGAGGATGTCAATCTAATCTCCCCCTGACCCGTGATAGGGGAATGAGTGCCATTGGCAATCACTACTGTCCGTCCTGGAGGAATCTGAGTATATCCTGTAAGTAGACTCTGGTCGCCACATAGGTGATGTGTAGCGCCCGAGTCCATGATCCACGGCAATGTATCTGATCTACTACTGTGAAGAGCAAGTGTACTACCTGAAGTACTCGTAGAGGCAGAAGCAGAAGCAGCGGCATCTGTATGATTCTCTGTCGGCGGTGCTGGGCCAGATGGTGGTATAATGCCCCTAAGACGGGCAACCAGATCATCAAATCGTTGATCCAGTGTAGATGCAGACGGGGGCTCTATCTGCTCAGCAGCTCGTGCAGATGCAGGAAATCCATGCTTTGAGTAGCATGTGTCTTCAGTATGGCCGACTCTGTGACAATATGAGCATGTTGGCCTAGTGCGGCCACCCCTTCCACGGGGAATACGTCCACGACCCTGGTATTGAGAACCACGGCCCCTGTTGGCTGCCATGGCTGAGGGATTCTGACTAGTGGCTGCTGAAGGTACAGTAATCCTGCTCAATCTGTGAAAAGCTTCCTCCATGGGAGGAATAGTCGAGTCCGCCAAAATCTGTGAACGTGCTGCCTCATACTCTGGATCGAGTGCTGCGAGAAACACACCCACCATTGTCGCATTCCTGTATGTCTTTTGCTGTTCAGGTGTGGCGGTAAGAGGCATGAAGCTATGGAGCTTCTCAAACATTCCTCTCAAAGATGTATAGAGAGAATATAATGGGCGGCCATTCTGTTTAATTGTGAATATATCATGTTGAAGTTGCAGGATCTTCGTCTCATTCCTCGCTTGAGAATATGTCGCTGCTAGGATATCCCACATGTCTTTGGCTGTGGGCTGATGAAGAATGTCATTGGCGATTTCAATAGCCAATGTGCCAGATAGCCACACCTTTGCATATGCATCGTCAGCCTCCCATGAGGCATGGACTCCAGTCTTCTCTGCAGGCTCGGGCTCTGTGAGAATATGCTTCTTGCCCGTGGACTTCATCATACTCATGAACTGCATTGCCCACAGTTCATAATTCGTGCCATCCATCTTGACAATGGGCGCTTTACCACGAAATGCACCCATGGATGGGATATCTGCCTTGCTTTCTGACATACTGGATACGGAAGACTGGAGCGACCTGCAACAGATAATATTTGTCTACAATGACATAGACGGGATGAGTTGCATGTGTAGACCTCAAGCAACTATCCCCATGGACCTACGCGCGCTACGATCCGCACACGTACCGGTTTCTATTGTAGAAACCCTAGAGCACGCTTGCCGCACAGGAGATGGTGCCGCACAGGATGGTGCACAGGACAGCAGGCAGCACAGGAGGCGCACCGCACAGGAGGTGCACAGGACAGGAGGTGCACCGCACTAGGAGGCGCACAGAATGCGCGCTATGCAGCGCAGCAATCGGCGAGTAGCGCAAGGAGCGCTAGGCGATCGGCTCTAGGGCTCGCTGTGGCGATTGAGAGGCGCCAGGCGATTGAGAGGCGCCAGGCGATCTGCGTTCAACGAGAAGCCAACGCCGTGGGGCTGCACCACGGCGATCAGCGAGAAGCCGACCCCACGGCGAGAAGCCCTAAGCACTGGAGAGGCGATCGGGGCTGGGGGCTGCGCCTATGAGCGATCGGGGGAGAGGCGATCGCCGAGAGAAGAGAGAGAAGAGAGGAGAGGCCGGCGGGTGGGGCGGGTTAGGGTTAGGGTTTCGAGAACTCCGGTCTAGGACCGTCGCTCTGATACCATGTTGGGAAACGTGAAGTTGATTGTCTATTCCATAGCCCTAGGCTCTCTTATATAGGAGAGTAGCCTATGGGTAAATTACATAAAGAGAATGACAAGAAAATAAAATAACAAAACGGTACAAATAAAGCATATGCGTCAACAATATCTATGCTCCATCTTGAGGGGGAGTGTTAACATATATATTAGTTTCCTTTGTATCTCTCTGTTATTTTTCTTTTCAGCCGTATGCTTTATGTAATTTACCCGTAGGCTACTCTCCTATATAAGAGAGCCTAGGGCTGATGGAATAAACATCTCGTTCATTTTTCCCAACACACAGTGTGGATATCTATTAAGAAATAACCTTATAGACATTTTATTTGCTCGATGACAAGATAGAATTTAGTTTTGCTCAATGAGAAATAGTTTGGGCGGTTATCAATGATTTCCTGTTGAGTTTTTACTTTTTGGAATATAAAAAACTTGTAGGTGACAACAGTTGAGGATTATGACGAGTATTGCCACTATGTAGCAGGACTAGTTGGATTGGGCTTGTCTAAACTTTTTCATGCCTCGCGGTTAGAAAAGCTTGCTCCTGATGCTCTCTCAAATTCAATGGGTTTATTTCTTCAGGTAAAAAGTTGACACATGTAACTGTATATTGTCTTGTTTATATAAATTTTTTGATTATAAAAATGGGCATTGCAATTTGCTTCTAACATCTGCCCGCCCTATAACTGCAGAAAACAAATATAATTCGAGATTATTTAGAAGATATCAACGAAATACCAAAATGTCGAATGTTTTGGCCCAGAGAAATATGGAGCAAATATGCAGACAAACTTGAGGTGTTTCACTCTAGCACAACCTCCTGCTTTTCTTTTTTCCTTTAGATATTCTACTGTCATAACCTGATAACTGTGTTTGTGTCCATGGAGTACTGTACATGATATCCAGGATTGCATTACTTATGTCAATGTATGTGTTGCCAAATGTAACCTTTTGTTAATAACAACTTTTGATAATATACATATTTATATCAGGACTTAAAGTATGAGGAATTCTCAAGAAAATCAGTAGAATGCTTGAATGACATGATTACAGATGCATTGCGGCATGGAGAAGACTGTCTGCAGTATATGTCTGCCTTGCAGGATTATGCAACATTTCGATTCTGTGCTATTCCGCAGGTAGTTGGCCTTTTTTCTCGAGTTTATAGATGTTCATTTTCATTTTATGCTGGTCACAGATGATACTAAATTTAGATAATATTTCCAGTTCAATTTTCAATTGAAGTACCGTATTATTATCATGGGATACGGGAACTGGAAACATGAATGATGTATCATCAACTAAGTGGGTGTTTAAGGTTATTGCTGGAAGTGAAGATCTATGTAGCAGGGTTCTCCCAGCTTGCTATGTGGTGGTGATTGTTTTTGAGAAGAAGTTGTAGGTGCTAAGGAGATCAATCTTTTTTTGGAGTGGGAGCAGCAGTGGTATGCAGGGTGGCAATTTTGTTCATAGACATGATAAGAACGAGGAAGACTTCCTCTTCTACTTAAATGATTATTTTGCAAAGTAGGGTAGGTGGAGGCCTATCCGGGGTTTCCCACTCAGCATAAAAATCCATGATTTTTTTCGTGATACGTGTGTTCCATGGAAATTGATGGAGATATTACTCATAGAATAAATGTAGGTTGGTTAAAGTGGAGAGGAGTCTCTACTGTTCTATATGATAAGAAAATTCCTTTAATATTAAAAGAAAGTTTTACAAAGCAGCCGTGAGATCTGCTATGTTCTATGGATATGAATGTTGGCCTGTGAACCATATACATGTGCAGAGAATGGCAGTAGCATAAATGGAAATGCTAAGGTGGCTGTGTGGACATATGCGTAAAGATCGGATTCAGAATGAAGCAATCGGGAGGAAAGTTGGTGTAGCCCCGATTGAGGATAAGATTAGAGAAAACCTCTTAAGGTGGTTTGACCATTTGCAAAGGAGGTCGGCTGATGCACCAGTTAGGAGATGCGAGTTTTGGGATGTTGAGACGGCTAAGAGAGGGTGAGGAAGGCCCAAGAAGTTTTAGAATGAGACTATTTGAAGGGATCTTAGCTTTTTGGATCTAAGCCCGACAAGATAGATCTAAATGGAGGCAAAGAATCCATGTAGCCTGCCCTACTTAATGTGGGAAAAGCTTTGTTGTTGCTTGTTTGTTTGTTGTGATAATGGTGTTTCATCCTCTCCATCTCCGACTTGTCTCTTAAGAGTTTGTTTAATGTTATGAAGCGTCAGCATGATGTTTGTTAACCACATACTCGAAAGTAGTTCCCTGGAAACTTTCACATTGTATTTGTTTATAGTGACTTGAGCTACACATTCAAGGTGAAGGTGCCTCTT
Organism: Ottelia alismoides; assembly: GCA_037367405.1. Lineage (NCBI taxonomy): Eukaryota > Viridiplantae > Streptophyta > Magnoliopsida > Alismatales > Hydrocharitaceae > Ottelia > Ottelia alismoides. The sequence goes on along the minus strand of JAZKJV010005539.1, from coordinate 222,116 downwards.
CTCCACTGCTGTCTGCTTTAGAAGGTGAAGGTGCCTCTCAAGGTGCAGTTCAATTTCAAGCAGCCATTACATTGAAACAGGTTGGTAATTGGAGTATACTTAGCTAAGTGTGTGAAGGGGGGGGGTGTGGAGGGGAAATATGTACCATCTTATCTTGTTATGCCCCTTCACTGAGGATGTGGCAAGATGCGGAGAACATGTAGATGTTATGTCAATATTTAGATGACCTTTTGCTTGGGAGGTGTACAAGGAGAAGGTTTGGTGTATCAAGACAACATGATGCTTTTTGATGGTCATGCTGTGGGCCCCATTCCTTCAAAGAAATTCAACCTGGTTTGGTAGTTAGTGCCTTAGTGGTGCTCCATGGCTGCAAAGAAATTCAACCTGTTTTAGTAGTATGTGCCTTAGTGGTGCTCCATGTCTGCAAAGAAATTCAACCTGTTTTAGTAGTTAGTGGTGCTACACTGATAACACTTTTTCATTGTGTATTTCATGTGGGTATATGCTGCAGATTGAGCGAAGGTTTGATGCAGTGAATCGAGATTTATATTCTCCAATTACTGATCTATGGAGGACTACTAAATTTGAGTAGTGATTCTTTGTCTTCTAAAAGGAACATTCATTATTTTTTTACTTCATAATACGTACAGTGTTAGTTTATAGGACTTGAGATCAAAATTTGCTGTGTAATACATTTTTTCTGGATATTCGCAAACTTGTAGTGGTCTTTAAAATGAAGCCTTGGAATGAGGACTCTCAACAAGGATGGCAGTGAGAGTTGGCCAACTTGTGTTAGAATTAAACCCTTGCACTATATTTAAACTCGATGAATGAGATAAGAGGTTGCACATGCAACGGGTAAACACCAAAAGTAGTGCTCTCTTCAATGCACTAATAAAGGTTACAAGGTCTTTATGGTCAGGTATTTCTCTCTCTGTGTATTTCGTACGGTGAACCTCCTCCATCTTACATAGTGGGTAGATGGTTGGGGGTTTTGATATGCTTTTATCTTATGGCTAGGACTGAAAAGTGGGACTCAAGTCAGTAGTAAGTGTCCTGGTGCACATCTGTCCATGCTGACCATGTGTATATGCATGATTTGCAGTTCCTCTTTGCCTCAGGAGGAGTGGATGTGTATCAATATCTGCGTGGTTATCTCATGACACATCTTTTGACCCATTTTTTTGGGTTGGACACATATCGCTGGTTGCTTGGGCAGGCACACTAGCAGTTAATTCTTTATATTACTGTTCTCTTCCTGTCTCTTCATCTCCTGTCTGGAGTTGGAGCAGCCCTATCCTAGATACCACTTTGGCCCCTTGACTTATCCTTATGGATCCTGGCTTGCTGCCCGGGTCTTGACATATTGGATTGGCAATCCTTTGCTTTTTATTCTTTTAACTTCATCTTGGCTTACCATAATGGCTTGAAAGATTGGGTGGTCAAACTCTTTGGAGGGTCTCATTTTTTTGCCAAGGACGTATTTGAACTTTGCCAGATATTTGTCTGGGGTGCCTGGCCTCATCAGATTTGTCATTTTGGATGCACATTTACTTTCTAGACCATGTAGCGACGTGCCCTGTCCGTCCTTCAACAACCATACACTCAAGCGATACCACCTGACAGATGCACTTTGCTTGAGGAGGATTTTCTTGTTCTTCAAATGCCACACAGTTTTGTTATTGTGTCCCATCTTTTGGAAAATTATGCCTTCAAGCATAATATTGTAACATGTAATGTTGTTTTGTCTTAAGCTGTACATAACATGTTATTATTGTGTGACCATTCGATGTTAGTTCTTTGTCATAATTGTTTCAAAGCTTATAATAACGATGTGACATGCATGATTTCTTTTATAAGATTATGGCGATTGGAACCCTTGCATTATGCTACGACAACATTGGAGTATTTAGAGGAGTTGTGAAAATGCGACGAGGTAAGAGCTACAAGATATCATTTTGATTAAAATTTTGTCATGTTAATAATCCATCAATTGCACACGTTATTTTGCTGGAATGTTGAAATCATGATATTTCCATGCCTTCTTGGCTCTCCGTTTTTCTTGTTATTGATATAGCACATAATGTAATTGCAGAAGTATATGAAATTCCTATATATTGGTTGTTTTTTTTGTTTTTTGGTGCGCAATTATCGTTAGTGCTTTTAGAGATAGTGAAAGTGCGATAAAATACTATAATACTATTGAGGGTGTGGGGTTTCTAATATAGAGGCAACACCCTAATCATCAAAAGGAGAAAATACAATGATATCCTCATAGGAAATAATAAATATATGAAACGCTAAATAATAAAGCATTAAAAATCTTTTTCAAATTGAATTATATCTATTCATTATGTCCAATTTTGGAGGAATGCATTTCTTCAAAGAAATTTTTGTGAGAATATTTGCAAGCTTAAACTCTATAGAAATGTGAGGAGTAGTAACTTTCCCTTCATGTATTGCATCCCTTATAAAGTCACAATCCATTTCTATGTACTTGGTGCGCTCATGAACGCCATGATTTGTAGTAATATAGGCGGCAAAATTGTTGTCAGCATGGATTGAAATATCCCGATATATCATCGATATATCCACATGATATATCCATAAACAAGTTAACAATACCGATATTACCCAAGATATCGATATAAACCAATATAGAGCGATATATCAATGATTAGGTATGAAAACAAATGTGAATATATTCGTATCCGATCTACTATCGTATTCATTTTTTACATATTTTGACATTCGTATCCGTATTCATTTTAAAATGGATGTGGATATGGATACCACTTTGACATTCGCTAATATTCGCATTCGTATTCTTATATTCTTTTTCATACATAAGTATAGTAATATATTTATTTATAACTGTGCGTAACAACATTTTATGATTGCATTCACCATTGTTGATATAATTGTTATGAAAATACTATATCTAGTATACATATTTTATGTGTAAACCATTCTAAACATGTATATTTTAGTTAATCTATTAAAAATTTCTGTTAGCAGTCGTATTCGATTCGTATTTGTTTTACATTCGTATTCGTTTTTAAGGATATGGTAACCCATTTTTTACATCCATCAATATTCGTTTCCGCATTCATATTCATATTTTAAAATGGATAAGGATATGATTATACTTATATTCGTATCTGTATTCGACTGTTTTCATCTCTATCAATGATATATCATCTCATATCAACAAAAAATGGTGTATTTAGTACATACTTTCCACCATTTTGATTGATAACATCCATATCAATACTATATCATCGATATTAACTTTGTTGCTTGATTTCACTACTTGATTTATTATACAAGGAGCTAAGAAGGTAGTTGATGAATTAACAAGCTTCATAGGTTGATTTGTTCAAGATTTTATATAGGAACTATATGTATTGATACACATGGATACAAATATGACGCGAATAAGCAGGGGCAGAACTAGCATATAGGTTAGGGGGGCCATGTCCCCTCCTTAATTACATTTCTCTTATATAATGTTATTAAATTTTGATATGGCCCCTGCTTAAATGTTAAATATAAAGTAAATAATGTCAAATAGTATCACTAAATGCTTGTTGTCTAATTGGCAAAGTGTTGTTTTCTCTAACTAACGAACCAAGGTTCGAATCCAATGTCTGCATATTTTGTTAAAAAAATTGGCTTTACTCACTTTATCTCTCTCTATCCTTTATTTTGTTTAGTTGGCCCCCCCTTGATAAAATTCCTAGTTCCGCCCCTGCGAATAAGTAACCGAATATCTAATTAGTAAGTATTAGTAATCTATCAATATTGATCTTTGAAACCCTCAGATCTGGGTACCCATTACACGGCATTTGCAATATAACATTCGATAATGCTCGCACTATATACATGAAATTGAGGGAAAATTTTTCGCATTTTGCCATGACATTCAAGTCAATATATACAACCACATAGTCAACAAGATGTGCCACCAATTTTCCTTTGTATTTCCATATATTTATATGTAACAAAAGAGAACATTACATCATGTATTCCCAAAAAGTAAAAGAAGAAAAGAAAAGCATTTATACATCATCAACAATATAGAAACAACAAAGTGTACCATCTGGTATAGCAACAGATACTTGGAATCATCAGCCAGCTACTGCGACGCAGGCTTTTTGCCTGCCAAACATGCAATGAACAAAAGGACGTCAACATATGTTGTGTACATTTCAGCATATTAATTAATAACAAGTAATTTAGTTTGTCCAAAAGAAAGCAAGTAGAAAGGCAATGACAAATAAAATTTACAACTACTTGCGTGGTGAATGGTTTTCAAGCTACCTTGTTTGTATGCCCCATGATTTCCCGTTACCCCATTTTCATATATTAGTTAGTGACCATATATGTTATTTTCTTTTGTTATTTAGAGATCATGTTTAGGGATCTTAATAATGAGAATGACGGGGTTCTGATCTGATTCGTGATTCTATCTAACTTCTCAAGTCTAGTGGATAGTCTGTAGTCTTGGTTTGAGGGTTACCTCACACTATGACTCTAAGCCGTGAAAAGTACCTTAGGGTTGAGGTGCCTCCGTAGGCATGCGGTGGAGTGTAATGCATCTTAGCTAAGTTCCCAACACGTCCACTAGCTTATCCTATCGTTCACAGTAGTAATTATGAGATCCTGTGAATTGTCGATGATTGAGGATTTATGATGGTTGATGATTCTGGTAGCAAGCTTAATTGTAGTCAACTCAATTGAAATTGATCTTAACTCTCACCAACTCAATTGTAATTGATCTCATCTCTTAGTCATATCAACAGTAATTGAACTTAGATGTAGCCATCGCTAAGCCTATTGGCGGAATGGTAACCAAAACTCAAGCGGTGAGGTAGCCTCCTAAGAGACCCTTCCGTTTCGCCCTCTAAGTGGAAGTGCGATCCAATACATGGATATGTCTACTCCAAAACTACGTCACTGAGACGGGTGAGAGACTCTCCGGAAAATTCACTTTAGAAATCAGCCCGACCGGTTCAGGCGGACGAGCTCGTAAGAAAAACTAAAACCGAGGTACCCCCAGCCTAGGTACCCTAAAACAAAGGATCAACGGAACTGGTCAAAAGTCGGGATCTAAACGAGGCGTAAAATACTGCGAGCTCACGTAAAATCGTAGAAAGGATTGGGATCCTAGACCCGCGCATTTGGCGTTCGCTGCCTTAACCGGGCTTCCTATCTTCCGCCCAGTTGAGTTTCGCACATTAGCACGGTCACATGTGAGGGTCACCATGACCGACACAATTTTAGTTGTCACTGATTTTTATTAACCACCTAGATCATTGAGTATATAATCATACCTCATATCTTATATGAATGTCTTTACATATCTAATTGAACGGTCCACGACCATGGTGGTCGTCCCCCTTATGGAGAGAGCATCCAGAGTGGTGGGAATGGAGTGGTGGTGGAGAGCTCAAAGTCAGGGAAAGCAAGGTGCTTCGCCGTCGGGTGCTCCGCCGCCGGATGCTTCGCCGGGAAGAGCCTCGTCGCAGGCGGAAGGGGGGCAGTTGGTTCACGGAGGTTCAACGGTGGGGTACTCATGGAGGGAGGGCACGAGGAGGGAGCTCGCAGTGGTGCGATGGTCGGGGGTAGAAGCAGGGTCTTGAAGAAGGGGAAGTCAGTGGTGTGCTGGGAGGAGGGGGAGAGGCAGGCCGTCGGTGGGGTTGCGGAATCCAGGGGGGAGTGGGGAATGGGTGCATGTATCACACAGGAAGCCGGAGAGGAGGTGCATCCGGTGTGGAACTAGGGGGCACGTTGCGGCGTTCTATCCTACTCCGTCGAGATGCTTCTCTTGCGGGAGGCCTGGGCACCGCCAAGCTACGTGCATGTTTGCTCGAGGGTCTGTTGCGGTTGATGGTACTACGCGTGGCTCGGTTATGTGGAGGGGGGGGGGTAGCTCGAAAACCACTGAGGAGATAAGGGGAGACGTGCGGGGGTCCGACATGCATGCATTGATCGGTTTCGCGGTACGAGGTGCTATCTCGTCAACACGTGCATGGCCTATCCTCTACACTGTTTGTCCGCCGGAGGGGTCGTAGCTTCGCTGAGGTGGTTGCGGGTGAAGCTCAACCTGCGAGTAAACCTAAACCTATGGGGGGGGGGTGGCTCGAAGACCACTGAGGAGATAAGGGGAGACGTACGGGGGTCCGATATGCATGCGTTGATCGGTTTCGCGGTGCAAGGTGCTATCTCAGTGGGGGCTCTGAAATCCCACCTGTGTGGTTTCCTTGGGTCGCGGTTCATGGGCGATGTGGTGGTGCTGGATGCTCGGAGGTGCTACGTTCGTGGACTCTCAACGATCCAGAGGGATCGCGTCTTTCAAAATGGCGATGTTGGCGATGTCTGCTGGCGAAATCTTCGCTTTGCGGACGATTCGTGTGCAGAGGTGGAGGTTTGTGTTGCGAGGGTGACAGGCGTTCCTTTCCTGTCCCGGACGGTAGGCTGCTTGCGGAAGGCCCTACGGCGGTGGGGGACAATCCTAGCGGTGCTTGAAGATGGCCTCAAGCCCGGCTCTCCGGCAGACGACACGATGGTGCTGCTGGAAAGCAACAAGGGCTTCTTGGGTGGTATACATGGACGGAGTTCTTTCGCGGTGATGGAGGTTGGCTGCTTCACGTTCAGAATCGAGTTGCAGGTCGTTGAGTCTCCGCCGCCGCCGAAGCTTCCAAGGGTGAACGACGTCGCTTCGCATACCGAGATGACGGTTGGTTTTCCAAGGGGAGCTTTGGTTGGAACGTCGCGCGAGGTTGATTACACGTGACTTTTGGCGGGTTTGTCTCGGGTTCTGTGCATGGTATCCCAAAAATTCTCTCTGTCTTCTGACGTGGAAAGGGGAATAACTGTATGTTCGACGCCGCCCTACTCTTTGCCGTTGGAGGTGGTTCCGGGAATCCGGGTATCACGCTCGGACCCTTTCGTGGGTCCGGTCCACCCTTTTAGCTTTTATTCGGATAGGAAGGGCTTTTCAGACTCTGTTATTGGTCGGTTCTTCTCTGCATCATCAGGCCCCTCTACTGCCCCATCTTGCGTGGCCTTTACATCTTCAGCAACTTGGTCTATCCCTTTTGGCGGATCTTGGGGCTCACCCCAGGGTAATCCTCCACAGTCATCTCCTTCCCGGAGCGACTGCTTGTTGTCGAAGGGGAGGATCTGGACCCTGCCAACTCCGTGCTCCGGTGCTACTCTGCCGTCCTCGCCCGCTGTCGTCGTTGACCATTGCCGTGATGATTTTGCCACTGCTACTACCATGATGCCGAGCCCTATCCCGGGCGATGATCAATCTGCTGAGGGGACTAATGACAGGAGAGCAGGGAAGAGATACATGCGTAGGAACAAGTCCAACTCTTCGCGATCTGTGGCGCAACCGTGCTCGACCTTAAAGAATACCATTGCGGAGGCCGCGTGGGTGGTCCACATTCAGGGAAGGCGCGAAGGTCCCAAATGAGAATTCTATCCTGGAACGTGCGGGGGCTCGGGGACCCGGGCAAGTGGAGGATGCTGGATCGAGATTCGTGGAATGGGGCTGCGACGTCATTTTGCTGCAAGAAACGAAGCTTCAGGCCACCACGGATGATCTGTGGAGGTCTTTTGGTGCGGGTGGCATCGATCAGTACAGAGTGGTGGATGCGGTGGGTACTTCTGGTGGGATGCTGGTGGCGTGGAGGTCATCAAAGCTGGACTTCAACTCGATTATTCGCGGGAGGCACGTCCTATCGGTCCTCTTGGTGTGTACGGATTCCTCTATACCGTTGGCTATCTCATGTGTTTATGGACCCTGTTGTCCTGTGCTACGTAGAGAGGTTTGGGAGGATCTTCTCGAGGCGGGGAGGGCGTTCAAGGATGTCCCTTGGCTCATTGGGGGGGGACTTCAATGTCACTTTACGAACTTCCGACATGCCCGGGTGTAGGGGGCAGGACCCGGGGTCGGTCGATTTTGCTGACACTATTGATTCCTTGGGCCTTGAGGTTCTGGATGCGGGGGATGTCACCTACACTTGGAGAAGCTCCAACTCGCGCTCCCGCATCGATCGTTTTTTGGCATAGCATGAGCTCCTAGATTCCTTCGCACTATCCTTTGTGGGGGCCAGGCCGCGGACTTTATCCGATCACGCGCCAATTGTTTGGGAGTTCGGTGATGCCCCCGCGCAAAGGGGGCTCTTTAGACATGAAAAGTGTTGGCTTTTGGAGGAAAACTTTAGGGAGGTGGTGGCCTCTCATTGGTCAAACGTGGATGCTTCCGGCTCCGCTGCGTCTCGCTTTGTTCAGAAGCTTACCTCCTTGCGTGTAAGGCTATGTGCCTTCAAGAGGGAGTTTAGAGCGGCCAGATGCGCTGCGAGGAAGGAGGCTGAGGAGGTGGTTCAGAGGTTTGATGCGCTGGAGGATTGTAGGGAGCTCTCGGTGGACGAGTTGGCTACTCGTTCGGATGCTCAAAAGCAAATTGCGATTGATGATCGTAAGCGGGTCACTGAATGGAGGCAGAGGTCGAGAAATGCTTGGCTGCGGGAGGGGGATGCTAACACGCCTTTCTTTCATCGCGTAGCTAATGGGAGACGTCGGTCCAATGCACTTCGATCGGTTACGATTGATGGGGTGCGCGTGGATGGGAACAAAGAAATGGGAAAAGCTATTGTCAAACACTTTAAAGGCGTTTCATCGAGGACTATACCGAGAATCTGGAAGTGGTTGGGTCTCGGGGCCACGCCTGTGGCGCCCTCTTTTTGTGACATGCTCACTATGGATGTGTCCTTGGAGGAGATTAAGGATGCGGTTTGGGACTTGAACGCAGATGGGGCTCCGGGACCAGATGGCTTCCCAGTGGCTTTCTATAAAGACTTTTGGGATTTGGTTGGCTCAGAGGTTTTGGAGGTCATTTCTGAATTCTGTTTGGGCAATGCGGGCTTCGAAAGGATTAACCGAGCTATGATTATTCTACTGCCCAAGTCTTCGATGCTGGAAAGTATCGACGACTTTCATCCTATTGCGGTTTCTAACGCTTTATATCTGATTATCGCGAAGGTGTTCGCCATTAGACTGAGCCATGTTCTTGAGAGCACTATCTCCCCGCTGCAATCTGCATTTATTCCGGGTAGGCAGATCTCGGATTGCCTCACTCTAGCATCGGAGATCATTGCGGACTGGAGGAGAAGGGATGAGCACGGTGTGCTGTGGAAAGTGGACTTTACGAAGGCTTACGATAGCCTTGACTGGAGATTCCTATGGTCGGTGTTGCTGAGGAGGGGGTTCCCGGAGAGGTGGATCTCTTAGATGAGGCGCTGTGTGACAACGTCTTCTTTTACGGTCATGGTGAACGGTCACCCGGAAGGGAGCTTCTTCCAGCCTCGTAGGGGTGTGCGTCAGGGGTGCCCCCTTGCTCCTATGTTGTTCGTCCTCGCCGCGGATGTCTTGATGCACATTACTCTTCGTGTGGTTAATTGCGTGCTATCAAATGGATACTCGAGGGACGGGTCACTGATTCCGCTCTTACAGTACGCCGACGATACTCTCTTCTTCATAGAGGAGGGAGTAGCGGAGGCCAATGGCATGGCTGTGGCTTTGGATATCTTCAGTGAACTATCCGGTTTGTTCAAGAATGTTGGTAAGTCGAAGGTCATCCCTATCGGCCTTTCTGTGGATGAGGCTGATGCTTGTGCACGGGCATTAGGGTCGGGCTGCCGCTCATTGCCGATGGACTATTTGGGGATGCCCTTGATTGTGGGCAGAACGAGGACGAGGGACTGGCTCAGAGTCGTGGAGAAGGTGGAGGCAAGTTGGTGGGGTGGAAGTCGGCCGTTTTATCGAGGGGGGGCGTTTGGTCCTCCTCAAGGCGGTCTTGTCCTCCATCCCTATTTATTTTCTATCAAACCGTCGTAATACCAAAGGGAATTCGTGATCGGCTGGAGAAGCGTATGCGTGGGTTCTTATGGGGCAAACAGAGGGAGGAGACGAGGGGCATTCACCTTGTTGGGTGGGAGGAAATTACGCTCCAGAAGAATGAGGGAGGGTTCGGGGTAAAGAGTTTGGAGCAAATGAACGAGGCCTTGCTTCTTAAGCGGGCAAGCAGAATTTGGGGCCCTGGGGAGGATCCTTGTTGTACCGTGCTGCGCAAGATCTACGGTATTGGGGGGGCACCGCCTAGGCCGGATGCTCGCATGGATTCTCCCACTCTGTTCTGGAGGGGGGTGGTGGAGGTCTTCTCGAAACATATATCTTTGTTTAGACCGATCCTTGGCAGGGGCGACTCCTTCGCTTTTTGGTCTGATGATTGGACAGGAGGGGGGCCCCTTTGCCCGCGGTTCCCGTGATTGTATGCTCTGGCGGATGATAAAAATGCGATGGTTGCGTCTTGCTGGTCGGATGGGAATTGGTTCCCGGCCGTCTCTTCTAGTTTCTCGGACCAGAGACTCGAGGACTTCATGGCGTTGCTGGATTCTATCAAGGATGTGGGTCGCCCAACGGAGGGGAGAGACCATTGGGGATGGCGTGCGGGTCCTTTCACGGTTAAGAAGGCTTTTGGGGCAATTTGCAGGCCTCCGCCCTCTCGCTCGGAGGTTATGATTCGCGATTGTGCACTTTTTTGGGCTCCCAAGCTCCCCGAGCGAATTGGTTTCTTCTTGTGGTTGTTTCGGAGACAAAGGCTGATGACAAGGGACCGATGTGCTAGGCTTCTGGGATCTACCTCTGATAGGTGCCTTCTTTGCGAGGAGGCGATTGAGTCTGTCGAGCATCTATTCTTTAGATGCCCCAAGGTGATCCAGGTTTGGCGGGAGGCCGGTCTGACTTGGTTCTGCGTTGAGGATCTCACGGCTTTCTGCGGCTCGCTGGTGGATAATAGGAGCAGACCTCGGAGGGAGATAATCTATCCTGTTGCCATCCTGTGGGCCGTTTGGCTGGGAAGGAATGCTTTACTCTTCTCGGGGCAGCGCTTCTACAAGGAAAACGTGGGGATTCACGCCGCGAGATTAGTGGAGGAGTGGGAGGTGTAATTGGTTTTTCCTTTTACCTTCACTTTTGTTTTTAACTCCTCTATTTCCGTTTTATAAATAAAAGCTAGGGCGAACACCGGCGAGTGTCTCCTCCTATTTCAGGCTTTCAAAAAAATTGAACGGTCCACTCCATCAATTGTGATAACTCCCATTATCCTAGAACAAAGGCGCTATCCTGCATCCAAACAGGATCCAGTATCATAGTCTAAAACATTAGAGCTGCTATCTGAATCCTCTTTTATAGTTTGTTTTCCGATCAATTCATCCTGAGCTTAGCATGACAAGAACTGATCATTCTTCGACCTTGTACAAGGATTTTGAATACTCTTTATGTTTACTTTCATCTAGGCCACCTTACAAGTACATACATAATCGTGTATCATGGTAGTTTACAAACTTTGGAGGGGAGGGTGTTTCGAACGAATAGGGAAGTGGGCTTCAAGCAGAGGAGCTGGAGGGGTCGGGACTTCGGATGGTGGATGAGCGAAGGGGCTGGAGGGATAGGGAAGGTGGTGGAGGAGGAAGGGGGAGGGGTTAGGGTTCTTTTATTTTTTTGGATTTTATTAGTAGCTGTATCAGAGCATATGTTTGATTAACTCAATGGTCTGGTTGAGTTAATGGACTAAACTAACAGGGGGTTATGTATGGAGTGGCTATTTGGGGTTTCTAGTATAACTATGGATTATCGAGGGTTATGTACGTAATTATGAAGCTATTCAGGGTTATGGGTGTAAGTATCTGATCTAAGAACTATGGGAACTTGCATAGCTTTGTAACTACTAAAATTAGAGTACGCCTCCGTTCACAGATTAGGATCTTTACAGATAGTGATCAATTTTATTTCAAAAAGAAAGTGACAATGATAAATTTTGTATCACTATGACAACCAAACTAATTCATATCGTGTTTTAGCGTTTCTTAAAAAAACTTTTCTAGTCCTCCTCAAACCCCTCCCGTAACTCTTCAACTTTACACATCACTCCCAAATATTGTTAGTTGACGACTATGTTTTGGAAATGAGCTTAAAAGACCTACTTTTATCTAATATATGTTGAGAGTTTTATTATCTTAGTACTTGTTTGTAGTCCCTTTAGTGTTTCTTGATTTTAATGTAATTATCCCATTGGTCTCCATTATATAAAGACACAAGGTCTCGATTCTCACTAAAAAAATATAACATACATGTTTTTTAATATGGTATCGACACATTGGTCCTAGATCATGGTTCGACCTTTCATTGTACCTTAGCAAAAAATAAACCGATCACACAAGTGATTGGCAACAACACCACATACTGCCAGTAGCGGTAACCACCTGTGATGTCGTCGACCGCCAACAACCACTTATTATACCATTGTTGGCAGAGAAGATGGTCACCAACAACACTATCGGCAAGAGTCAGTTGGCACTTTGTTGTTTAAATGTGACGCCTTATGCACACATGAGGGGGGCTCTCTATGACGGTTTCTAGTCTATTATTCACATGTTCCTCAATTTTCTAGGTCCTGTTTGATAACTGGGTTGGGGTATCCTCTTATGAATAGTAGCTGTTTGGATGGTTGAGAGGGTTGGAATGAGAAATGTTATGTGATGTCACATTAGTATGTGATGGATTTCCATCCCGGGAATGCAGATGGGTAGACCAGGTTACCCCGGGATAACCTGGTAACCAAACATGCACTTAGAGTTTGTCCAACTAAAATTTGCTGGTGGACGGGGTTGTTTCAATTTTATGTTATCCTTTTTGGAACTTCTAGTCCTCTCCCATGATATAAAGGCATTGTCGGAAAATCCTTCAGCTCAAGTAGGCCTCGATTCAGACCTCTCTCCTATGTCAGTGCAACTTCTCTTTCTCTTTCAACTATGTCAAACTCAAACATCAAGGATATCAAAATCTCCACAAGGGGAGATCAAGATGGGGGGCGTCTTTGCAATGAGAATGGAGATGAAAAAAGTGTATGCTAGTGATGGTAATATGTTATTTCTTGATTAAACTTGGGTGGTATTCCGACATCAGATGATCATCCTCCAACATCTCAAAAAAGATCCTTGATGCATGGTCTCTTTTCCTTGTGGTATGAGCCTCGAGCATCCACACGTGTTTTTAAAGGGAATTTACATCCACAACCCTCTAAACTTTCAAATTATGCAACGAATCCTCTGTAATTCCGAATTACAACAGATTCCTGAATAGTGACTTCTGTTTACGCATAGGCCCTTGTTGCTACTTCAGCCAATAACCTAGCCATCTGGCTAATCTAACCCCACATAGATCCTATGGCTTATATTATGTGATTTGTCTTATTTCCCTCCCTCTCCCCATTCTCTCTCTTTGGTTCCGCTACCTCTTCAAAGTCGTGCTTATCAGTGACTCCTGCATTAGCAAGTCCAACCTACTCTCTCGATTCTCCCCCAATGAGTTCTCCCTCAAATTCGAGTTCATCAACATCAAGTTCACCATTCGCAACATCCCCATCGAAGAGAATGCCGACAAAGGGTCATATTTGGGCATTGTCGGCAGTGTTGTCAAAAGCGAGCCGAGTTCTCGCCTAGGCGCTCAGGCGAAGCGAGGCCTTGGTGCCTCGCCTGGAGTCAGGCGAGGCAGTTTGGTGTAGGCGCAGTCGAGGCGAGTGCCTTGGTGGAGAGAACGAGTTGCTCTTATGAACGCCTTATAGAAACTTGAACTTTTTAGTGTTTAATATGATATCATCTTGGAGATCCGATTAGATTTAAAAAAAATGTCGAACTATTCGTATCACAAACCCTCGCTTGCAGTCTATTTCGAAATACTCCCATGCTTGCAACCTCTTGTGATCGTCATCACCCTAATCAGCATCATTAGCTCCTCTGTCTTGTAGTTGCTCCTCCTCCACGATTTCTGCGTTCCACCTCCTTGTATTGTACATAGGCATCATTGGATTCAACGTCGTCATCCTAATCATTTTGGGTTAGGTTTCCACCTCATTCTTTTATTTGATTTATGCATAAATATTGTTTATATAGCAATCCTGATTGCAGATGGATATGCAATTCATATAAAAATTTGTTTCAGGATTGGAAGGGGGACAGTTGGGTTCACCCCCATTAACATGTGGAAGTCACAATTATAAAAAAATATGGCATGCTTATAGATATTTATAATAGATTCTATGTAAATGTTTATGTTAGGAGCTTAGAATGTTATTTGTGCAAATACATTCATATGTATTAGGAATGGCTGCGGGGAGTGGACATGACAATATTTCTTTAGAGCCTCGATTGTCTCAAGCGAGTGCCTAGTGCCTTGGGTGTTTTGGAACGCTAGCGCCTCACGCCTTTGACAACACTGATCGTCGGTCACGACGACGTCATGGATCAATGGAGGGGAGGTCCGTGGGGAGGAGGGAGATCGGGGAGGTGGTTGTAGCATAGGGAAGGCTCGTCAATTGAAGGGAAGGTTCGTAGGGAGGACCTTCTTCCCCTATTTTTTGTGCGATTGGCTCCTCATCTCCGTCCTTCTCTCAACCGACGAGGATGATGATATGATTTTCTCCCACAAATTCCATCAGCATTTATGACTGGGCCTTCTCATCTAGTCATCTGACTTGCAAGCCTCCCCAAAACCCATTCTTGTGTTACTTTGTAATTTGATTGGCTCCTCATCTCCATCCTTCTCTCAACCGACAAGGATGATCATATGATTTTCTCCCATCTCCAAATTCCATCAGCATTTATGACTGGGCCTTCTCATCTAGTCAGCTGACTTGCAAGCCTCCCCAAAACCAATTCTTGTGTTACTTTGTAATCTGATTTCTCATACTCACATGTCATGTTTCCTGTTGTGCTGTTGGTTGGATATGAATCGTATGCTTATTTTTCTAGTGAATCTTAAAAAATTCATTAACGGATTAGCAGCCTGGAGTGGTGGTGGCGGTATGGCGGTGGTCGCAACATGAGGGCTCGTCGAGAGGCTTAGAAGGATGGGGAGGGGGGACTGGGAGGTTGCGATGGTGATGTGTGTCAGGGAGGTTGCGTTGAGGAGTAGGATTGGGGACGGGGGATACAGGGATGTGGTGGAGGTTGGAGTGATGGGCAGTGGTGATAAAGTATTTGGTTGTGCGCCTCTTATGATGTAGATGGGCAGATGGATACTTCCAGGATCCATTTACCCCATCCAGTTGTTTAGTCCCACATCTACCAGTTTGGAGATGTGGAGACTCAGTGGGGGCTATATATAGATCCCCACACTCTTGTAGTCAGATTAGAGAAAAAGCACTGCTACATACGCCCCTTTGAGGACTTCTCCCGTGGTTTCATCCCGATCCTTAGGGAGTAGGGTTCCACGTTAAATCTTAGTCTTCCATATTTTATATTTCTCTATCTTATGCTCTGTATATCATTTATCGCTTCCACTTCCTATTTTCTAACATGGTATCAGAGCGGGTTCGATTCTCGCGGATTTATTCTTGAAAGTTTTATCTTTATATTCTCTTCGAGATTCGATTGTAATAGTTATGTTCTTGGAAGATTTTTTTAAGATTCGGTGATTCAAGTTATTGGTCAAGTTTGAGATTTATTCTAGGGTTTCTTGTAACCCTACTTTCTGCGGATAACACCGCCGTCGACGCTGTTTCTCCAAGCTGTGGCACTAGGCCACCACCCTTGTCGCTCCTCCATCGTGCAAGGCTATGGAGGTGCTGGCACAGACGCATCTCCAGGGTGACATCTTCAATTACGAAGAAGTGGCTTTGTGCGCCCTTCTCCAGCAGCGACATACATCAAATCCAGGGCGCCATTCCCTCGTCAAAGGACCCCTCGTGGTGCGCATCAAAGGGCCCCTCGCAACGATGGTTCTCCCCTCGCGACGTAGAGCCCCCTCCCAGGTGTAGCGAGCCCGAGCCACACCCTTCAATCGCACCAGCAGCCCATGCAGGCCTTCGCGCGATGCTCCAGAGTCCCCTGCTCAGCGGTGAAGCACCACCTTCTCCCTCCAGATCACACACCCAGGCGCGATGCCCCATCAGAACAGAGTCCCAGGCGATGGCGCAACCTCTGAGCGTGCACGTACCCCAGGCCCAGGCATGAATATGATCCTCACACAACGCTCCCGCTCCTCCCAGGCCGCACTCTCGCTTTCCTCCGGATCGCAGCATCCCAGGCGACATCTCACGCCTCCCTCTCTCTCGGACCTTGCGTAGGCGGCGCAAGGTCAGACCTCACGCAACGTCGCGTACCCTCCTCCAGACCCCTCCGCGTGCCCTCCTCCAGCCCCGCGATGCTCCCCTCGACCCCATCCCGTGCAGGCGGCGACACTCCCCTCGACCCTAAGCGGCGGTGTGATTGAGGGGGTTCCCATCGTGGGAACCCTAGGCACATATCGGAGAAGCCCCGAAGGGGGGCGACATCATTTTTTACAGAGAGGTTTCCCAATCAGAACCCTAAAGGCTGCACATTTAAAAAAAATTCATTTTCCAGCCCATTGTGGGCTTCGATTGCTGTAAAAGCCCAAAAGTGCCAGTTTGTTAAAAAGGGGGGGGGGAGAGATAGATTGGGCTACTTTTTGGGTTGAGATTCAAGTTCAAAAGAGAGAGAGAGAGATCAGAAAAGCCGCGTAAGAAAAAAAACCGTATGCAAGTATTTTGAAAAAAAATATATACGCAAAAAAAGAAAAGCCGTAAAAAATGAAACGGTTAAAAAAAATGATTTCAAAAAAAATGCGATGGATAGCCGGATTTTTTTTGATTGAGAAAAATCAAGAAAAAATGTGACGACTTATTTGGATTTTTTTCATTCTTCATGTCTTCTCCCAACTTGGTCGATGCTGATGTTCCGACCAGTCTGGGAGAAAGGGAGAGTATATGTAGAGTCACATGTCTATTCAGATGTCAGATTCGTCAGACCAGCCAGTTGTTCAGACTCTACAGTATTTTAGGTGAAGAATTTCCATGCGCAATTCCAGACTCGACGTTCAGATTCTGAGTCCCAATTTGATGCGCGGTTTCAGACTCGACGTTAGAAGTTTCCGAGTCTTCTTCAGTTTCAGACACGCACATGGATGCGGTCTTATTTCAGATGAGCACATGTTTGCCATCTTTTGTAGTGGTCCCTATCATTTCTTGTTTTATCGGCCAGAGCTTTCATGTGAGCCATAGGGACTCCAGAGTAGAGGACCATTCCCTATGCCATGTTGGCAAGGGTTTTCATGTTGTATCATAGGGACTCTAGAGTAGAGTACCATTCTCTGTGCTAGATGGGAGAGACCCAGTTCTCCGACGAGGAGACTTCTTTCAGACTCCATTCTCCATCGACCGTGGACTCCGACGAGGATTGCACTACCACGGCCTTTTCAGTTCGGTCCTTTTCAGAGATGGAGCAGTTGTCTACATATTGTTGCGGGACAGAGTACTCGGACGAGGAGACTCATTTCCAGTTGCAGTGACTCTGACAGGCGCAATTCAGAGCACATGCTCTTCGACGAGGAGATTCAACAGACTCACACTCCAGCCCGTTCGTCCTCCTCACCTACACGACATGAGAAGCAACGTCCTCGATAGCAGCCGACAGTTGTGCGCGTTGAGTTGATATTGTACGTAGTGTCATGTAGCGTGAGTTGAGTTTCTTTCTGTTTGTCCAAGCTGAGCATTACATGCTCCAACTTGAGGGGGAGTGTTGTATTTGGTTGTGCGTCTCTTATGATGTAGATGGGTAAATGGATACTTCCAGGATCCATTTACCCCATCCAGTTGTTTAGTCCCACGTCTACCCGTTTGGAGATGTGGAGACTCAGTGGGGGCTATATATAGATCCCCACACCCCTGTAGTCAGATGAGAGAAAAAGCAATGCTACATACGTCCCTTTGAGGGCTTCTCCTGTGGTTTCATCCCGCTCCTTAGGGATTAGGGTTCCACGTTAAATCTTGGTCTTCCATATTTTATATTTCTCTATCTTATGCTCTGTTATTTTTATCGCTTCCGCTTCCTATTTTCTAACAAGTGGAAATGGGAGGAGAGGAGGGTTGTGCAACAAGGAGGGGGGAGAGACATCAAGAGAAGGGATGTGCATCATTCAAAAGTTTAATGAATCATAGGGATAAAAATGCCAACTTTTAATGAATCTCATTAAGTTTAATGTGGAAATTTGATGGAAGTTAAAACGGGGTTATGTCATGGTATGGTTAGCAACTATCCACGGTTCTAGATGTAATTTGAGATAATGGAAGGTTCAACATGTAATTTCATAAGTATAGAGGGTTATGGGTGTAAAAATCCCGTGATGTATCTCTTGGGGTGCTAAAGCAGAACGTTTACAGCTTCCAACCATATCAAAAAGCAGATTTAAGGGAGGTGCATCCGTGCAACCACTTGGCCGTTGTTAAAAACGATATGAATTGATTATAACAACCGATTTATGAAAAGAGGCTTCTGCTACTTCAATACGGAGTTAATGAGTTGTATCCCTAAAGGGTTATCATATATATATATATATGTATATATTGTCTTTCTATAGTGTACACCCTAGACATAGCCACTACATATATAAAGAGTGGTAGGGACTTAAATTTCATTAAAGAACATTATTGATTTCCGCTAATATATATCAAATGAAGCTATACCCCATCTCAGCAAGTACAGGATGCAGGTCTTGGTGTGGTGCGTTTGCATACATCTAAAGCATCAATTTTTATTCCCCAGCTCAACATCATTACATACGAAGAATCCACAAACCCGGAAGTCGAGAAGGACCGATTCTGAGATTTTTAGGCCCTTTCCAAGAATGGGAAAACATCTCGATCAAGAAAAACTTGAGGTAACACCTTTGAGTGGATTCAAGTTGAACCAAGTCGCATGTACCTTTAATAAAATAGTGCAAGGAACCCACTGATATGGAGACTATAGTGAGTCTTCATCTAAAGTATCCTGATTATTTGCCAAAAAGAAGTATCCCGAACGCCCTTCTGATTGATATTAAAGCACAGAAAACTAACTAGATGGGGATATGGAATGCTTACTATGCCTAATCTGCAAATATATTTCCCATAGGTAGATTTGTTACCTGCTCGATTTATTCTTTAACTTAGGTCATTTGGGTTTCTTTGTAATTAGGGAATCTTACTTGCATTTAGCTGTTTAAATTGTCCCACATGTGGTAAATGTATGCTTTAAAGCTGTGAATATATGGGAGTTCTTTTGGATGGGTGTCTTCTCGATGTCCAAACCCTTTTTCTTTTGATAAAATTAATTTGTCATGCATGTGCAGAGACCCTTGTGAATTCCCTCTATAAATGATGACTATTTTTGCTGGATTCTCTTTTCTTTATTAGTTCTCTGTATAGTACTAAGTAACTCTTATCAGACGGGTTGGAATAACATTATTCACAAGTCAATGAATTCAGGTCTAGCTGCCAAGATTATTGACCAGACAAAATCAATGTCAGATGTATATACTGCGTTCTATGGATTCTCACAAATGCTGAAGAATAAGGTAGCATTCTTGTCACCATTGTATTATTTGTTCTGTTTAGCTTCCTTTGAGGAATTTAAGGCCATAGCTTCCCTACATTATACCTATAAAAACCCAAATAAAAATATAGCATAAATAATAATTATTTCTTACGTGCACAACATCTCAAGCTTCAACTCTAGGTAGAGCAGGGACTGAAAACTAAACATTGTTTTATCGGCTCCACCCATGTAATATCTAGATTATAGCTATCCTTATCTTCCTGTATTGGAATCTGCAATAACAATGATGTAATCATTATTTCTATTATAACTATTACCTCAGACATCTAGACGATGAGCTGTTCCAATTCCTCATAGAGACACATATATTAGTGATCATGTTTAAAACCCAATATTTTAGCTCTAAAACCTGGCATTCGTTTGGTCAAATCGATCTCCATCCTGGTCTATATTTCTCAGTAGAACTGATTTCTCTTAAATCGAAACGTTTACCAAGATCAATTCATTTAGTCGTTTGAGTTAGGTCAACCAAGTCCCAGTCATGGGTGGGAGGGATATGTGAATGAACCTTATCAAATCTACCCACTGGGGCAGGGTTGGGGGTGTTCAGTAGGTTGGAAGTGGGAGAGGTGAGTGAAGTCATCTAATTTCTAGGTCTCTATTAGATTGCACTTCATAAATGATAAGTCATTACTGTGCAAGTATACATTCAGCAGAAAGGATACACTACCATTCTTTTGCAGGTTAACAACCAAGACCCAAACGCCTCTCTCACGCTGAAGCGGGTGGAAGCTATACAGAAAACCTGTCTTGATTCCGGCATGCTAGACAAAAGGTTTACTACATTTTTTTCTCCACGATGAGGTCTTATGCTTACTATGAGTATAATACTTTCTCATTTTCCTCAGAGGGTCCAATGTATACATTGAAGACAAGCCAAATCGCAGAATGCTGCTGGTAGTGACGAACGAGTTCACTCATGTTCTGTTTTCATCATCACACATGAAACTTAACTATCTCATAATCCTCTTTCAGATAATTCTATTCTTGCTCGTGTTGCCAATTTTGCTTGCTGTTTGGGCCAAGAGATGAGGCCAATGCTGCCATCGGTAAGGGTCCCTTCAGAAATGCATTACTTACGGTGTCGTAAGCTGAGGACCTTCATTACGATCTCTTACGAACTCGATATGCAGGTATGCAGTATGTTTCCCGACACCAAACATGGACAGTTGACACTGTAATGGCTTTCTTCGATTCCTCTCGCTAATATAGGCATTCTGCCTTTTCGTAGGGCTCTATTTGTGCTGTCGCTCAAGGGTGTACCTGCGAGTGCTCTGCACGCGATTAGACGCACAGTGATTGTTAGCATTAGTAAGAGTCGAAACACTGTTATTTATTATTAACCAGTGTAAGTTTCTGGCTGTGCGCAACATTTCTGATCTGATGTAGTAATAGTTGTGTAATTCAATAAGCTCTAGGACCCGTTATGTTATCCTCTTGACATCTCAATCTCGATGTGAACCAGCGATCTGAAAGCTTAGAAAGTCTTGGTCTGTTGCATTTGATGATAAGTTGATGTCGATTATCTTGGTAATTTTTCAGGTGATTGAAAAGCTTTAATTTTGCTCTTTAGAATAAAAATAATCTGCCTTGTTATCAAAAGCTTTGTGTTCCCTTTTGTTATGAGAACTGTAGATATTGGTGTACATGTTAGGATCACAATTTTAATACTCTCACTGTCCACTGATAAGAAAAACAAAACAGTCCACGACACAATCACACTAGTCTTATTTCTTCATTTTGTAGTTAATTTTTACACATTTGTTGCTGTATATTATAACCAATATTTCCTTTCCATAAACAAACTCGTTGCTTTGCTATTAAGTCTCATTTCATTATCAAAACCTTTTTCCTTATCATAAATAAATGAAATACGGCTGTTAATCAAATGAACCGATGTTCGAGTTGGGTTAGGAGCTTTGAGTTGCTTAAAAAAGATCCGGTAGCTTATATTTGAGTGTTTTTAAGATATCAAGTCAGATTTTTTTTCCAAAGAATTAACAGTAGGGTTTGAAAATACTGTTTAACAGTTTGGTAAGTACTCGTAAAAAATAAGATATTGTTATTTGATATTCCAAAAAATATTTATTTTATATAGATATAGAGAGAGTATGCAAGGAGTATGTGTCCATGGACGCACATAACTTATATATAGGGGGCCCTTCCAATGGGATGTGTCCTTTATGAGTTCAAGAAGGCAGCCTTTTTTTGTAAAAAAAATACGATCACTTTAGTAGAATACATATACAATTTATTTTATGACTGCATGTTATAAAAAGAATTTTGCATATAGACTTCGATATTATAATACAAGCATCAAAATTGCACATTATAATACAATCTGTGTATATGTATTCCATTAAAGTCATTGTATTTTTTTTTACAAAAAAGAGATGACCCTACTCAAGAATGATCGCGTCCTATTGGAAGGATTATATATATATATATATATATATATAGACAGAGAGAGAGAGAGAGAGAGGAAAGGGAGCCTGCTCTACAAAGCAGGCAACTTCCATGCTGCATGCATCTCGTCCGTTGATTTCGAAGTCCCCCTGTCGTTGGATCGAACATCGTGCACGCGCTTCTTCTCCCTTCATCTTTTCGCGCCCTCCGCCTCTCGGCCACCCCGCGCGCTTCCTCCAGCGGTGCCCTCCTCATCACCGGCGATCCAGCGTGCCTTTTACTTTGACAACACCTTCTTCCTCGTCGTCCTATGCGAGTTTATCAACCTCGACCGAGTCAAGCAGCTCCTGGACGAATTCCTACTTTCACAGCCATATGCTGGCAACTTCCCTACCTTGTGTCTCCCCTCTCTAAATCTGCCCATATCTATAACCCTCTCAAAACCCAATTCTAATTTTCCTCACGCTGTCGTCCCCTCCCCCCTCCCCACATTGACTACGGATCTTGTCCTCCTCTCCCTCGCAACCACACGCTCACTATCGCACCTTCGCCTCCACCCTATGCTACATAACCTCTGGCTCACTTGCGCGACTGCCCTGTAGCCATTGACATCCATGGTGTTGCTCGACATACAATGCAGCCATGGATGGTAGAGTGGCAAACTCCATGGAAGCACTGTAGATTTTGCAACATCCTGAATGCCAGTAGCACCTCGTCAAGTATCTCCACTATCTAGATTTATGCAAAGAGCAAGGCACACAAGGTGTTCGATGTATACAATGTGTTTGATACAATGCAGCTATTCTCCTTGTTAGGCGGAAAGTAGCTACTTTACAAGATGATGTTCCTCTTTATAAATGGTGATATTGTGATCGTTAATCCCTGAAGTTGCCATAGTATTAAGCTCCTTCTTGGTTGTAAGGCCATCATCATAACTATTCTTGTTCTCAATTGAGTAGTTATTGCTAGGGGTGCACATGGATCGGATAAAATCTGTAATCCGATCCAATCCGTTGTCATTGGATTGGATCGGTTTGGATTTATAAGTTCAATTGATCGGATCAGATTGAAATTTTGCAAATCCGTTCATCTATGGATTGGATCGGGTTATTATCAAAATCCGATCCGATCCAATCCGTTAATACGTTGATAAATAAATAATTATTTCTTATCATTAAAGCACATTATATATTTAATTCTATTTGAAAGCTATATTAAATATCCAAGCTACTCCCTTTATAGTTAAAATTTATTCCAACTCAAGCTTTAATCCACATCACTTGCTGGAAACCTCCTTACCCACCTCACTTGTTGGTTTGAAAAAGCATTACCTACCGACAATGTCCTTCGAGCCCTTCCAATTTTCCAATCATAACACCCTTAAAAATAATAATACCTAATCCTAAACAACCTTAGGATCCTTCCAAACAAGACATCCACTCGTGCCGCACACATCTCTACCCTTAGGCACACACATCTCGGCCGGATGTTGACATCGTCTCCAGTTGTGCGCACACACAATCCAATCTTTCTCGTGTACGCATGACCAGACCTCGTCCTCGGTTCTCCCAGACCTCTCTCGCACGTGTATCCGGATCTCCACCTTAGCCGTCTACTGTCTCGTCCTCAGCTACGCCCACCTCGTCCCCAACCGCTCGCACGCAAAGCTAGACCCCCCTCGCGCATGCACAAACAAACCTTGTCTTCGGCTCTCCCAGACCTCCCTCGTGTATGTGCAACCAGGAACCTCACCCCCGCACCGCACGGTCATACATGGTTCTTGTCCCAGACCTCCTTCATTTACGGTCCTTCGTCCCGCAATACGTAGACGGGAAGGTTAGTTGTAGTTCATATTTGATATATACAAATTTGCATTTTAGTCAAAGTAAGGTAATGCTTCTATGGCTTGTATGGGGTTACAATTATGTTATTTATATTTAGTTATAAAATGATTGTTCGTACTATATCCATAACAATTGTAGTTTTTACTTTCCAAAAAGTAACTGTCATTTTCTTTACATTTATCCATGATCTAAATTTTAGAATCATGATTTAAATATCGAGGTCTAGTGTGCTGCAAACTTAATCATAACTTAGATGAGTATTAAAAATCCGAACCAATCCGATCCAATCCGTAATCCGGTGGATTGGATTGGACTGGATTTGCATGTTTAACGGATTGGATTGGATTGGAAAAACAAAAAATCCGTTAAGTGTGGATTGGACACGGATTGAGCCAAAATCCGATCCAATCCGATCCATGTGCACCCCTAGTTATTGCCACTTAAAAAAGGAATACCCTCCGCACATGAATGAATTTCCTTTGGATGAAAAGTTGTTGGTATTTATTATATAAATAATTGATGGATGTTTGATCAGAATTATCAAGCACTTGCGTTAGTTATGGACCTTTCTCTCTCTACAACATGCAGGGATTTAAACGGGGGCAGATTTATCTATCTGTTGTCTGCCAAATCCCGATGAATGAGGCCGATGAATGAGGCCCTGTAATAATTATATGGTACAATTTTTGGTATAAATCATAGCCAAAGAGCTCTGACAACAAGCATCTAGGTGGAAAATGTCAAAGAATATGTTACATATACTACCATATAGATTTGATATGGAGATAATTATTTAAATCTATTTTCTAAGATTTTTACATCATCTTTTCTATTAAGATAATTTCATTATTAGTGAATATTATCTTCATCGGATGCACTTAAATTCCGGAAAGTGGTTAAAAGCTATAAAATGTGTTGCTATTACCATTCTATATTATACAACAACCCTGCTACTAAGAATGTGCTCTCTAGGTGTTTAAATTAGTTTGAGCGAGTTAGCAAATTCTTCAACAGCTATGCATTGTGTCAACTTGTTACTAGTAAATTTACTTTGCATTATCGGAGATACCGCTATTGGTTACTAGGAAGAACAGAATGAACTCAGAATCTCATACAGTCCAAACTCGAAATATAAATATCAAAAGGATATCGGAAGTTCATCCCTTGTACTTTGTTTGGTTGGGCTAAGGATAACGAAGGAATACATATTGCATACGAGCATATCGACTAATGTATTAATATAGTTTATCATAGGATTGCGTTCCTATATCTCAAGATATACTGATGTTATTTTGCATCCAGACATGACCTGAGTCAATTCTGTTGTAGTGAAAAAAAGATCAAAATAATGCCATAGATGAAGCAAATTTCCAATTGTCTTAGATTGTAGACATTTTTACAGAGTACATATAAATCTCACAAGATTCAAATGCAACAACACTAGGGACATGAGTTTCCAATATGAAGGCACAAACAATCCATTCCACATACAAATATACATTCCACACAAATAAACATTCCACACATCTGGTTTCAAACACTTTGGATGGGCATTATCCATTGAAGATTCACGATTGATGGTGGCTTCAATCCGTAGGAGATTCAATTAGTTGACTTGTAGAAGCTTGGGAACTGCACTGCACACATCTGGTGCACACCATTGTGGCTTGGCGACTGCTGCACACCTGGGAGCAGATGTTCACAATAGTGTAGACGACATGGCCTATCAACAACGTACTGCCCGTGGATTTTAATCACCATGATCTCGTCTACAAATTGAAAAGGTTTTTTCCCATTTAGTTCATGGTCGCAAAAGTTTGTCTTGGATCCTTTTGGAGGCAAGCAAAGTGAGACATATCGATTAGTACTTGACACGAGCGAGCTGTCATGACCCTGCAGTAGTCCTACCTCAACAGGCTACTTGTTAAAGTCAGTTTGTTGAGCTGGTACTATGGCTGAACCATAACTGAACTAGAAGGTCACCTGATCCAGATAGCACTAGTCGCTTTTTTTATAGTTGGAACGAATTCACTTCTGCACACACCCTTTGCTAAACCTATAAATGAATTGAAACATAGAAAGTTGATCAGCCCAACTTAGCACAAATACAACATCCAAGCTAACCAAAAATGACTAAAGTATCCAAATAAATGAAGCAACCACTGGACACCAAAGCAAGTGAGGCACCCAAATCATAGTTTAACTGATATAGTTTGTGGTCACATTTTAACAATAGAAAGAATTCTGAAATTGTTCAAGAAATGTGAGTTCAAATGTGAAGTAGGTAAGTTACCTACTTACCTACTTCATTCTCATTTTTCGTCACTTCTTTTTATTTTTATTGAAAAATGCTTCCATGGATTTCCCTCTAATGTCATTCAAATATCACTAGAAAAAGAGTCTCTTATGTGGTAAAAGACGTGGTAAAAAATAAGAATAATGTTGGTAAATTACCTACTCCATGGAGTAGGATCCCTTTCCTCATATATATATATATATATATATATATATATAGGGATGGGGATCATGCACCCAGGTGCATGTAATTTTACATGCACCGAGGCTTATATCTTACATGTTTTTTACCTTTTTGGAAAATATCACCATGTATATTCATCTATATATCCCTATATTTTGCCATTCGAATTTCGTCAGAAACAGAGACTCCTATGTCCTCCATCTAGATAGATCGATTACATCAATTCTAAGACCGTTAAAATTTGTTGCTCTAGATGGAAGGCATAGGAGTCTCTGTTTCTGACAAAATTCGAATGACACATAGGGAGGGATACATGAATGAATATACATGGTGATATTTTCTGAAAAAATAAAATAAACTTGTAGATATTAGCCCCGATGCATGTAAAATTACATGCACCTTGGCGCTACTCCCCAACCCCATATATATATGTATGTGTGTGTAGGGGTTGGGGAGTATGCATCCTGGTGCATGTAATTTTACCTAATTTCCATGTTTTTTACTTTTTTGAAAAATATCACCATGTATATTCATCCTTATATCCCTCCTATATGCCATTCCAATTTCGTCAGAAAAAGAGACTCGTATGCCTTCCATCCAGAACATATAATTTTAACGGTCTTATAATTGCTGTAATCGACCTGTTCTGGATAGAGAGCATAAGAGTCTCTGTTTCTGACAAAATTCGAATGACATAATGAAGGGATATATAAATGAATATGCATGGTGATATTTTCAAAAAATAAAAGAGCGTGGAAAATACAGGCTCTGGTGCATGTAAAATTACATGCATCTGGATGCATACTCCCCAACCCTTATATATGGGTTGATGGGGCTGTCCCCTGGGGGCATCCAACATGGCTGTCCCGCTTCATTTTTGGGCAATTATTTTTATTTTTTTTGAAAAATATCGCCATGTATATTCACTTCTATATCCCTCCTATATGCCAATAGAATTTCGCCAGAAACAGAGACTCCTACAGCCTCCATCCTGACAGGGTCGATTTAAAAAAATCCTGCGATCGTTAAAAAAATGACGTCAGGATGGAGACCGTAGGACTCTGTTTCTGACGAAATTCGATTGACATATAGGAGGGATATAGGGATGAATATGCATGGTAATATTTTTCCAAAAAAAATAAAAAATTGTGAAAAATGGGTTGGGGGCAGCCATATTGGCTGCCATAGGGGCAGTCCCATTTTTCCCTATATATATAGGGAGCCGGGAGCCTGCACCCGAGGGTGTAGGTAACTCCCTGCACCCGACCTTTTTTCTCATTATTTTTTATTTTTTTCGAAAAAAATCTTTGGGGGATTTACTTAATATATTAAGAGTAATATGTGTTTTAATTTTCATGCAAAACAAACATTCCTAACATGTTCATCTAGAATGTGTCATTTTCAACAATTCCAGACCATTAAAATTTGATAATCTTGATGGAGATAATAGAAGTCTCAAATTAACTTGAAATTGGAATGACACCATGGTGAGATATAGTGATCTAATTACCCCAGATTTTCATTTCAAAAAAAAAAATAAAAAATCATGAAAAAATAGCCCGGGTGTAGGATCCCTTGTCACACACACACACACACACACGCACGCACGCACGCATGCACGCACGCATGCCCACGCACGCACGCATGCACGCGCGCACACACACACACACCCACACCCACACACCCGCACACACCCGCACACACACACACCCGCACACGCACCCGCACGCACCCGCACGCACCCGCACGCACGCACGCACGCAACGCACGCACGCACACGCACACGCACACGGCGTACGCCCACACGCACGCCCACACACACACCCACACACACGCACGCACGCCCGCCCGCACGCACGCCCGCCCGCCCCGCACACACGCACGCGCGCACACGCGCGCGCACGCACATGCACACGCACACGCGCGCGCGCACACACACACACACACACACACACACACACACACACATATATATATATGTATGGGGTTGATGGGGCTGCCCCTTGGGGGCAGCCAACATGGCTGCTCCTCCCCATTTTTTGGTAATTTTTTATTTTTTTTTGAAAAATATCGTCATGTATACTCATCCCTATATCCCTCATATATGCTATTCGAATTTCGTCAGAAACAGAGACTCATACGACCTCCATCCAGACAGGGTCGATTTAAAAAATCCTGCGACCGTTAAAAAAATAACATCTGGATAGAGGCCGTAGGAGTCTCTGTTTCTGATGAAATTCGAATAACATGTAGGAGGGATATAGGGACGAATATACATGGTAATATTTTTCCAAAAAAATAAACAAAATTTGCGAAAAATGGTGTGGGAGCAACCCCATTTTTCCCTATATATATAGCCAACATGGCTGTCCCCATCCCATTTTTCGTTAATTTTTTTGGAAAAATATCACCATGTATATTAATCCCTATATCCCTCCTATATGCCATTCGAATTTCGTCTGAAACAGAGACTCCTACGTCCTCCATCCAAACGCCATTTTTTTAACGGTTACAGGATTTTTTAAATCGATCCTGTCTGGATGGAGTCCGTAAGAGTCTCTGTTTCTGACGAAATTCGAATGACATATATGAGGGATATAGAGATGATTATACATGACGATATTTTTCAAAAAAAAAAATTTGACAAAAAATGGGACGGGGCAGCCATGGCCCCATCGACCCCATATATATATATATATATATATGGGGTTGATGGGGCTGCCCCCAAGGGACAGCCAGAGTCGATTTAAAAAATCCAGCGACCGTTAAAAAATGACGTTTGGATGGAGGCCGTAGAAGTCTCTGTCTCTGACGAAATTCGATTGACATATAAGAGGAATATAGAATATACATGGTGATATTTTCCAAAAACTTAAAAAAATTACGAAAAAAGGGGTGGGGGCAGCCCCATTTTCCCCTATATATATGAGAAAAGGGAAGCTGTTATGAGTAACAACCAAGATGGCTGTTACACAAGGCAGTTTCCCCAATATTTTTTTATTTTTTTCAAAAATTCCACCATGTGTATTCATCTACACATCCCTCCTACACGTCATTCAAATTTCGTGAGAGACAAATACTCCTAAGCCCTCCATCTAAAATAAGTAGTTTTTAACGGTCTAAAATTTGTTGTAATCTACCTATTCTAAATGGAGGGCATAGGAGCCTTCGTTTCTCACGAAATTTGAATGACATATAGGAGGGATATGTAGATGAATATACATGGTGGGATTTTTGAAAAAAAATAAAAAAATATTGGGGAAACTACCTCGTGTAACAACCATCTTGGCTATTACTCAAAACAGCTTCCCCAGCCTCTCTCTCTCTCTCTCTATATATATATAAATATATATACATAAATAGGATTTTTATCCAGAGAGCACTGTGCCCATTTGGTCGAAATGAGCCTCTAATCTCAACCATAAGATTTGTATCTCTCGATCCCTAAAAAATAGGAATCGTAACCAAAATGGAAAGAGAAGATAATTGGAAATATTAAGCAATTCTAAAATTTTGTATACGTTTATGGAAACGTGTGTTGAGAGATCAAAGAGAGGCGATTGTCCTGGCATTTTTTGATCTAGCGATTTGCAAAATGAGGCGATGAATCGTGGAAAGAGAAGCGATCGTTTTTATCTAATGCAAGGTATTGTATTTCGATTAAATTTTTATTTCCGTATTTTGGTTTGAATCCGATAATATGTAGAAAGAATTTTATTTTTCGGACATTTTGGTTTGAATCTGAATGTTTATAGACCAAAGTTTAATTTTTTACTATATTTCTGGATCATGAGAAAGTGGGATTTGCAAAGATGAATACCGTAACCTCTGGTTTGGGATTTTGTTATATTTCATAATATCATTTTTATTCATTTTGATACACGATTTGTAGGCCTAATTGATTTTATGTCGAAGGTATATTAATTTCATATAATAAAAAGTTACAGTAAATACAATTTGTTATTTTTCATACGTTAATTTGAAAATATATTGAGTTACTGATATATTTAAGTAATTTACTTATGAGATATTTTATATTACTAATGCTAACACAATTGTTACTTGTCATATAACAAACGTTACTAACAATTCTTTACATGTTACTTGTCATTGAATGATTCTTACTGAAGTGAGTATATTGTTGAGTTACAAACAATTCATTACAAGTTACTTGTCATATAACAAATGTTACTAACAATTCATTACAAGTTACTTGTCATTGAATGATTCTTACTGAAAAGAGTATATTGCTGAGTTACTAGCAATTCATTACAGGTTACTTGTCATATAACAAACGTTACTAACAATTCATTATAAGTTACTTGTCATTGAATGATTCTTACTGAAGCGAGTATATTGCTGAGTTTCTAACAATTTATTACAAGTTACTTGTCATATAACAAACGTTACCAACAATTCATTACATGTTACTTGTCATTGAATGATTCTTACTGAAACGAGTATATTGCTGAGTTGCTTTTCTTTATATAATTCTTACTTTTCACGGATATGAACTAACTTATTGTTTCTTGCAGGAGAATGCAATAATTTGGTGTCTTGAAGAAGCTGCTGTTATGCCGAGGAGCGAGAGCAAAACAACATCATCTAAATGGACTAGAAGACCATTGAAATTTGGATGTTCACCATATAACTATAATTAAGTAATTTATGAGTGACTTTCAGTAACACTTGACGTATTACAAGTAATTAAATAGGCTACATAAGTAAAGAAGGTGTGATTCGATAGTAATTCAAAATAAAGAATAAAACAAGTAAGATATATAAAAGCATCAGTAACACGTAATAAATTGTAGGTAAAAGAAGGTAATGGAATAAGTAAGTTGGAATACGTATAAAAAATCATGTGACCAGTAACTTAGGTAATGCTATCAGTAACACTCGATACATTATAAGTAATTAAAAATGTTATATAAGTAAATAAGAGGTGCTTCAGTAAGACTCAAATTATTAAGTAACTATAACATTAGTAACAATCAAAATGACTTAAGTAAAATGGACATTTGTAATCAGTAATTATTGTATGGACATTAGTAATTCACATAATTAATTACCTATCTCACAACAATAGTTACTTGAGAACTGAATATGTATTACTTGAGTAATATGAATGAATTACTGATCTCTATACAATGTAATATTACATATGTAAAATACTGACAATTGTTTCAGTATTACTGATCTCGCAACACATAATTACTTAAGTACATTATTTACATTACTGATCAAATGTACAATGACTATTTCTTCGGTATGAAATAAATGATTTAAATGTATCTTTCCAAAACCGCATTCCACTTTTTAAGGACTCGATATAATTGGAAATATATCAGGCTCAAACGTATTAATATCCTTCCAAAACCGACCACCTATTATTAAGGAAATGATTTAACTCGAATTCTTATTATGTTAATAATGCAAACCACATTGTTATTGCCAAAACCGCCCCCTTCCAAATAGAACCAACACATACACGTGGCGAGCCCACATTTGGTGCTCACCACAACCCAAATCGGCACAGTGCTCTCTGGATAAGCCCTCTATATATATATACATATATATATATACATATATATACATACATATATATACATACATATACATACATATATATACATACATATACATACATATATATACATATATATATATACATATATATATATATATATATATAGAGGTAAATGGGGCTGCCCCCAGGGAGTAGCCAACTTGGCTACTCCCACCCCTATTTTCCCCTCATTTTTTTATTTTTTTGGAAAATAAAAATTTGTATATTCATCATTATATCCCTCTCACATTCTATTAAAATTTCGTCAGAAACAGAGACTCCTACGGCCTCCATCCAAACATGGCCGATTTAAAAAATCCTGCGACCGTTAAAAAAATGACGTCTGGATGGAGGGCTTAGGAGTCTCTATTTCTGATGAAATTTTAATAGAATGTGGGAGGGATATAGTGATGAATATACAAATTTTTGTTTTCCAAAAAAAATAAAAAAACGACGGAAAAATAGGGGTGGGAGTAGCCAAGTTGGCTACTCCCTGGGGGCAGCCCCATTTTACCCATATAGATACACACACACACACACACACACCACACACACACACACACACACACACACACACACACACACACACACACACACACACACACACACACACACACACACACACACACACACACACACACACACACACACACACACACACACACACACACACACACACACACACACACACACACACACACACACACACACACACACACACACACACACACACACACACACACACACACACACACACACACACACACACACACACACACACACACACACACACACACACACACACACACACACACACACACACACACACACACACATATATATATAGGGTCGATGGAGCTGCCCCCGGGGGCAGCCAACATGCCTGCCCCGCTCCATTTTTAGGCAATTTTTTTATTTTTTTTGAAAAATATCATCGTGTATATTCACCCCTATATCTCTTCTATATGTCATTCGAATTTCGTCAGAAACAGAGACTCTTACGGCCTCCATCCAGACATGGTCGATTTAAAAAATCCTACGACCGTTAAAAAATGACGTCTGGATGGAGGCCGTATGAGTCTCTGTTTCTGATGAAATTCGAATGACATATAAGAGTGATATAGGGATGAATATACATGGTGATATTTTTCCAAAAAATAAAAATAATTTGCGAAAAATGGGGGTGGGGGCAGCCCTATTTCCCCCCATATATATATGGGAAAAAAGAGCCTACACCAGCGGGTGCAGGTAACTACCTACACCCGGCCTATTTTTTCATTATTTTTTGATTTTTTTGAAATGAAACCTTGGGAGAATTAGATCACCGTGTTGTCATTCCAAATTCAACTTAATTCGAGACTCATATCATCTCCATCAAGACTACTAAATTTTAACGGTTTCAGAATTGCTGAAATCGACTCTGTCTAGATGAACATGTTAGGAATGCTTATTTTTCATGAAACTTGAAACACATATTCTCCTCAACATATTAAGTAAATCCCCCACCTTTTAATTCAAATAAATAAATAAATAGTCAAAAAATAGGGTGGGTGCACGGAGTTTCCTACACCCTCGGGTTCAGGCTCCCTGTACCATATGTGTGTGTGTGTGTATGGGTAAAATGGGGCTGCCCCCATGGGGGAGCTAACTTGGCTCCCCCCGCACCATTTCGCCCGTAAGAGTTTCTGATGAAATTTGAATGACATATTAGAGGGATATAGTTATGAAAATCCATGGAAGCATTTTTCAAAAAAAAATAAAAAAATTGAAAAAGAAGAAAATGGAGTAGGTAAGCTACCCACTCCATGGAGTAGGATCCCTTTTATCACACGCACACACGTGCGCACACGCGCGCGCGGACACACACACACACACCGCCTCATTTTTGTGCAAATTTTTTTTATTTTTTTTTTGAAAAATATCGTCATGTATATTCACCCCTATATCACTCTTATATGCCATTCGAATTTCGTCAGAAACAGAGACTCCTACGTCCTCCATCTAAACATGGTCCATTTAAAAATCCCGCGATTGTTAGAAAAATGACATATAGATGGAGGCCGTAGGAGTCTCTGTTTCCAACGAAATTCGACTGACATATAGGAGGGATATAGGGATGACTATACATGGTAATATTTTTCGAAAAAATTAAAAAAAATTGCGAAAAATGGGATGGGGGCAGCCATGTTGGTTGCCCCTAGGGAGCAGCCCCATTTTCCCTATATATATGGGGATGGGGAGTATGCACCCTGGTGCATGTAATTTTACATGCACCGGGGCCTATATCTCCCACATTTTTTTACTTTTCTGAGAAATATCACCGTGTATATTCATCTATATATCCCTCCGATATACCATTCGAATTTCGTCAGAAACAGAGACCCCTATGCCCTCCATCTGGAACAGGTCGATTACAACAATTGTAAGACCGCTAAAATTACCTATTCTAGATGGAGGGCATAGGAGTCTCGGTTTCTGACGAAATTCGAATGGTATATTGGAGGGATATATAGATGAATATACACATGATATTTTCCAAAAAAGTAAAAAAATGAGGAAGATATAGGCCTCGGTGCATGTAAAATTACATGCACCAAGGTGCATACTTCCCATCTCTCTCCCTCTCAAGAAGCGTGCATCCTGGGGTGTAGGAAACTCCCTGCACCCACCACATTTTTCGATTATTTTTTTTATTTTTTTTGAATTAAAAGTTGGGGGGATTTACTTAATATGTTAAGGGGAATATGTGTTTCAAGTTTCATGCAAAGCAAACATTCCTAACACGTTCATCTAGACATGATCGATTTCAGCAGTTCTGATACCGTTAAAATTTGGTAGTCTTGATGGAGATAATAGAAGTCTCGAATTAAGTTGAATTTGGAATGACAACATGGTGATACATGGTGATCTAAATCCCTCAAGGTTTCATTTCAAAAAAAATCAAAAAATAATGAAAAATTAGGCCGAGTGTAGGGAGTTACCTGCACCCGCCAAGGTAGTCTCCTTTTTTCCTATATATATAAAGAGAGAAAAGGGAAGCTGCTCCATGGAGCAGCTAAGCTGTCTGCTCCACGGGGCACTTTCCCCTCCTTTTTTATTTTTTTTCAAATTTTTTTCATATATATTCATATATATATATATATCCCTCCTACATGTCATTCAAATTTTGTGAGAAACGGAGACTCCTATGCCCTCCATCTAGAACAGGTAATTTTTAACGGTCTGAAATTTGCTGTAAAGTACCTGTTCTAAATGAAGGGCATAGGAGTCTCCGTTTCTCACGAAATTTGAATGACATGTAGGAGGGATATATAGATGAATATACATGGAAAAATTCAAAAAAAGGAGGGGAAACTGCCCCGTGGAGCAACTAGCTTAGCTGCTCCATGGAGCAGCTTCTCCGTCCTCATACACACACACATATGGGAGCTGGGAGCCTACACCCAGGGGTGTAGGTAACTACCTACACCGACCTTTTTCATGATTTTTGAGTTTTTTTGAATGAAACCATAGGGAGATTTTCTTAATATATTGAGAAGAATATATGTTTCAAGTTTCATGCAAAATAAACATTCCTAACATGTTCATCTAGAGGTACCATTTTTCAGCAATTCTGATACTGTTAAAATTTGACGGTCTTGATGAAGATGATAGGAGTCTTGAATTAAGTTGAATTTTGAATGACATCATGGTGATATATAGTGATCTAATTCCCCAAAAGTTTCATTTCAAAAAATCAAAAAATAATGAAAAAATGAGCCGGGTGTAGGCTCCCTTTTCCCTATATATATGGGGTTGGGGAGTATGCACCCAGGTGCATGTAATTTTATATGCACCGGGACCTATATCTTGCATGTTTTTTTATTTTTTTTGAAAAATATCACCATGTATATTCATCTATATATACCTCCATTACATCATTCGTATTTCGTTAGAAACAGAGACTCCCATGCCCTCCATCTAGAATGGGTAATTTTAATGGTCTTAGAATTGCTGTAATCGACATATTCTTGATGGAGGGCATATGAGTCTCTGTTTCTGACGAAATTCGAATGGGTAATGGAGGGATATATGGATGAATATACATGGTGATATTTTCCAAAAAAGTAAAAAAACGTAGAAGATATAGGCCGCGGTGCATTGATAACACTACCTGACCACTAGGGTATAAGGTACAGAAATAGGGTCGTTGTGACCCGAGCAATCAGACCATGTATATCACGAAAAATGAACCACTCGATGTAAATAAAATCAATCAAAGCAAGGAAGCGGTCCTGCTATATGTTTAACCTGGTATAGCACCCAGGGTCGAACTCGAGGAGCACGGATTGGCCGAAGGCCTACGAAGTAGTAAAAATAAACAAAATCAAAGACAAAATATTTTTTAGTGGTTTTTAATTATTTTTATTTTTTTTTTGGATTTTTAATATATAAAGAAAATAAGAGAAACTAAAACAAGCACGCTTCAACAATTTATTTAATGCATCAAAAATCAACCAAAAATTAAAACAAAAATATTTTTATGTGTTTTATAATTTTTTATGTTTTTGGTGAATTTTCGATAATTTTCTGATGTGTATTTTATTTTCTAAAAAATCAAACAGTAGCAAAAAGCAATGGCACTGTCCAGCCAGGCCAAAAGTCCCTAGATAAAATATCTAAGGGCCTTAAAATGGCCTGGAGGTATTTTTCCTAAAAAGTAAATACAACAAGGAAAATTCAGAC
This sequence comes from Ottelia alismoides, assembly GCA_037367405.1. Lineage (NCBI taxonomy): Eukaryota > Viridiplantae > Streptophyta > Magnoliopsida > Alismatales > Hydrocharitaceae > Ottelia > Ottelia alismoides. The sequence continues at coordinate 185,570 of JAZKJV010005539.1, read as the reverse complement.
ACCAATTTTATTATTTTTGGAGTTTTAATTTATTTACTAGAATTTTTTTGGGTTTTTTAGTGCTTTTAAGTTTTTAGTGTTTTTAAGCAATGAAAAATAGCCAAAATTGGCTAGAAAATAAAACAAACTAAACTACACAGCACCTAATTTTTATAAAATTTTTAGAGGGGTTTTTATATTTTTTTGTGATTTTTCAATCTAGACAGTACCAAAAATGATAGTTTTTGAATTTTTAAAAATAACAAACGAAATCAAAAATGTCCTCAAAATTTCACAAAAATCCTACACCATGGCAGGAGCCATGTGTCAAATTTTCGTCGAATTTGGAGGTGATTTGATATTTTATTCAAAAATGACAAGAGGGTACTGTGCACAGGGACTGGAATGCAAATACCCAAAGTTCTGGGGGTCCCGGTGCAAAATACCCAGCAAAACACGCGCGAGGCGCGTGCCTGGGGCACTCAGGGACCTATTTGTAACAAAACTAAGTTCCGAGGACTAATTGGTAACGCGTACCAAAAGTCCGAGGGCCTCAGTTGCAAATAACCCAAAATAAAACGCACATGCGTAAAACAACCACGCACAGGGGTATAAATGCAATTACTAAAAAGTTTCTTTCATTTCAGAACAATCAGAACTGCAAGGGCATACAATGCAAATGACCCAAAACAACACGTGACGAAGCACGTGGCTCACACAGGCAGGGGTATAAATGCAAATAAACTAAGCTCGAGGTCCTCTATGCAAATAAACCTAAAACTAAACAACGTATTTAAATATTTACAGGACTCAACTGAAATAAAGCAAAGATAAGGGCCTAAGGGTAAATTACCCTTTATTAACCGGAGCTGCTGGATGGCCGCCACGTGGCGATCGGACGGTCAGGATGAGGGCGGCTCTCAATGCTGCTGCTGCTCTGCTCGATCCAACGGTCCAGGCCAGGACACGTGTGGATCTAACGGTCTGGATCTATCGCCTCGGATCTGACGTCAAAGAGGACTCCAGCGACCAACGGTCAGGATGGCATCTGGAGTGGGAGGCTAATCCGACGATGCTGGAGGGTCCTGGAGGAACTGGTCCTCGACGAACTTCGCCGGGCTCGTGCGGGTGCTGTCCTCCTCCTCGGAGCGCTCTGGTGATCGGAGAAGCAAGCTGGTGCGCTCCTGCGTCTGCTGCGATGCTCCGATGATCGTCCCAAGCTCGGAGGAGCTCAGGCACGGTCGGCGGAGCTGGGTCTCCCGGCCGAAATGACCAAGCCCTCAGATAGGCTCGGTAGGACCTGCAAAAGGGCTCAGAAGACTCGCGGGTCGAGGGCAAAGTGCCTCGACCCCGTTAGGCGGTGTGAAGGTGGACGGTGCGTCGGGGCGACGGGCTTCGGCGACGGTGGAAGACGGTGGAGCCCGGTTCCCAGCTCCTGTGCGAGCTGGGTTGTGTGAGTGGGTGCAAAATGTGCGGCGGAGGAAGGCGGAGATGTGGGTCGGGTCCGATGGTCGAAAGGTGGTCGGAACCGGGGTGAATCGACGAAAAAGTACGACGGCGAAGATTGGGGGAAAGCTGAAATCGAACGATAAGGCGGAGCTAAGGGGCTACCTGGATGGAGGAGTAGACTGTGCTGGAGCTGGGGGTGCTCCCGGTCGTTGCCTCGAGGGACGTCTGGGCCCGAGGCTCGGAGCTCGCTCAGGTGGCGGAGCTACGGCGGACACTTCGCCGGATCAGTGGCTACCTCCTCCTCGCCTCGCTGCAACAGGCGGAAACGCTCGCTGTCACTCGTGCGATCACTCTGGAGCTCACAGGGGAAAAGGGGAATGGCCAAAGATGGCGCGGGAAGGCGGCTGAGCTCCAGCTTTATATGGCTAGGGGTCCGAGAAGAGGGGGTCCGGGCAAGCTCAGGAGCGCGCGGATCCCGAGGGAGCGGCTCCGGCGAGGATGCCGGATGCAAGGGGAACGATTCAGACCCGGGGCTTGGTGGATTGGTGATCGGGTCGAGCGGGTATAAATCCGAGAAGATGGGTCCGATGCTCGAGTCCGTGAGAAATGGTCCTGGGGGGTCAGTTGACCGGGCGGTCAACATCCCCAGGACCCAATGGGGTCAGGCCACGTGGCAGGATTTTAAAGCTCAAAATTAAGGTAGTTATGGCCCGATTTTGTAAAAACTCAAAACACAAACTATTTTTATTTTATTTTTTTCTATTTTTTGGTGATTTTTAATTAATTTTTGGAAATAAAAATAAGGTATTTACATTGTATATCTACATATAGGTATATATACAGTATGTAGGCTTTTGATTTTTGATTTTTAATAATTATTTTTGTACAATTTTATTCCTATTTTATATTTTATTTATTTATAGCATAAAACAAGGAATAAAAAGGTATTTTTATTTTATTTTTATTATTTATATACATAGGACAAATAAATAGATATGTACATCTATATACATGGTGCATGTACAATGTATTTTTGTATTTTTAATTTTGTTATTTTTATTTGATTTTTGTTTTGATTCTTTTTATTTTATTTATTTACAATATATAACATAGAATATTTACAAGAAGTTTTGAAAATAACTTTAGTTATTTACAAGGTTAAATAAATATAGGAGCATGGTTTATGTACATGATGAAAGGGTATTTTTGATCTTTTTGATTTTTAATTTTTCTTTTGTTTTTATATTAATAGATATATATATACAAGTATTTACAAATATATTTTTGGTGAGGAAAACATTTTTATTTTATTTACATATTTGTTTACACAAGAGCCCCTATCTCCCTCTACTTTGGCTTTTATGCGGTCAGGCCCATGCTGAGCCTTCCCTTGGGTTAGGTTGCTCAATATTTATTCTAAATATTTCCCTCTTTTTCTTTTTAATCTTTATTCTTTTATTTTTGCACAAAAACATGCTAATTATAGGTTTTTACACAATGCATGCCTTTGCTAATTATTCCTATTTACAAGCATCTACATGCATTTGCAAAGGTTTTTGTAGCTAAAATATAAGAATAAAGAGTGATGAATGGGTATTCATCACCCCCCTATACTTAACTTTGCTAGTCCCTTAGCAAACACTTATTTGAAAAAGAAGTGAAAAAGAAAGAAAGAAAAAGAAAAAGAGGATGTACATGGATCAAGGTTGATTATTAAACTTGCCTTCATTGAATTGAGGTATGGAGCTCAATCAGATCTTTGGATTATTAATGTGTCGGAACCTTATTTAGACTTAGTCTTAAAACTCAACAGCCTCTAAGTTCCACTAATCTATAACCAAGACTCCTCAATGCTCCAGATCAGAACAAGTCATCAATCACAAACCCTGAAGACCATGAATCTTTTCTTGTCCTGTGAAAGTGAGGTCTAAGCTCTCCACCTCAGAAATGGCAACTTGACAATCCTCCCCAACAAGGTAACTCTATGACCTCAATCTGGCCACTCTTTCCTCGAGGAGCGGGGTATTCCCTTCTAAGTTCAAGTACAACCGACTCAAGAAGAGGGGGAAGAAGAGAATGGGTCAAGGCCAGTGTAGCCAAGTACCCTTGGGAGCTTGACCAGTGTAGCCAAGTCTCCCTGCTGCAAGCTACAACAGGTGGATCATGAAACCAAGCTTTGCTTATTGCACTCCATATACATACTCCGGTGGGATTATCATTTTCTCTCAGACCCACCACTTTTTTGGAGTTCCTTTCTTTTTGCACATTTTTTTAAGTGCATCTGTACAACATTTACATGTGCAGCATATATACAAGGAGTTTTTCCTCTTGAGCCAGTAGACTATCCCTCTTTTGAAGCTTTATTGCAACCCACAACTCCCGTCGTTAGACCTCATGGCAACCAGACCAAGTTGAGACGCACTTCCTTCACTAAAAGAAGAAGAGAGGTTCCGCCTAGAAGTACTACCCTCATATGCTACCCCAAGTCAAGGAAGACTGCCTCCTCACCACCTCATCCGTAGAGAGCTCGGTGCATAGTGCGGGTGTCCAAGTAAAGCCATAATCTATATGAGTCATGTGTTGTTGCTAAGTGCTCTACTTAGGCTCATTGAGATGACATATGACCATAGCCTAGTGGACTCAAAGAATTAAGTCACCATGGACCTGAAAAGCCTTAAACCTAAGTCCTATAAGGTTCCTCTTAGAAGTTAGGTGGATTAAGATCTTAATCAAGCTCCATTTCTCAATTTGATTCCAGGCTAGTTTAAATGTCAACTATCATCCAAGAAAAACTATATACATATGTACAAAAGATGCTGATTTACACAAATTTTACAATCATGCAAAATTTTTGAAAAATGTTTTGAAATCATGAAATGATGATGATGCATGAAGTGCAAGTTTTGTAAAAAGATGTTTACACACATTTACACAAGATTTTTGCAAACTTTTGATTTTCAAAACATTTTGGAAAATTTTTGTACTATATACATAATTTTGATAAGAAAATATTTACACATGCTTTACACAAAAGGTTTTTGAAATCATTTTTACAAAAATAATTTGTACACTAGCTATGTATGTGCAAATAAAAGAAGATTATGTACATGAAAATTTTTAATTTTTGTGGTTTTTAGCCATTTTATTTATTAACACACTCACACAAACTACGAGTTATAGCTAAAGTATATATGGAATATATACACACCCCCCTATACTTAGCTCGAACGATGTCCTCAGAGTCAAGAGCGATGAAGAAGACATAACTCGTGCTAGGTATAGGGAAGTGAAAAGAAAGGCTATATACAAAGAGGAAGAATAACAAATAGAAAAGTGAAGAGGGTCTCGGGTCTTCCCCCTATACTTAGGATCAAGTAATCCTAAGTATAGCAGGCTGTACACAAAGGGAAAACCGAGTGGAGAATGTACAGGGTCTACCCCCCTTATACTTAGGGTAAAATATCCCTAAGTATAGGCAGCAAAAACAGGGGTAGACAGCAGCAAAAGAAATACTCAAAAGGTCTCACATCCCCCCTATACTTAGGGTAGAGTGCACCCTAAGTATAGCATAATCATAAGATGGAGAAAGGGATGTGGGACTAAAGAATGTGGCGATATGGACATCTGGATCTATATACAGCGGAAGATCAGTGAAGCTCAGGCGTGAGATGCATTAGATGTGAGTCAAAGACCACATCTCACGCAAAATGAATAGGGGCAAGATCAACGACCCGCGGCTCATGATCTAGAAATGGCTTGAGCCGCTGGCCGTTCACTCGAAAGGTACTCTCAGAAGACAACTCGGATATATCTATGCTACCGTTGTCGTGTACCTTTCTAACCAGATAAGGTCCTTTCCATTTGCTCTGTAACTTCCCTGGAAATAATCTAAGCCTCGCATCAAACAGCCATACTCTCTGTCCAATCTCAAAATGTTTGTGGCTGATATGAGAATCATGCCACTCCTTGACTTTCTCCTTATAATGTAGGCTGCTTGAGAAAGCTGCATCTCTAAGCTCCTCCAGGGCAGCTAGCTCTGCCCTTCTCCGGTCTCCCATACCATCTGGATCCATGATAATATCTGTGACTGCCCAAAAAGACTTGTGCCTCAGCTCAACAGGTAAATGGCATGGCTTGCCATATACGAGGCGAAAGGGAGATGTGCCCAAAGGTGTCTTGAAAGACGTCCTATATGCCCACAAGACCGAGTCCAAAAGCTGTGACCAATCCTTTCGGTCAGGGCGGACGACTTTCTGCAGAATAGTCTTGATCTCCCTATTTGACACTTCGGCTAGACCATTCGTCTGTGGATGGTAAGGTGTAGCAACACGATGGTCTATGCCGAACTCGCTAGCAAGTGCCTTCACCTGGTCGTTGATGAAGTGAGATCCCCCATTAGATATCAAAACTCGTGGAACCCCGAACCGCGTGATGATGTGCTTCCTCAAAAATCGGCAAACTGTCCTCGCATCAGCGGCTCGGGCGGGGGTAGCCTCCACCCAACGACTCACATAATCAATGGCCAACAGAATGTACTCAAACCCCTGACTCTTAGGGAATGGACCCATGAAATCGATGCCCCATGCGTCAAAAACCTCACAGAAGTGAATGGGCTGCATTGGCATCATATCACGCTGTCCACAAGTGCCCATCCTCTGACAGTCAGTACACCTCTTCACGAACTCCTCTGAGTCCTTGAAGAGGGTAGGACACCACAAGCCGGATTGGAGCACTTTCTGTGCCGTTCTCCTCCCAGAATGATGTCCTCCTGCCTCAAGCTTGTGGCAGTAAGTGAGGACGCTATGGTGTTCCTCCTGAGGAATACACCGACGCCAGACGCTATCCCCTCCTTCGTGGTAAAGGATGGGATCCTCCCAGTGGTAAGACTTGGCCTTCGCGAGGAAGGTCTCAATCCTCTGCCTGGGCCAATATTGTGGGACTTTCCCAGCAACGAGAAAGTTCACAATATCGGCGTACCATGGGAGTGAGGCGATAGCAAGGATCGCCTCATCTGGGAAGGTATCTCTAATAGGGTCAATCTGCTCAGTCTCCTCAGGCTGCTCTAATCGGGAGAGATGGTCCGCCACCACATTCTTGACTCCAGGCTTATCCTTGATCTCAATATCGAACTCCTGGAGTAGAAGGATCCATCTAGTCAGTCTGGCCTTGGCATCCTTCTTTGCCATGAGGTACCTGATGGCGGTGTGATCTGTAAACAAAGTCACTCTAGATCCGATGATATACGATCTGAACTTATCCCGGGCAAACACTATGGCTAGCATCTCCTTCTCTGTGACCGTATAGTTCCGCTGGGCGGAATCCAGTGTGCGGCTAGCGTAGTGTATGGCAAATGGGACTCCATCCCTCCTCTGTCCTAGCACTGCCCCTACGGCAAAATCGGAGGCATCCGTCATGATCTCGAATGGGAGAGACCAATCAGGCGGCTGGAGGACAGGAGCCTCAATGACACACTGCTGGAGAGTCGCGAACGACGAAAGACACTTGTCATCGACAAGGAACTCGGTGTCTTTCGTCAAGAGGTCAGTCAACGGTCAGGCAATCCTGCTGAAATCCTGAATAAACCTCCGATAAAATCCAACGTGCCCCAGAAATGACCGTAGCTGCCTCAGATTGGACGGCGGTGCGAGTTTCCTAATGACATCAACCTTGGCCGGATCAACCTCCATGCCCCTGTTGGAGATGATATGGCCAAGCACCGTCCCTTGAGTCACCATGAAGTGACTCTTCTCCCAAGATAACACCAAATGATACTCAATACATCGCTGGAGTACTCTGTCTAGGCAATCAAGACAGGAGTCGAATCCGTTGCCATAGACCGAGAAATCGTCCATGAAGACCTCTAAGCACTCCCCTACCATGTCCGAAAAGATCGACAACATGCACCTCTGAAAAGTCGCAGGGGCATTGCATAGCCCAAATGGCATGCGTCGAAAAGCATATGTGCCGAAGGGACAGGTAAAGGTGGTCTTCTCCTGATCCTCAGGAGCGATGGCCACTTGGTTGTAGCCCGAGTACCCATCCAGGAAGCAATAATGGCTCTTCCCTGCCAGTCTCTCAATGATCTGGTCAATAAAAGGCAGGGGGAAATGGTCCTTCTTGGTGGCCTGGTTGAGTCTCCTGTAGTCAACGCAGGCCCTCCAAGAGGTGGGCACTCGTGTAGCGATCTCCTCTCCCGACTCACTGATCACAGTCGTGATGCCCGTCTTCTTGGGCACCACATGCAAGGGGCTGACCCACTTGGAGTCGGAAATGGGATAAATAAAACCTGCACTCCACCATTTTGATATTTCCTTCATCACAACCTCTCTCAGGTTGGGGTTCAGACGCCGCTGGAACTCACGCGACGGCTTCGCCCCCTCCTCGAGATAGATATGGTGGGAGCACACTGATGGACTAATCCCATGGAGATCTGCTACGCTCCATCCGATCGCCTTGCGGTTCTTTTCAAGAACCCCCATCAAACGGGATTCTTGCTCTCCAGTCAACTCGGCGGAGATGATGACTGGGTACATCTCTGGCTCGCCCGTAAGGAATTGATACTTCAGCGAAGTAGGGAGCGGCTTCAGCTTTGGAATGCTGGGTGCTGGCAAATCTGGCTGCGGAAGAAACTGAGTGAAAGCTGCTAAGTCTGCCAAATCTGCCTGGGAAAGTGAAAGCGTACTCTCGCAAACTGGATCGGGAGAAGGCTGCTCAACTGCATTGTCTCTGCTCTGCTCTGCATCTACCTCCTCCTCATCTATAGGCTCAGGTGGACTCAGGTCTGGCATCTGATCATGGCAATCGGCCCAATCAGACTCTGAATCCGAGGGATCTGTATCAACTGCGGTGGCATCAGTACCACCGAAAAACAAGGTGGCCTCAGCACCACCATCACTAAACATCGTGCTGCGATCAAGGACCGGCTCTGCTGCCTCAATGGTATCCTGGACCAGGGCTGTGCTATCCAGACTCTCCTCTACTATCATCTCGGCATCAGCTGTATCTGAATATGAGAGGATGGTCTGTGCTGTCGGATCTGCCCAAGCTGCCTCATCGTCTGTGATCACAAAATCACAGTCCTGGTGGATGTCTGGCTCTGTGTCTGTCAGCTGCTCTGAATCTGTAGTAGCCTCTGAGCGTGCTCTATCTCTAGCTCTGTAGTCCTCGACCGTCTCTATTTGTATACTCTCGCCCTCGACGCGAAAGTACACCTTCCCGCTATCATGATCAGTCACCGCCTTGGCTATGGCCAAGAACGGACGACCGAGGATGATGGGGGTATCGGTCACTGACTCAGGGATCTCCATGTCCAACACTACGAAGTCCACGGGGAATTTCAGGCCCTGAATCGTGACGATAACGTCTCGTAATAACCCCTTCGGCCTCTTGACAGATCGATCAGCGAACTGAAGGACTGTCCTGCTCTGTCGAAGAGTGCCAAACTCAAAGCGGTCGAGAAGGGCTGCCGTAAGAAGGTTGATCGACGATCCACTATCTAGAAGAGTACGGTCGAACCTCTGCTCACTAATCTGGCATCTGACATACGCGGCCCCTGAGTCTGGCCTCTTGGCTGGCAGTCGGTTCTGGATCGCAAAACACGTGGCTCTGGTCAGCACATGGATCTCTGAAGTGTGGTTCCTCCTCCTCCTCCTGACTGTAGTCCTCTCTCTCAATGATCGCTGGAGAAGGGGGATGTGCTGCAAAGCCTCCTGGAGGGTCAGCTGGATGTGGAATCGATCGATCATACTCTGGCTGAACTCCTCAAGCTCTCTCTTTTTTGGATTTTCTTTTTTCTTCCCTTTCCCCATCTGAAGGGCTCTAGGGAAGGGGATCACAGGGTCCTTCTCAGATGAAGGACTAGGAAAAGGCCTAGATAGTTCGATGACCGGATCCACACATACATCATGCACCACAGTGGGACCAGAAGAAACTAAACCTTTTCCTTTATTCACAACAGTATTCTGAGGTACATGAGCTGAAGGAAAGACAACATCACTATGACGACAAACACTGGTGGCCTCAGTACCACCGTGGGCTGGCTCTGCTGCTGCTGCTGGAAGACGTCTCGCGGCATCAGTACCGCGGGCTGGCTCGGCTCTGCTGGTGGCGTCAGTACCACCTCCTCGATCTGGTGAAGCGGCGGCCTCAGTACCGCCGGTGGAATCATCCTTGGTGGCTTCAGTGCCACCGTCATCGTCTGGAGCGGCCTCAGTACCGCTCTCCTCCTCCTCCTCATGTGGCGCCTCTGAAGTGTCCTCGTGAGGTAGCTCAGATGAGGCGCCGCCGCCTGCTGGGGTCCTACCGCTCCTAAGTGTGACAAAATCAGCATCAAATAGATCCGAAGATGTATCAACAAATGGGTCACTAGGAGTGGCAAACTCAGTGTGTACTACCTGCTCATATTTCCTCTTGAGGTTGTTCGGATTCGGCTCAATCTGGGCTGGGATGGTGGCCTTCCCTCTCACCAAGTCCCGCATCTCCTGGCGGAACTCGTCCATCTCCCGTCTGAATGTGGCCTGCTGGTCCGTGAGGAGGCGGGCGATGTCATCCAAAGCGGGGCTCTCGTGGGAGCCCGACGGGTAGCCTCTCTGTGGGTGAGGCTGCTGGTACTGCTGGTGGTGGTAAGAGGGGTATGAGGAAGGGTGCTGCTGCTGAACGGGGTGAGCCTGCTGCTCACGTCTCCACGACTGTCCCTGCTGCTGGTAGGGACGCGGACCGAAGGATGATGGCTGGTGCTGCTGGTATGATGGGGGCTGCTGCTGCGGCTGGTGGTGATCTCTCTGCTGGGAGTACTGCCCTCCCTGTCCTGACGGCTGCTGCTGGGGCTGGGCACCACCACTCCCCCACCTGAATCCGGGATGGTCTCGTCGGATCCCAGGCTGGGGGCGGTCATACCAAATCCCGTTGACATCCATCAACGGCTCGGTATCGTAGGGGGCTGGCGGGAGTACTGCCAGAGGCTGGTTGATGAATCCACGATTCATCACCTTAATATCTTGATCTTAGCAAAATCCCCGAGTAAAATCCCAAATAAATGTCCATAAAATACATAAATTAACAAAATGACTCTTGTAAATAAAACACACTAATTATTGTATATTAGATTGTACAAAATAAATAACACTAAAAGCCGCAAAAATAAAGGAGTTTTATACATGTAAATAACCCAAAACTTCATATATTTTTAATAATTTCATTTCAACTCTTTTTTGGCTAATTCTTTCTCTAACTTGTTTATAATAATGTACATAAAAATACAAAAATACAAAATAAATTATATCTCAAAAAAATGCTCCTAGATCCCAATGGGAAAAAGCCGTAAAGATCAGCTTCCAAGCTAAATTACCGCTCCGTATGAACTCCAAATTCACCAAACTCACTTTTAAAGTTCAAGTTAGAAAATTATCTATCCAACGGAAGTGGTTTCATTAAAATCGGAGCTCGTTTGCAAAAATTGGGTTTTGGGACCTAGATGTACATTATATACCATGTATATATTCATTCTTTATTTAATTTTTATTGTATCTTTCTTAATTACTAAAAATACAAAAAAATCATACTTGTGTTGTATTTTAATTGTAGTATTTTATTATATTTTTCTGTTGTAAATATCTCTTATTAAAAAGATAAAAAAATTACATATTAGAAAAGTAAAAAAATGTGTACATATTGTTTGTCTTCCCTTGTAAATTCTCCACCATTTCTCTTCTCTTTTTATTTTATTGTAAATAAAGTAGCCAACTTTATTTTATTTATTTATTTATTTTATTTTTACATTCTCTACAATAACCACCAATTCAACTCCATTATTCCACCATTTTTTCCCAACTTCCCATTCAACTTCATTAATAATACAACCTCCCATTCAACCCCACCACTTTAATAACCTCTCATCCCATTCTCTTTATATACATGTCATTCTCCTCAAATTTGCCTTTGATCCATCTTTATGTGAGGAGAGCCTAGTTCCCTGAGTTGAATCGGTGACAGCGACGCAACCGCGGTCGAGCGACGACCCTCTCTCCGGTGTGATCCGTTGGTTTTTTTGGCCAACATCGCAGCCGCAACCGCGCGCTGCTCGAGCTCATCGCACGCCGGCGATTTGAGCGAAGACCGTGCTAACGAGAGCACATCATAGGCATCCGTCCATCGTAGGTGATTTTTCCCTTCATTTTATCACCGTTGTTATTTTCTCAATTTTTTTATTACATTACCACACCCATCATCATTTTATTACATCTTCACACCCTCATCATCATCTTCCCCTTTTTGTGTACACATTCTCTGTTTAAACAAAATTAAAAAAAATATAAAAAAATTTAAACAAAAAAACCTTTTGTTTTATTACAGCAGAAAAAATTCAAAAAAAAATCAAAAAAAATTAAAAAAAATAAAAAAAGAGGAGGAGCCGCAGGTCACGCCCGCCGCTCCTCCCCTTCCCTCCAAGCGGCACCGCCGCCGCCGCCTGACCACCAGGCTGCGCCGCCCGTGGTCCACCATGGCCTCCCCTCACGCCCCGCCTTCAGCGGTGCCGCCGCCACCAACCCACCGTGCGCAGTCCCTCAGCCGCGACCACTACGCCACCTCCGCCTAGGGCTCCAAGCCCTCGCCGTCCGCCGACCTCCTCCACCGATCATCCGCCTTCGCCGCCTCTCCGCCAAGGCGGCGCCTCCGAGCCATCGCCCCCCGCCGCCGTGAGCTCGCTGCCCCTCCTCGCCGGTGCCGCCCGCCACCAACCACCCATTTGGGTTCACGCCTCCCGCGCCTGTGCGGAGAAGAAGGTCCGAAAATGTTATTTTATTTTTTATGTAAAAATTATATTTGTTTTATTTATAGTTTCTGTAATTACAAAAACGTCCCTGTAAATATTTGTCTTGTTTATTTCAGCTTTTGTATTTGCACAAACACCCCTGTGTTCTCCTTTTAATTTGGACATCTATCTTGTAACGTTTTAGTCAATGAAAAAGGCCATCATGTTGAGCAACTAATTTTCTACATTTTGACTATTTGTTTGTATTTTTATGAGACATGGGTAATTAATTAAAAATAGTTAACTGAAATTCTGTGTAGTTTACCCATTCTGTGCTATTAAATTTATATCTCACACACGGTTGCTCTAAAAATTCCACAAAAATTATATGTGATGCCTTGATATGTGATTAATTTTCTATCCAAATTTCATTTCAAATGGAGTTATCTTGTGCCTTAAATAAATTGTAGAGTGATTTTAGTTTTTGATTTTTAATTAAATCCCCACATATTCTTTTTGCAAAATTTCAACTCTCCTGGATTTTTCATAAAAATATCTACTTGAGATAATTCGCAAGTTGATTAATTTGATAACGTGGATTTAATAGAAATTAATTACTCACTATCACTCTGTTTTCACTAAACAATTCATAAAAAATTCATATTTTGTCAAAAAGTTCCAAAAATATTACTATAGCTTCCTTGCATCATGTTTTCATTCCAGTAATTTTTTCATAATTTTTGCTTGCTGTTTGTGTGATAAATTGCGAAAAAATCCATAAAAAGTGTGCATTTTTATTTATTGCATATTAACTCCTAAATTTATAAAAAAATGTATTTTGTGTTCATCACTGGATTAGGATTCTAGGAAAAATATAATTTGGCTAATTTGGACTAATTTAACATTAAATTAATTTGGCCTTGTTGTATGCTTTCTTAGCGTCTTGATTCACCCGCATTTTGCATTTGCTTCTCTTTTTGCATTAAAAAAAATCTGAAAAATACCGCACTGAAATCTAAACCTAATTTCTTGAATTAAAACCTAAGTTGTTCCTTTGCCTCCCTGTGTTCGACCCCGGACTTGCCCGGGATATAAATTAAGCCGAGACACTCTTCACGGAGATCTTCTCTCGGTTCTGACCGACTCGCTAAGTACGCGTGCTACAACGTGACCGAATTAAACATCGTATTCAGCGACTCGTCAGATGGCGCCGTTGCCGGGGAGGCAAACGACTTAGGGACTAATTTAAAAATTTGGATTTAGTTTTCCATTTACTCGGGTAGTCTGACCCCCGAGCCACTTTGTATTTATTCCATTTTTTTGCAATTATTTCTCTTCATATTTTTGTATATATTTTTACTTATCTCTCTAACATAAATCTTTGTTTCCTTGCGAGGGCCCGGTGGACTTGGAGTGCATCGGAGGTCGACGGAAGCGACGCGAGTTGACTGTGAAGAGCGAGGAAAAGCAATTTATCTTCGAGAGAATTTTTGTAAATTCTAGTAATTATTTAGGTAGTTGCTCTTTATAGCGGCTCTTGTTTGAGAGCTCGCGCATGTAAAAAGACTTGGACATTATTTGTGGTGTGTCGAGCCTGTTTCACTCTCCGGCGAGGGTGGGGCTTGACTTGAGTGGCGAACTTAAGGATTAGGCACACGTTAGTATAGAATCAAATTTGTTTGTGCCCATCGTAAATTAGGCCACACTTATCTTAGAAGATTCACATATCTTATAATATTCATAATGAGACGCACATAGACACGTACTACTTAGCTCAAAATCAAATCAATTCTTCCCCGCTAATAGTATATTGTTTAGGTGCGGTTTTCTCGATCTGCATGCATTTAGTGTAATATTTACAAATTCAGTTTTGCATAATGCATGAAGAGTGCTGGGATTCACTGTAAGTATACCTTCTTCTGAGCATGCATCATAGTTTCTCGTTTGCATTCTGATTTCTGATTCCCATCTTGTTTTACAACTTAAGGTCAAAAGGAAATTGGGACTGAACGGTAGACGTGCTTGTGTGTTCACATAAATTTCAAGTGATAACCTAACTCTAAAATTGGGACTGAATTGAGCAGGTCGATCTAATCAATTGGAATAAAAAGAACCCTTGTTCTCGGGTGCATAAAGCCCTCATTGTTTGTTTTACCTGCAAGTGAGAGAGAGACGACCCTAGGATAGAGCCAAGTCTGGATTTCTTACTTACTACTGGTTCTTTATTTTTAGGCGATTAGCTACTTTTCAGTGAGGATTTACGGGTAGCCGGTAAACGGTCCAGACTTCCTTAGCAGAGTGGGAGGTTTAGAGGACGCCTTAGTCCTCAAGGAACGGGTAGCCGTATTTATACGGTCCGTACTTACTCCTATACTGGCTGAAAGTAGGTCAAACTAGTCGTAAGAACCGGGCCAGTCTGTAGGAAAATACGGGCACCTAACAGCTCGTTAATCTTTCAAAGATTGTATTCTCACCAACTAAAATTGACCAGATAAATCGGCCGAACTCTTACGGCCATCACGTGTTGAGTTGGTGAAATTGGGGGTTTGAATTGAGTTTGAATTGTGTGAGTTCACTCCGCACATCTACGTGCACCGTAGAACTAGCGCCTCATTGATTATCGTGATCTAATAGGTTCTTTTGACATCGAAGATGACTGATTGGGGTGATATTTATTCGGACTTTGCGAATCTCTCGTTGAACCCTTCAACAAGTATGTCTTCAAAGGTCCAAGCGCAACTTGGACCAACCTGGACTCATGACCCTCTTGAGCCCAGGATCACTTACTCTCGGGATGGTTACCCTCAAACCATTCCCTTTCTCTCTTCCCACCTCACCGAGGAAGACCATCGCCTTGGTGAGAATATCATGATTCATAAATCCTCTTCTAATCAAGAAAACATTGCTGATTCAGGACATAAAGAAGATTCGAGTAAAATGCCGAAGAAGAAAGAAGAGGAAGAAGAGAACCATGAAGACCCGATGAGAAACATACTAGCCCGATTAGCTGCATCTGAGCAGCAACAAGCATTATTGAGAGATCAGTTGGGACAGTTAAATGTTGGGGTCCAACTACCAATGGATGCGGCATACAACCCCGGACAATATCAGATTCATAACTACTTGAGTCCGGCCGAACCCGAAGTTAATTTTGAATTGAAGCCGCATTTTCTGAACCTGTTGCCACACTTCGATGGGAATGCTTCTGAGGAACCATATGCATTCCTAAGGGACTTTGAGCTCATCTGTGCTAACCTCAAACATAATAATGTTAGCCAGGATTATATTAGGCTCAAAGCCCTTCCATTTGCCTTGGGTGGAAAAGCTGATTACTGGGTAAAGAATCTTGGGATCATCGTCACCACTTATGCCCAGTTCAAGGACCTATTCCTAAAGAAGTTCTACCCGTTGAGTAGAACTAACATGATGAGGACGCGAATTACGAGTTTTTCCCAATTACCCAATGAAGCCTTCTGTGATGCTTGGGAAAGATTCAAGGACATCCTGCAAAAGTGTCCTTGTCATAGATTAGATGACAACATCTTGGTCCAATCCTTCTTCACTGGTCTCAACCCTGAGATGCAGGGTTTAGTGAGCGCTGCCTGTGGAGGCAGCTATACATCACGAGGAGCGGATACCGTCTGGAGGGTATTCGAGCAGATGGCTGAAACTAGCCGCTCACAGATGGCCAGCAGGGCCTATACACCATCCCCCAGTTCAATCTCACTTGGAGGGGGGAAACCAACTGTAGTCGATCTCTCTCAGGACGTGATCCCTAGCATGGGACTTCTTGCTGACAAGCTTACTGTAGTTGAGAAGATCGACAGGAGGATTGATGAGTTAGATCGGAGCGTCTCCAAACTTCCAAAACAGATGGAGGAGTTGACTGAGAAGGTATCTAAGATAAGGATACCCACCATGACTGCACCCTCTGCTCCCGTATACCGAGTTCACCATGTTCAGGAGCAGTTGGTGTCAGAGCAACCCCAGCCTTGGGAGCAGAACCAATCCTACACCCACTCTTTCCAGCAGCCACCTCCAGTAGCAGAGACAGTCCAGGAGGAGCCTCCACCAGTTTGGGAGGTGAATGGGATATGGTACACTCAGGACCCTGCCCTGCAGGGAAGTATGGGAGACCGACAGACCTATCAGCGTCCCCCGACCTTTCACAACACAGCATTCACCTCCGCACCACCTCCGTCACAGCAGAGCCCTGGATTCCATCCACCCCAGCAGCAGAGGCAGCAGTACCAGCAGTATGGCCGACAGGGCCATTACCAGACGGGCCAGCAGGGCCCGCAACCCCAGCAGCAGCAGAGGCAGTACATTGGCCAGCAGGGCCAGTCTTCCCGTTCTTCTTCCCAGACTTATCCACTTCCTTCATCGTCTAGTCCCATGGATATTCAGCAACAGATACTCGACGAGCTACGTTCCTACAGGAACGAGGTTCAGGACTTACGGGTGGATGTCAACCGCCTGTCCAGATGGCGAGATGAGCAGACTGCACCCTCTACCTCGATCCCAGCCCAAGTTCAGGCTAACCCCAATAGCCTGAACCGTTCTAGTTCTCAGCAGCACTTTGGTCAGGTATACTATTCAACATATCCTAAATCTGAACATGAGATTCTTTCGTGTGACGAGGCTAACCACATGTCACTCAGGAGCGGAAGGACCGTGGTCGTACCTGACCGGGCGAGGGACACGAGGAGGGGCATCTCTGGAGCTCTACCTGAGGAGTCTTCAGAGGACGAGGAGGAGAGGCATAATATTTCAGAGCCCCATCAGCACCATTCGAGGATTTCCACTTAGGGAGCCGAGAGGAGGAGGAGAGCACATATGCAGCATCGTCAGCATGGATATTCTTCTGAGTCTATGGAGGACCTTGCATCTCCGGTTGTGGCGGATACCATTCCAGCTTCTATTCCACAACCTTTAGTAGATAGTTTTAATTTCGATTCCATGTTGCATCAAAAAGATTCTTGTATGAAGAACTCTGTTTCCGTTAAGTCAAAGAATGATCTTTCAGTTCATGATTCAGATTCTTCATCCTCTGTTTCCTTAGCTTCAATCCCTTTCCCCCGTGCTCTTACGGCAGGAAAGCGTATCAAAAAGATTCAGAAAGATGACCCCGATATGGCACGGTTTTGCAAAGAAAACATCACAGTTAAGGTGCCATTTGATGAATATGTGGATAACCATCCTGCCTTCCAAAAATACCTTAAGGTGAGATGCACACCTACAAGGGTTAGCAGGAAGAAGGATAACCGAAATATAAAGACACATGTCTTATCAGTAGCCACAACCTATTGTCTCAAGAATCAGACTTTGCCAAAGAAAAAGAGAGACATGGGTGCTCACTATGTGGAGAGTCGTATTGACGACATTGCGTTTGCACGCACACTCTTAGATAACGGTTCTTCGATCAACTTACTCCCCTTAGCATTGTATCAGAAATTGGAGTTGGGACCACTGCGCAAATCTAGAGCTTTACTCCAATTCGCAGATCGTTCAATGAAGAGACCTAAGGGAGAAGTGAAGAACGTCGTTATCTCGATTGAGGGGCAGAACTATCAGGTGGACTTCACAGTCTTGGACATGGAGACCCCCAATCATTGGAGAGAATCTCAGATCATTCTCGGGCGACCCTTCCTTAGGACCGCAGTCGCAGCTTTCGATTATGGTACGGGAATGATGAAGTTCCGTTCTCCAGGCGGAGAGGTGAACCTTGAGATGAAGCAAACCAAGTGTCAGCGACCCGATTCAGAGAGTAGCACAGAGTACTCATCTTCAGAGGCGGACTGCAGTTTGATTAGCACAGTTGGGATTTGGGGACAGATTCCTTCAAGACAGAGCGAGACCCTTTCATCTGGAGAGGATATAGTGCATGCTGCAGTTTGCCAGGTGTTGTCTGATCTTGCTAGAGATGCATCAACCTATTCTCATGATGACTTAGAGATCCATCCGGATCTGTCAGTTCCATCCTCTTCGGAACAATCATGGGACATAGATGACGAGTCGGACGTGGCTTTTGCCGATTGTTTGGAACTTTTGACGATCCGACTCTCGATACTTCTGATTTGGTGGCGAGTACTACTCAGCTTAGCCCACCTTCATGCAGCACGGAACCAGATTCAGATTCAGTTCAGCCAGATCTGCTTGATGATACCACATTGCCAGAACTGAAATCACTACCTCCTACACTCAAGTATGCCTTTCTTGCGGGACCCAAAGAAAGATATCCTGTCATCATTAGCTCAGACTTGACTTTAGGGCAGGAGTCTAGGTTGTTAGAAGTCTTAGAGAGGAACCGCAAAGCAATAGGCTGGACAGTGTCGGATCTCGTGGGCATCAACCCCGCTCTCTGCTCGCACCACATTTTTACTGAGGATAACGTGAGACCTTCCCGTGAGTTTCAGAGGAGACTTAACCCCAATCTACGGGAAGTGGTGAAGAATGAAATTGAGAAATGGTGCAAAGCAGGGTTTATATACCCTATTTCTGACTCCAAGTGGGTGGCCCCACTTCATGTTGTCCCGAAGAAGTCGGGAATTCAGATGGTCACCAACGAGGAGGGGGTGGAGATCGCGACACGAGTACCCACGTCGTGGCGCGTCTGTGTCGACTACAGGCGCCTGAATGCTGCGACCAAGAAAGATCACTTTCCCTTACCTTTTATTGATCAGATCTTGGAGAGACTCGTAGGGAAAGAGTTCTTCTGTTTTCTTGACGGGTACTCAGGCTACAACCAGGTGGCCATAGCCCCTGAGGACCAGGAAAAGACCACATTCACATGTCCATTCGGCACTTATGCTTTCAGGCGCATGCCATTCGGGCTCTGCAATGCCCCGGGCACATTTCAGCGGTGCATGATAGCCATATTTGCCGAGATGGTGGGAGATTTCCTGGAAGTGTTCATAGATGACTTCTCGGTCCATGGTGATTCTTTTGATACATGTTTAGCGCACTTGGACCGAGTCCTCACGAGGTGTAGAGAGGTGAATCTGGTACTCTCCTGGGAGAAGAGTCACTTTATGGTGACGGAGGGTATCGTGTTGGGGCATGTCATTTCCAAAAGGGGAATGGAGGTTGACCCTGCCAAGGTGGAGGTGATCAAGAAACTCGATCCACCTACCAACGTGAAGTCAGTGCGGTCATTCTTAGGGCATGTTGGATTCTATAGGAGATTCATTCAGGATTTTTCAAAGATCGCCCGCCCACTGACTGAGCTCTTAGGGAAAGACATAGAGTTCGTTGTAGATCACAGGTGTCTGGAGGCCTTTGAGCTCTTGAAAAGTAAGATTTGTACCTCGCCTATCCTACAAGCTCCTGACTGGTCTCTCCCCTTTGAGATCATGACCGACGCTTCAGATTTCGCTATAGGAGCTGTGTTAGGACAACGGCGAGAGGGGATTCCGTTTGGGATTCACTATGCGAGCAAAGTTTTAGATCCTACACAGAAAAATTATACAGTGACTGAAAAGGAAATGCTCGCGGTAGTATGGGCCCTCGAGAAGTTCAGATCATATATTTTGGGCTCTAAGGTGACAATATATACTGATCATACAACCATTCGATACTTAATGGAAAAGAAGGATGCGAAGGCGCGTCTTCTTAGGTGGATTTTACTCCTCCAGGAATTTGATTTGGAGATAAAAGATAAACCTGGAGTGAAGAACGTTGTGGCTGATCACCTTTCTCGGATTGAACTTAAGGATTCTCCTGATCATGAGAGGATTAGAGAGACCTTCCCAGATGAGTCAATTTGTGTTATTGACTCCCTCCCGTGGTATGCCAACATGGTGAACTATCTTGTCTCCAAGCAGGTTCCCCATGGTTGGACTAGGAGCAGCATTGATCGACTGAAGTCGGATTCGAGGAGATACCACTGGGACGATCCTTTCCTTTTCTTTGAAGGACCGGATTGTGTTTGGAGAAGGTGTATTCCTCAGGAGGAATACCATAGTGTCCTCACATATTGTCATTCACTTGAGGCTGGAGGACACCATTCGGGAAAGCGAACCGCTCACAAAGTACTTCAATGTGGATTGTATTGGCCGACCTTGTTTAGAGATGCCATTGATTTTGTACGGTCGTGCCCGATTTGTCAAAGGATGGGAGGGACAGTTGGACAGAGAGATGAGATGCCCATGCAACCGATGATTATTTGTGATGTTTTTGATGCATGGGGCATAGATTTTATGGGTCCCTTTCCCAACAGCCAAGGACATGAGTACATTTTGTTGGCGGTTGATTATTTATCTAGGTGGGTGGAGGCTATCCCAACCCGAACCGCAGACAGCAAGACTGTCTGTAAGTTTGTGAGAGACCATATTATTGCTAGGTTCGGGGTGCCAAAAGTTTTGATATCTGATGGGGGTAGCCATTTTGTGAACCGAGATATGAGATCTTTAGCTAAGGACTATGGATTTGAGCATAGAGTTACTAGTCCTTACCACCCACAGTCCAACGGCATGGCAGAGGTTTCGAACAGAGAGGTGAAGAGTATTTTGCAGAAATTGGTTCGTCCCGATAGGAAGAACTGGTCTCAACTCTTGGACCAAGTTCTATGGGCCTATAGGACAGCCTACAAGACACCATTGGGTACTTCACCATTTAGAATGATCTATGGAAAGCCATGCCATTTGCCCGCAGAATTGATTCATAAATCCGAATGGGCAATTAAGAAGATTAATTGGAGTTGTCACCTAGGGAAACTTTGTCGAGACTTGAACTTGAACGAGCTCGTGGAAATCCGAAACAAGGCATATGACAACAGTTTGATTTATAAGGACAAAGTAAAGAGATGGCATGATCAGCACATTAGGTGTAAAGACTTTGTCCCTGGACAAAAGGTATGGTTGTTCAATGCCAGGTTGAAGATGTTCCATGGGAAGCTCAAATCTAAATGGACGGGTCCCTTTGTGGTTAAGAAAGTGCACGAGAATGGAAGTGTAGAGATAGCCGATCTCACAGATGGTGCACAATCTCATGTGGTGAATGGACAACTGTTGAAGCATTTTGTTGATTCCAAAGAGCAGTTAGTCCAAGTCGAGGTCATCAACTTCATACAGAGTGAGCACAGAGCAGATACATCTTATTACTCTTCATGAAGATGCAGCATCAAGATTCAACATCTTAGAAGATTCCATCACTCTTGTACATATTCTCCCTTCTTTGATATTCTCGAGATCACGTCGGTTCTCACACTTACTCTTGTCCTATATTTAGGCTGACCAAAGCCTAAGTATAGGGGGGACCGATGCCCACCATGTGTAGTTACTCATCATTTCTCCTCTTGACCTCGTCCGCCCCATTTTTGCTCTTCTTCTACACTTAGGCTGTCCAGAGCCTAAGTATAGGAGGGGCGGATCGACTTCTATACTTTCTATTATTTTAGCTTTCCTACGCTTAGTACGAGCTATGTCGTTTTGTCACCTAGTGCCATGAGGACATAACACAAGCTAAGTATAGGGGGGCGTGTATATATTACATATATACTTTACCCATACCTCGTACTTTCACGTATTTTTTTATATATTATACAATAATTATGGGGCGGGTAAAAAAAAAGTAAAAAAAAAACTTTTTCAAAACAAAAGTAAAAAAAAAAACTTTTTCCTAAAACTTAAAAAAAACAAAAAAAACTCTTTTATCTTATTTGCTATAAAAAAAACTTTTTCAAAAAAAGTCTTTTCTTATTCACCTATCTTTTTCAAAAAAAAAAAACTTCTTTGCCTTTGTTTGTCAAAAAAAAAACAACAACAACAAAACAAAAAAAACTTTTTCTAAAACTTTAAAAAAACAAAAAAAAACAACAAAAAAAACATTCATAAAAAAAACTAAAAAAAACTAAAAAAAACTAAAAAAAACCTAACTAATAAGTTGGTTTAATCCCTGACACAATTCACTTTCACACAAGACTAGTGATGATCAAGAACACTTGGTTTATGAGCTCTTGAGATTTTGAGTTAACCAACCTTAGTCATTAGGGTCCTTGACTTAATTATTCACATTTCCCTAGTTTGAAAGATTTGTGTGCTATATTGCATGCTTAGTCTCTACCTTAAGAATATGATCAGCACCTCACATACACGACTGCAGTTATGATGAGATGAGTTGAAATTTCACTTGAGGAACTGGGATGAGGGATTTGAGTTTGGACTTGATTTGATGATGCTCGAGGATGGGATAAAATCAATGAAGGCTTCATGAAACCTGAGTTTCAGCATCTTTAGCCAGTATGAAAACATGGTTCTTATACTATCTCTTGACATTTACCTATGTGCCAGGGTGTGATAAAATAAAAAAATTGTTGATCAGTGTGCGCCAACTCTTGGTAAAAGCAGTGGAGCTAGCCAAAAATACTACAAAGCAATGAAATGTCAAAGAAAAGCTCTCATTCCACAAAGTCAATTATCAAAAGAGCTTCCACCAAAGGCGAGCGCTCCCAACCATTTCAAAGTGTCCACTTGGACCACCGCTATTAGGACCAGGAGTCGGGCTTGCACCAAAAAAGGGCTCTGCATCGTAAATGCTACAAGTCTGGGTGTAGAAGGTACGATAGGTACTCAAAAAAGGCACACCCCGGTGTACTCCCAGGAAAACAAGTGCAGACGGCTCCAACTTCTCTTGACAGACGCACTGATCAACACCAAAAAAAAATATATGTGTTGCGTAATAAGGCACTTGAGAGGATCCTTGTTCCAATGAGAGGGAGAGAAGAAATGACACAATCCTATGCCCTCCATCGACTGGCCTTCCATCTACACTTTCAAGTCTGACAACTAAAGAGACGGTGGATTGGATGCAAGAAATGATTTATTCCCTAGTGTTGAGGATCGGGTCCATAGGAGAGTCTCTTGGACTGGAACCTTGGGTGACGTTGTGACTCTACTCTTGTAACTGCAGTCAACACTTAAAGTCATATCCCTTATATATACGTATACAAAGAGAGTCTGATGATTAGGGAAATTGGGTACCTTTTGACTAGAGCTTGGTTCAGCTTAGAATTTTAGGATCTCTAAAACCGAGAGTTCTTGAACGGATCAAGTCTTGTATTCACATGCACAGTCAGAGGTTAACCCAACTTATTCATTCTTTATTTGCTCAAGGACTAGCAAAGTTTAAGTATAGGGGGGTGATGAATCCACGATTCATCACCTTAATATCTTGATCTTAGCAAAATCCCCAAGTAAAATCCCAAATAAATGTCCATAAAATACATAAATTAACAAAATAACTCTTGTAAATAAAACACACTAATTATTGTATATTAGATTGTACAAAATAAATAACACTAAAAGCCGCAAAAATAAAGGAGTTTTATACATGTAAATAACCCAAAACTTCATATATTTTTAATAATTTCATTTCAACTCCTTTTTGGCTAATTCTTTCTCTAACTTGTTCATAATAATGTACATAAAAATACAAAAATACAAAATAAATTATATCTCAAAAAAATGCTCCTAGATCCTAATGGGAAAAAGCCGTAAAGACCAACTTCCAAGCTAAATTCCCGCTCCGTATGAACTCCAAATTCACCAAACTCACTTTTAAAGTTCAAGTTAGAAAATTATCTATCCAACGGAAGTGGTTTCATTAAAATCGGAGCTCGTTTGCAAAAGTTGGGTTTTGGGACCTAGATGTACATTATATACCATGCATATATTCATTCTTTATTTACTTTTTATTGTATCTTTCTTAATTATTAAAAATACAAAAAAGTCATACTTGTGTTGTATTTTAATTGTAGTATTTTATTATATTTTTCTGTTGTAAATATCTCTTATTAAAAAGATAAAAAAATTACATATTAGAAAAGTAAAAAAAATGTGTACATATTGTTTGTCTTCCCTTGTAAATTCTCCACCATTTCTCTTCTCTTTTTATTTTATTGTAAATAAAGTAGCCAACTTTATTTTATTTATTTATTTATTTTATTTTTACATTCTCTACAATAACCACCAATTCAACTCCAGTATTCCACCATTTTTTCCCAACTTCCCATTCAACTTCATTAATAATACAACCTCCCATTCAACCCCACCACTTTAATAACCTCTCATCCCATTCTCTTTATATACATGTCATTCTCCTCAAATTTGCCTTTGATCCATCTTTATGTGAGGAGAGCCTAGTTCCCTGAGTTGAATCGGTGACAACGACGCAACCGCGGTCGAGCGACGGCCCTCTCTCCGGTGTGATCCGTTGGTTTTTTTTGGCCAACATCGCAGCCGCAACCGCGCGCTGCTCGAGCTCATCGCACGCCGGTGATTTGAGCGAAGACCGTGCTAACGAGAGCACATCATAGGCATCCGTCCATCGTAGGTAATTTTTCCCTTCATTTTATCACCGTTGTTATTTTCTCAATTTTTTTATCACATTACCACACCCATCATCATTTTATTACATCTTCCCACCCTCATCATCATCTTCCCCTTTTTGTGTACACATTCCCTGTTTAAACAAAATTAAAAAAAATATAAAAAATTTTAAACAAAAAAAACCTTTTGTTTTATTACAGCAGAAAAAATTCAAAAAAAAATCAAAAAAAATTAAAAAAAAATAAAAAAAGAGAGGAGGAACCACAGGTCACGCCCGCCGCCCCTCCCCTTCCCTCCAAGCGGCACCGCCGCCGCCGCCTGACCACCAGGCCGCGCCGCCCGCGGTCCACCGCGGCCTCCCCTCACGCCCCGCCTTCAGCGGTGCCGCCGCCACCAACCCACCGTGCGCAGCCCCTCAGCCGCGACCACCGCGCCACCTCCGCCTAGGGCTCCAAGCCCTCCGCCGACCTCCTCCACCGATCATCCGCCTTCACCGCCTCTCCGCCAAGGCGGCGCCTCCGCGCCATCGCCCCCCGCCGCCGTGAGCTCGCTGCCCCTCCTCGCCGGTGCCGCCCGCCACCAACCACCCATTTGGGTTCACGCCTCCCGCGCCTGTGCGGTGAAGAAGGTATGAAAATGTTATTTTATTTTTTATGTAAAAATTATATTTGTTTTATTTATAGTTTCTGTAATTACAAAAACGTCCCTGTAAATATTTGTCTTGTTTATTTCAGCTTTTGTATGTGCACAAACACCCCTGTGTTCTCCTTTTAATTTGGACATCTATCTTGTAACGTTTTAGTCAATGAAAAAGGCCATCATGTTGAGCAACTAATTTTCTACATTTTGACTATTTGTTTGTATTTTTGTGAGACATGGGTAATTAATTAAAAATAGTTAACTGAAATTCTGTGTAGTTTACCCATTCTGTGCTATTAAATTTATATCTCACACACGGTTGCTCTAAAAATTCCACAAAAATTATATGTGATGCCTTGATATGTGATTAATTTTCTATCCAAATTTCATTTCAAATGGAGTTGTCTTGTGCCTTAAATAAATTGTAGAGTGATTTTAGTTTTTTATTTTTAATTAAATCCCCGCATATTCTTTTTGCAAAATTTCAACTCTCATGGATTTTTCATAAAAATATCTACTTGAGATAATTCGCAAGTTGATTAATTTGATAACGTGGATTTAATAGAAATTAATTACTCACTATCACTCTGTTTTCACTAAACAATTTATAAAAAATTCATATTTTGTCAAAAAATTCCAAAAATATTACTGTAGCTTCCTTGCATCATGTTTTCATTCCAGTAATTTTTTCATAATTTTTGCTTGCTGTTTGTGTGATAAATTGCGAAAAAACCCATAAAAAGTGTGCATTTTTATTTATTGCATATTAACCCCTAAAATTATAAAAAAATGTATTTTGTGTTCATCACTGGATTAAGATTCTAGAAAAAAAATATAATTTGGCTAATTTGGACTAATTTAACATTAAAATTAATTTGGCCTTGTTGTATGCTTTCTTAGCGTCTTGATTCACCCGCATTTTGCATTTGTTTCTCTTTTTGCATTAAAAAAAATCTGAAAAATACCGCACTGAAATCTAAACCTAATTTCTTGAATTAAAACCTAAGTTGTTCCTTTGCCTCCCTGTGCTCGACCCCGGACTTGCCCGGGATATAAATTAAGCCGAGACACTCTTCACGGAGATCTTCTCTCGGTTCTGACCGACTCGCTAAGTACGCGTGCTACAACGTGACCGAATTAAACATCGTATTCAGCGACTCGTCACTGGTCCGGCTGGTAAACCACCATCTGCATCTCTGGAGATGGTGGGGACTGGTAGGTGGGCTGCGGCTGCTGGTACGGCTCCGCCTGTACAAGGTGAACCTGTCTAGGCTGCACAGGGGTGCTGGAGCGCTGGGACGAGCTGCTGCTGCTGCCGGAGTCGCCTCGCGACTGAAGACGGGGCTGAGAAGCCATCTGTGCCTCCTGGAGACACATGAGCTGTGTCTTCATGTCGCTCAGAACCTGTGCCATCTGCTCCATCTACGTGATGCTCTGGCACTGCTTCTTCTCGAACAGCTCCATGCGGTCCAACTTCTCGCTGATGATACCCATGTCCGCAGCGGACGACTCTAACTATGCTGCTGCGACTGTGGACGAACTGGATGGACCTGCATCTACCCGTGCTATCCGCTGGTACTGCACGGGTCCTGGCTGCTGTGGCTGGGGCCTCTGAGAGTATAACATGGTCTGGGACATCACCATGTAGTTTTCGGCCATCTCCTCGTAGATGGCCCAGACCTGGTCGTGGTCCTTGGCGAAGTAGGACCCGCCGCAAGAAGCGTTCACCAGACCCTGTAGCTCTGGCGTCAACCCGCTGAAGAAGCTCTGAACCAAGTTCGGCTTGGAGATGTCGTGGTGCGGGCATCGGTCTAGGAGCTCTCAAAACCTCTCCCATGCCTCGTGAAACTGCTCGTTGGGGAGCATGGAGAAGTTGCTGATCAGGGCCCTCGCTGCATTGGTCCGCCCGAGTGGATAGTACTTGTTCAAGTACTCGGTGCGGAGCTGCTCCCAGGTGTAGACAAACTTCCCTAAATGTTTCAGCCAGGCGGCTGCTCTATCTGCCAGTGAAAAAGGGAAGGCTATCATCCGGATCGTGTCCTGGTCCACGTGACGATCGTGGACAGTGCTGCAGATCATCAGGAACTCCTGGAGGTGGAGGTGGGGCTCCTCAGTGGCAAGTCCGTGGAAGCGGGGTAGCAACTGCAAGGTGTTCGGGGGGAACTTGAAGTCCCCCACGATCGCCGGCACCACTACCCAGTGATGCATCAGAGTAGATCCGGGATTGTGTAGCTCCCGCATCGGTCGTGGTGGTCCTCCTGCCGCGACGGCTGCCGCTGCGGCTGCTGCGGCACGTCCATCTGCATCATCCGGTATCTCCTCGGGCTCGCTCTGCTGGTCTCGCTCTGCTCTGAGCCTCTCCAACTCACGCCTCATCTCAATCATAAATGCTCCCTGATCGTGGAGCTGCTGCTGGACTGTCTCAAGTGATGCGATCAGGGTGGAGTTGATCGCTCCCTGGTCAAGTACAAAATGCTCGGGCTGACGGGAGTGATCATCTGAACTGCC
This sequence comes from Ottelia alismoides, assembly GCA_037367405.1. NCBI lineage: Eukaryota > Viridiplantae > Streptophyta > Magnoliopsida > Alismatales > Hydrocharitaceae > Ottelia > Ottelia alismoides. The sequence continues at coordinate 157,919 of JAZKJV010005539.1, read as the reverse complement.
GGCTCTGGCCATCGCGACGTCTGCAAAATCAAACGAGCCCAACTCAGGTGCTGTCAAATCAATCAGTCTCTCCTCGGGCTCGTGTCTCTCAGGTAGATCAGAAAGGGGGTCGAGGGGGAACAGGGTGGAATCGTACTCGGGCTCGGAGAGCGGGTCTGAGCTCTCGCGAGCCAACCTAGATGATGAGGTAGACGTGCCCGAAAGCGGTGCAGCCAGAGGCTGCCTAAGAGACCGTCTACCCATCATCTTGATCTGACGAGTAAGCCGGATGAGATCTGGAAAAATTATGATCAGAAAACAAACCCCCGGTTCACCAACGCAACGCGAGCTGAAGATCGTGAAAGTTCGGTCAAATTATCTTGTCGATTTTATTTTGGTGAACACACAGAATATCAGAGCGCTTACGTGACCTGTTGGGATATCCGATGCTAACCCAACCGACTGGCCCGCACGGAAGAGTCGGTAATCAGTCGGGACTAGCACCGGGGGGCTTTACCTAGGGTGCGGGTCACTCTCTCGCGCATCCAAACCATACAATGAGGGGGTTGCTCTCCCAAGACAAAATTTTTAGGGTGAGCGGTTTTTAAGATCAATAATTTTTAGTAGTCCCAATTTTATGGTTTCACTTTTTAATCTTTTTCAAATGAAAACAAACGTCCTAACGAATTTTTCGGTTCTCCTGATTATTAAGTCCAAAACAGGGGGAGAAGACAAAAAAGCCGATGCGCGATAAATCAATGATGCATGCTGAGTAAGAAATGCGTACCTTGCCTCCAGCACTCTACATGCAATATGATCCGCGCATAAAAGTAAAGATAGAAAGAAAACTACCTATATGATGCAACGGGAAAGCCGAGTCCTAAACGAGCAACTTCTAGCGAAGAACCGTCTAACCGGTCACCGACCTCCAAGCCAAAGAGTCCGGTCTTGGCCCGTCCCTACTCTGTCCGACAAATCGGGGGTAGGAGAAAGCGCTTTACAGGACGGGCTACGGCACGTAGGCTACGAAGGAAAATGAGTCGGTTATTTTTATTAGTGATTTTTAAGTAGGTCCAATTAACGATCTATGGGAACAGATAAGCAATTAGGTGTGTGGATCCTACTAATTACGGCACAGTCACCAGAAATTCCTAAGTCTAGGGGCTCGAGCAAAAACCGCATAAACACCGGAAAAGGCAGAAAGAAAAGAAAATAAAACCGCGAAAAAGCCGCGAAAAACCGCGCAAGTCCTAAGGGTCCCCCGAGCACACCGGTGCTCGGCGAAACAGACCCGCTACGACAAGTCCACAACTGTCCAAGAAGTCCAAGTCCTGTATTATTACAATAATGAATAGAAATAAAAAGACCTCGCCCACTCAGCTCTCTCTCACTCTCTCCTGCGGCCCCACGAAGAAAGGGACCGCCTCCGAATCCCGCGGTTGTGTCGGCTCCTCGAGAGTAGCCGCCTCGGTCCTCGGGCCCTCGCAAGAGAAAACAAAGTGGTCAGAACCAATAAAATAAAATAATAATGAATGAAAATGAAAGTAAAAGGGTATATATGCAAAAATGCAAAATAAAATAAACACACAAAATCAAACAAAAACAAAAATAAAAAGAAAAGAGAAATAAAACAAGATAAAACAAAAAAGAAAATATAAACAAAAGCCGCGAAAAACGGGGAAACAAAAACGAAAAGAAAATAAGAAAAACTACTAAGCCGTGCTCCCCGGCAACGACGCCATTCTGACAACACTACCTGACCACTAGGGTATAAGGTACAGAAATAGGGTCGTTGTGACCCGAGAAATCAGACCATGTATATCAAGAAAAATGAACCACTCGATGTAAATAAAATCAATCAAAGCAAGGAAGCGGTCCTGCTATATGTTTAACCTGGTATAGCACCAAGGGTCGAACTCGAGGAGCACGGATTGGCCGAAGGCCTACGAAGTAGTAAAAATAAACAAAATCAAAGACAAAATATTTTTTAGTGGTTTTTAATTATTTTTATATTTTTTTGGATTTTTAATATATAAAGAAAATAAGAGAAACTAAAACAAGCACGCTTCAACAATTTATTTAATGCATCAAAAATCAACCAAAAATTAAAACAAAAATATTTTTATGTGTTTTATAATTTTTTATGTTTTTGATGAATTTTTGATAATTTTCTGATTGTATTTTATTTTCTAAAAAATCAAACAGTAGCAAAAAGCAATGGTACTGTCCAGCCAGGCCAAAAGTCCCTAGATAAAATATCTAAGGGCCTTAAAATGGCCTGGAGGTATTTTTCCTAAAAAGTAAATACAACAAGGAAAATTCAGAACCAATTTTATTATTTTTGGAGTTTTAAATTATTTACTAGAATTTTTATGGGTTTTTTAGTGTTTTTTAGTTTGTAGTGTTTTTAAGCAATGAAAAATAGCCAAAATTGGCTAGAAAATAAAACAAACTAAACTAAACAGCACCTAATTTTTATAAAATTTTTAGAGAGGTTTTTATATTTTTTTGTGATTTTTCAATCTAGAAAATACCAAAAATGATAGTTTTTGAATTTTTAAAAATAACAAACGAAATCAAAAATGTCCTCAAAAATTCACAAAAATCCTACACCATGGCAGGAGCCATGTGTCAAATTTTCGTCGAATTTGGAGGTGATTTGATATTTTATTCAAAAATGACAAGAGGGTACTGTGCACAGGGACTGGAATGCAAATACCCAAAGTTCTGGGGGTCCCGGTGCAAAATACCCAGCAAAACACGCGCGAGGCGCGTGCCTGGGGCACTCAGGGACCTATTTGTAACAAAACTAAGTTCCGAGGACTAATTGGTAACGCGTACCAACAGTCCGAGGGCCTCAGTTGCAAATAACCCAAAATAAAATGCACATGCGTAAAACAACCACGCACCGGGGTATAAATGCAATTACTAAAAAGTTTCTTTCATTTCAGAACAATCAGAATTACAAGGGCATACATTGCAAATGACCCAAAACAACACGTGACGAAGCACGTGGCTCACACAGGCAGGGGTATAAATGCAAATAAACTAAGCTCGAGGTCCTCTATGCAAATAAACCTAAAACTAAACAACGTATTTAAATATTTACAGGACTCAATTGAAATAAAGCAAAGATAAGGGCCTAAGGGTAAATTACCCTTTATTAACCGGAGCTGTTGGATGGCCGCCACGTGGCGATCGGACGGTCAGGATGAGGGCGGCTCTCAACGCTGTTGCTGCTCTGCTCGATCCAACGGTCCAGGCCAGGACACGTGTGGATCTAACGGTCTGGATCTATCGCCTCGGATCTGACGTCAAAGAGGACTCCAGCGACCAACGGTCAGGATGGCATCTGGAGTGGGAGGCTAATCCAACGACGCTGGAGGGTCCTGGAGGAACTGGTCCCCGGCGAACTTCGCTGGGCTCGTGCGGGTGCTGTCCTCCTCCTCGGAGCGCTCTGGTGATCGGAGAAGCAAGCTGGTGCGCTCCTGCATCTGCTGCGGTGCTCCGATGATCGTCCCAAGCTCGGAGGAGCTCAGGCACGGTCGGCGGAGCTGGGTCTCCCGGCCGAAATGACCAAGCCCTCAGATAGGCTCGGTAGGACCTGCAAAAGGGATAAGAAGACTCGCGGGTCGAGGGCAAAGTGCCTCGACCCCGTTAGGCGGTGTGAAGGTGGACGGTGCATCGGGGCGACGGGCTCCGGCGACGGTGGAAGACGGTGGAGCCCGGTTCCCAGCTCCTGTGCGAGCTGGGTTGTGTGAGTGGGTGCAGAATGTGCGGCGGAGGAAGGCGGAGATGTGGGTCGGGTCCGATGGTCGAAAGGTGGTCGGAACCGGGGTGAATCGACGAAAAAGTACGACGGCGAAGATTGGGGGAAAGCTGAAATCGAACGATAAGGCGGAGCTAAGGGGCTACCTGGATGGAGGAGTAGACTGTGCTGGAGCTGGGGGTGCTCCCGGTCGTTGCCTCGAGGGACGTCTGGGCCCGAGGCTCGGAGCTCGCTCAGGTGGCGGAGCTACGGCGGACACTTCGCCGGATCAGTGGCTACCTCCTCCTCGCCTCGCTGCAACAGGCGGAAACGCTCGCTGTCACTCGTGCGATCACTCTGGAGCTCACAGGGGAAAAGGGGAATGGCCAAAGATGGCGCGGGAAGGCAGCTGAGCTCCAGCTTTATATGGCTAGGGGTCCGAGAAGAGGGGGTCCGGGCAAGCTCAGGAGCGCGCGGATCCCGAGGGAGCGGCTCCGGCGAGGATGCCGGATGCAAGGGGAACGATTCGGACCTGAGGCTTGGTGGATTGGTGATCGGGTCGAGCGGGTATAAATCCGAGAAGATGGGTCCGATGCTCGAGTCCGTGAGAAATGGTCCTGGGGGGGCCAGTTGACCGGGCGGTCAACATCCCCAGGACCCAATGGGGTCAGGCCACGTGGCAGGATTTTAAAGCTCAAAATTAAGGTAGTTATGGCCCGATTTTGTAAAAACTCAAAACACAAACTATTTTTATTTTATTTTTTTCTATTTTTTGGTGATTTTTAATTAATTTTTGGAAATAAAAATAAGGTATTTACATTGTATATCTACATATAGGTACATATACAATATGTAGGCTTTTGATTTTTGATTTTTAATAATTATTTTTGTACAATTTTATTCCTATTTTATATTTTATTTATTTATAGCATAAAACAAGGAATAAAAAGGTATTTTTATTTTATTTTTATTATTTATATACATAGGGCAAATAAATAGATATGTACATCTATATACATGGTGCATGTACAATGTATTTTTGTATTTTTAATTTTGTTATTTTTATTTGATTTTTGTTTTGATTCTTTTTATTTTATTTATTTACAATATATAACATAGAATATTTACAAGAAGTTTTGAAAATAACTTTAGTTATTTACAAGGTTAAATAAATATAGGAGCATGGTTTATGTACATGATGAAAGGGTATTTTTGATCTTTTTGATTTTTAATTTTTCTTTTGTTTTTATATTAATAGATATATATATACAAGTATTTACAAATGTATTTTTGGTGAGGAAAACATTTTTATTTTATTTACATATTTGTTTACACAAGAGCCCCTATCTCCCTCTACTTTGGCTTTTATGCGGTCAGGCCCATGCTGAGCCTTCCCTTGGGTTAGGTTGCTCAATATTTATTCTAAATATTTCCCTCTTTTTCTTTTTAATCTTTATTCTTTTATTTTTGCACAAAAACATGCTAATTATAGGTTTTTACACAATGCATGCCTTTGCTAATTATTCCTATTTACAAGTATCTACATGCATTTGCAAAGGTTTTTGTAGCTAAAATATAAGAATAAAGAGTGATGAATGGGTATTCATCATGCATGTAAAATTACATGCACCTGGGTGCATGCTCCCCAACCCCTATATATATATATGGGAAAAGGGAGCCTACATCCGGGGGTGTAGGTAACTACCTACACATGACTTTTTGAAATGAAATTTATAGGGCATTAGATCGTTATATATCACCATGTTATCATTCCAAATTCAACTTAATACGAGTCTTCTATCATCTCCATCAAGACTATCAAATTTTAAAGGTCTCAAAATTGTTGAAATTGACACCTTCTGGATGAACGTGTTAGGAATGGTTGTTTTGCATGAAATTTAAAACACATATTTCCCTCAATATATTAAGCAAATTCCCCCGAGGTTTCCTTCAAAAAAACTCAAAAACAATGAAAAAGAAAGCCATGTGTAGGTAGTTACCTACACCCTCGGGTGTAGGCTCCCAGCTCCCTATATATATATAGGATTTTTATCCATTGAGCCATATGCCCATTAACGTTTCGGTGAGCACCAATTCTAGGCCATACATGTGTATTACCAATTGAGTGATTACCTATTTCAAAGGATGTCTCTTTTGGAAGGAGATTAATATGCAAGACGATTTAACAAAAGTATTATTCCAAATATATCACAACCTTTAAAAAAGGAAGAACTTTTTGGAAAGAAAATGTTCAAATTGATGATTTCTTGCAGAAAATTGAGAGTCAAATACTCAGGTTAGTAATACACACACACACAAAGGTAAGTAAATGGTTGTTACGAGATCATTAATACATAAATAAAGGTCAGTAATTTGCATTCATTTTATTATATGTTAGCAAAATTCTGTAATATATACACACCTGTCAAGTAAGTGCTTATTGTAAAGTTAGTAAAGCCATAACAAATGGTTGGTAATTTTCATATATATTATTGTTTTGAACAGAATTCAGTAATTTAGAGACGATACTCAAGATATATATACAATTCTTAAGTAAATTGTTGTTCTGTGTTCAGTAAGATATATATATATATATATATCTATGTCATATATCACATGTTCAGTAATATGTGTACGATTCTCAAGTAGTGACTATTATGAGAGCAGTAATAATAAAGTAATGGTCAGTAAGGCACGAACATTACTCAAGTAAGAAAGTAACATATAATCAGTAATATATTCTCCTTCTATACGATTAATATGGAGATAGTACTTTGAAAATTATTAAACACATGCACATAAGGAAAAATGAATTAGTAAAATTAATGGAATGCTTCATTGACAAAAATGGAAAAATATTATAGAAATGAATCGAATGCGCATTACATACACATTGGTTTACTAACCATTTGTTATGTTCTCGACCACTATATACATATTACTAAATTCTGTACAAGGTAATAATTTGGACATAAATTACTTATCATTATCTTGATATTACCGATCTCACAAGAATTATTTACTTGACCAAAGTATATTTACCATAGCGTTTGGATCTTAATCATCTGCACGAAATCATTTGTTTGAAGCATTTCTTTCCAAAACAGTCTTCCCCCTTTTAAAGACGTTGTATAATAGGAAATATAGTGATTGTTAAATACATGGTAGGCTATAGTTAGAAATATAGTTATTGCTAATACACGTGTATGGTATAGAATTGGTGCTCACCGAAACGTTAATGGGCATAGGACCCTCTAGATAAGCCCCCCCACACGCGCGCGCGCACACACATATAGGGTTAAATGGGGCTGATCCCTTAGGGGAGCTAACATGGCTCCCCCTGCCCCATTTTGCCCGATTTTCATTTTTTTGAAAATTTCTTTCGTGGATTTTCATCAATATATCCCTATATTATGTTATTCAAATTTCATGCGAAACAGAGACTCCTACGAGCTCCATCCAGAGAGTCATTTTTTAACGGTAACAGGATTGCTAAAAACGACCCTTTCTAGATGGAGGTTGTAGGAATATCTGTTTCATACGGAATTTGAATGACATAATATAGGGATATATTGATGAAAATCAACGGAAGAAATTTTCAAAAAAGTAAAAAGCCAGACAAAATGGGATGGAGCGGGAGAGCCAAGTTAGCTCCCCCTAGGGGCAGACCCATTTTATCCCCCACCCACACACATACACACACACACACACATAGAGAGAGAGAGAGAGAGGAAAGAGATCCTACTCCATGGAGTAGGTAACTTACCTACTCCATTTTCTTTATTTCCCCACTTTTTTTTATTTTTTTGAAAATTATTTTAATGAATTTTCATAATTATATCCTTCTAATATGTCATTCAAATTTTGTCAGAAACAGACAGTCCTATACCCTCCATCCAGAACGGGTAAAAACATGTATGTATATATGTATACATACATGTATACATATATACCCTTTTTACTCATTATAGCAGGTCTTTTTAATGTTAGGGGGTCCTTCAATGAGGGTAAAATTGAGGTCATTGTCCATACCTTATATCACATGGCACCTTCACGTTCCATGCATGTATGGCATGCCCTATAAAAAAATAAAGTAGATCATTTGCAACATCTAAGTGTCGTTGCATGTAAAGAACATCACACCTGCCATTTACATCGTCTCCATCGAGTACTAATTGCTATTACATCGGCTGTTCATCACATGCCATTAGCTTGCCCTCATCATTGGCATTCACATTTAAAATGGTAAAAATGGTTCACTTGTTTCAAAAGATCAAATCGGCCTTTTTCTAACACTTAGACACACCATAAATCTACGTTACTTAGACACAACAAAAATCACTTAGAGTGCGTTTGGTACGCAGGTTAGGGCGGGTTAAATTGGTAAAGGGTAATCTGTTTTTGTGTTTTAGTGTTTGGATAGGAGGTTAAACTGGGGGTGGGTTAGAAGTGGGTTTGTTGTGATATGATTGTATTGAAGTTTGAAAAAGTGAGTAGTTATTGTGATATAATTGTATTAAAGTTTGGAAAAATGAGTAGAAGTGGAGTAGTTTATAATTTTTATATGATATGATGGTATAATATATTATTTTTTGATGGAATTAATGATGGAGAATTGATTTATTTAATTTTTTTAAAAAGAGAAAAGGTGGGCCCATGTAGGAGTGAGAAGAGATGGGGTACGAGGGGTAAACTCCCCTCAAACCGAACGACCCCTTAGACTCCTGTTAAGTAGTATTTACATCACTAATTTTCATTTCACATTTTTATCATTTTTACTATTTTTAATAATTCAAAAACACCAAAACACTGTTTGTATTGAAAAAATCAAAAAAATTGAAACTTTTCTAAAAAAATCCAAAAAAATTATGTTATTTTATTTTCTGACCAATTTTTATTTTCTATTTCTTCATAAAAACAAAAAAAATAGAAAAACATTGAAAACATTTGCATCATTTTTTTTGAAAAATATTGAAAACATTTGCAAAAATACAAAAAAATGTGCAAAAATGCTTTCTAGAAAATTTGAAAAATATTCTTTCGTGCATGTTTCCCTAATTATTAATTTATTTTTCTATTTTTAAAATCCAAAATTATTTGTAGCATTTTCTATTTCTTAATTTACCTGTTTTTCATTTATTTGGAAACCTTAAAAAAAAATAAAAAATACCTTTTGATTGAAATCAAACACACGTCCAACCCAACATGGACGTCACATGGAGTCTACGATGGATTTGGTTGTGTTCTTGGATACCATATTGGGTGTATACACTTGTATCTTAGTAACAAATGGTTGAACATTATCCTTCTTAACTTCATATTTTTGAGATATATATACATACATAGTCCTACATAATCACATATAAATTTTATGATGCGTTAATGGCTTGTTAGGTAGAGGAATAAGGATCCAAATTAGGTTCCTGTACCCCATTATTGCAAAGGATTTTTTCAGTTATGCACATTTGAAATATTGTAATATCAATTACGTTTCTCTTTTTTTTGGAATATCAGTTGTGCCCCTATTTTCTTGCAAATCCACAGTTCTGCTATTCTATTAAGATAAAGTAGAGGCATAACTTATATTACATAAGGACAAAACTGTGAATTTTGCAAGAAGGTACGAGCACAACTAATATTCCAAAAAGGAGAGGGACATCTGATATTAAAATATTTCAATGGAGTACAATTGATAAAAACCCAATTGCAAACGCGAGCTTATGTTATACTTGCCCCCCTCTCAGCATTTAATCGCAAGACAGGGCGATGGTTTCCATCCCTCGCTCCCCCGTTCTCCCGCCAATGATGAGCTCTTCCCATCACATACCAACCTCCTTCTTGAGGCGGTTCTACGACATAACATAGTAAGAACTCTCGAACCCTTTCCTCCGCCCTTGTCGTCCCATCTCCTTTTCTTGTGTTTGTGCATTATACTTCTTCGAGAAGGTGAGCTGGGGTCCATACTTGTTGTAAATCTTGTTGACATTGTCGTATTATTTGTGAAATGCTTCCTTTTGTTGTAGAGCTTTGAATGCTTTTTGGTCATCCTGATGAGGTATGTGTTGTTAGCAAGAACATCAATATGCTTTTTGGTCATGTGAAAAGCCTCCTCTAATGGTTTGGTGGTAGAAGTAGTGGCTCCCACTTCAAAAAGATCAGGGTTTGAATCCACCCCCAGCCCCCTCTTCAACCGATAAAAAATATTAAATACATTACCAATAAATAAATTAACAAGCATGTATTTCCGATTCATAATACAATTACAAAATGCTTAGAAACCAATCAAATCAACTATACATCATTTTAGGATGAGATACATGAAAGACAAAGCAATAAATCAATCGCGGCAAACAAAACAGTGAAAAGATCATAATAGAGATCACTAAATCACCCATTATAAACTGTCCTTAGAGATGATATCACCCCCACAATACCAATACGAAGGGTACTGACAATCCACTCTAAGGTTACGCCAACAAATGATCGTTGTACACGCACACCGATGAGATCATTTTCGAAAGTACCTCAGAGAACTGTTAGCCATGTGAGCCCGAGGCGAACCATTTCTACAATAATTGTAATATTTGATATATTTATAATCTTTGATATATCAATAAAATTTATTGATTTATTTCACTTCCTGTCTGAGATTAAATGAATGAATGTACTTGTAAGGTCCCTTCGTACAAATAGGGTTATTTACCATTGCCATCCTAATAATCACATAGCTGTTGATTCAATGGTTGAATCATAGAGGCTGGTGCTTGGATGATATCTAAAGAGTTAGATTGATGACTCATCAAGCACCGTCAAATGACTGTTAAGAGGTGATCTCCAGCTTGAGAAGGAGATGGTAATCCTTCTCTAAAAGGCTGATATCTGACCAACCTGTTGATGCATGTCCTCTACATAGGAATAGATATTCAGAGGTGTTGAATAAGTTAGGTCAAAGAGTTGACTTAATGAGATCAATATAGCCAATACCTATGTTGTACACTATCATGATATAAGAACACGTTCTCTGAACAGAGACAGATGTGTCATTATATGTTTGAGTATGTACATTTGGCAGATCGATAGGTTGATGACCTATTTAAGATCTATACACTAGCGGGTTGGTGTACATATAAGAGCATGTAAGTAATATGATCTCTCAAACGGATCATACAGGTTCACTACTAAATCGGAAGACATGAGCTCATTCATGAGGTTTTGGGACCGATCAGATTTCATGCATGGTCATCTTACTTTGGAAGCATGATAAAAATTTGTAGGTATGATATATGCTTTTGGAAATCACATGAACGATACCAACTCCCAATGAATGAATGAGAATCTTAATGATAAAACCCTGAAGAAGATAATCTAAAAGTGATCTAAAACTTCAGGTTTATTCTAGGTCTTCCAATATGCAGGATGTACAGGTATCAGGAATACTCGAGGGAGACGTGATCATAAATGATTGTGTAACTATGATGCTTTCATTTCGAGAGAGTGATGAAATATGTTTGGATTTTAGTGACTCCTCTCAGTAGAGAAGTAATCTAATCTTAGTATAAGTGTTGGACATTGATCTGAATATGATTCATATGCAATGAGAAGAGTATATTTACAGATTTGATTTAATCATGCATCTTTAAGAGGTCTCCGAGATCTGTATTTGAGATGTCATCTCAATATCCAAATCACTATACGTAGAACGTACAATCATCATGTCCTTATCTCCAAGTATCCGTGGAGAAAACACACTATTCTTGAAAGAGTTCAAGAATAATTCCATTATTGAATAATGTATCCAAGTATTAGGAAGTTGATAATTAAATGTGATTTAATTATCGTGAATAATATGAATACGATTCATATTATGAGAGTGGAATCCAAGATAATTAAATCTGATTTAATTATCAATGATATGAATAATGTAAATAACACTATCCATGTTAATTATACATATTATAAATATGATTTATAATATATTAGAGAGAGTGCTAATTATATTTACGAATTGAATGTTAATGTGAATTGGATTCATATTAGATAATTAATTGAAAATACAATTTACATTTTATTTTGACGTGTGATATGATTTTCATTATTTAATGGTATGATTGTAATATTCACAAAATTAATTTAGAACTACATTTTGAATTAATTTTCAACAAAAGTTGTTGCAAATAAATAAAGAATTATATGAGATATAATCATCTCACATAATTGGAAAGGGAGCCACCTTCCTAATATGGAAGGTGGAAGACCAACCTTGACTAATTTAAGGTGGTCATCCCCTCCATATATGGAAGGTGGCTAGTCACTTTCCTTTTCCTTTTATGATTATTGATTTAATTTGATATAGTTAATTTGATTTAAATTAATTGTTGTTGCATTTTTATGCAATGAAATCATGGCGATTGAATAGAAACACAAATCAGTCTCAACCACTGATTTTGTATTACACATGGATTGTGATCCATGAACTTATAAAATAATATAGTAGAAGAGGCAATCTAAGCTCTTCTTTCAATAACACAACTCCAAGAGAACTAACTCTCTCTCTCATTCTCACGCCACATCTCTCTCTCATACAAGTGTTGCCGTCCACCCCTTGTACTAGAGAGAATCAACGTCATCGCCACACAATCGTGTCGTCGCTTCGATCGCTCGTGGATCCCAGTCTTCCTCAGTGTTGCTAGCACGCAAAGAAGACATCGGATTTAGTGAAACGAAATCAAGAGATTCGTGGCTTTGATCTTCTTCTTGGATTGCGAGAAGCCCTCATCTCATCAACACGCTCGCAAGCATCTCCTTCATCGGCTTAACTTGGGATGGGTGGTCTCTTCCTTTAGAGATTTCGATCACAAACACGCTTCTAGAGGTATTCCTATATCTTGTGGTTATGATGAAATGATTTGAGAAATGTTCTCAAATCATGTGGTTTCATCTCTTTTTTTTAAAAATTCTGCTGCCCCGAATCGATCGCATTGGATAGGATCATCATGCTTCTGTGATGAAACTTAAGGCTTTTTCCCATAGCCTTCATGTGGGATCAGAGCCAAGATTCAGTTCTTGGATGTGATCCAAAATTATAGATGGACAAGGTTTTATATTTTGGATGAGGGGACTCATTGTTTTACATGAGATGCATGTTTCAAATTGGTTTTTCACTAAAATAAGAACCTACTATTTGTGTACTGTTTGGGATTGTTTTTTAGTTATTAAAATGTATTTATAAGTCTAAGTATGCCTAAAAAATAGTATCCTATTATTGATACCAAAAGTGCATGATTAAAATCCAAAGAGTTCCCGCCACGGAATTATTTTTGCATGTATTCATGGATCTGTAAGAAATAAATTTTTGCTTAATGTTTTCTATCATAGAGCATAAAATAACACTTGAATTAAGTAGAGAATCAAACCATCAAACCGCTTGAATTTATTTCATGCAATTCTGACTCTATTTGCCTTAGACATTCCATATCTAGTGGATATGGGCCGGATGATGATTGTATCATCAAATGCTTTGCTTAATGTGTTTATCATTCAATGGAATCATGGAAATTATAAATTTATCCTGATTAAAATTGATGCTTATTATTTATGGAAATAAATGATTAAACATCAGTGACCATTGAATGTATGTTTCATGACTACTCTAGCTTATCTTATAATAGTTATAGGACAACTTTTACATGCAAAACATGATTGCTTGATATGCATATACATTTAGGATCTCAAAAATATTTTAAGATATCTAAGATTTCTGACTTATTACTATTTGGTATAATGCCGTTCATCAAAATTGATCGATTAAACCACATGCACATTGACATTATTTTGTGTTGTTCTCAATCGGAATGGTAAAGGCATCTACTTCAGGTATGCTGGATTGGTTTACTAATTAGTGCCTTGCATGCCAAGGAAATTCTCCCTTCCAGCATAACTCAATTGTACTATCCAGATCCATTTTTGTGGAAAGAATAATATGATTAAGTCAAGTTGTGCTCTAATTATTAAAACGTAAAAAATACATACTTGTGAGGGTGTATACTATATAGTAATATCAAGAAAACCCCAATATTTATTGGTTGATTGAATTGTATTGATAAATAATTCAATATGATTAAATTAATTAGATTCAATTAAAATAAACACTCTATTATGAATAGAGTTATAATTCCCTTGGAAGAATTAATTACGTGAGTATGATTCATACTAATTAATTAAAATTTGAATGTGATATGAAGGATCATGTAAATGACATCCATGGTCTCTCATCAAGGCGATGGATTCTGTCGCCATGTATTGTATGTAGGAGACACCTTTCCGAAGTAACATCTCCTGCATACAAGCTTACATGAATTGGGCTCTTTACTTCTCGAAAGAGTAAGATCGCATGCATAGTGACCCCAATATCGGTTCCTCATATTATTAGAGCAACATTGGATTGCGCATAAAGAGTTCTATTCATGTTGACTGTTGTTTCAATTAACAACGTGTCAACATCACCTTGGGGTGGTGGGCCCATGTGCTAAAGATTGAATTGGGAAACACAAGTTAGACTTGCATGACAGAATGAGTTCCCGCTTCTTTTATCTAAGTTCCAGTTTCTCATATTATTGGAATGTAACAAAGATAGAAAAGGAGATCTCAGATCTTGCTAGAGATATAAAAGTAAGTATATCCCTTGCTTTGAAAGTGATTAAGGGAATGAACTTTTGGAATTAAAAATGTAAGAAAAATTTATTAAAAATCTTTAATCAAATATTATTTGAATATATAATTATTTATATGTTCTAATATAGTGCAGTCTTAATTTCAGACAATGAAATCCATGAACTCACTTAGCAGGCTTTTGGAGGTCAACTCGTTGATTTACTCAAATTGGATCCGTAAATTGGATCTTGTTCTCTTAGTAGAGCGCATCTTTATGTTCCAGTAAATTTTTCATAATTTTTCTTACTGTTTGTATGATAAATTACGAAAAAACCCATAAAAAGTTTGCATTTTTATTTATTGCATTTTAACCCCTTAAATTCTAAAAAAAATGTATTTTGCATTCATCATTGGATTCAGATTCTAGGAAAAATATAATTTGGCTAAATTGGATTAATTTAACATTAAAATTAATTTGGCCTTGTTGTATGCTTTCTTAGTGTCTTAATTCACCCGCATTTTGCATTTGCTTTGGTTTTTGCATTAAAAAATTCTAAAAAATACCGCACTGAAATCTAGACCTAAGTTTTTCAAATTAAACCCAAGTTGTTCCTTTGCCTCCCTGTGTTCGACCCCGGACTTGTCCGGGATATAAATTAAGCCGAGACACTCTTCACGGAGATCTTCTCTCGGTTCTGACCGAATCGCTAAGTACATGTATTACAACGTACACCAAATTAATCATCGTATTTAGCGACTCGTCAGATGGCGCCGTTTGGAGGGAAGGGGAGGGGCGGCGGGCGTGCCTGCGGCTCCTCCTCTTCTTTTTTTTAATTTTTTTTAATTTTTTTATGTTTTGATTTAAAAAAAACTGCTGTGCTATTTTTTTGTTTTTTTTGTTTTTTTTTTAATTTTTTTATAAACATGAAACAAATAAAAGATGAGAATGGAGATGGTGGTAAGGGGGAGATAAATGATATGTGGTTAAGTGGTGGTGATAAAAAATAGTGATCAAGACAATAAGAAAATAAGGTATTAGATAAAATAAAACAACAAGAAAAATGATGAGGAACACTTACCTGAATCTTCGCCGGATTGGCGGAGCAGCTACACTGAACTCCTGTTGTCGCTTCGATCCGATTGGCGAAACAAAAATCGGAGAAGCTACGCGAGCTCGATGGGGAACTCGTGACGCGGAGCGGAGCTCCGCGGATCTCGCCTGAAGGAGGTCGTCGCTTGAGGAAGATGTCTCGCCGCTGTCACCAACAAAACACTCCAAGCTCTCTCCCTTTTCTATTAGAATGGCGGATGGGCAAAAAATGAGCATGTACAAATGAATATAAAGAGAAGAGAAAAGGAAGTTAGAATGGTGGTGGTGTTGAATGGGAGGTTAAATTAGTGATGGGGTTGAATGGGAAGTTGGATGAATAATGGTGTTGAATGGAGGTTGATGAAAAAATGGAAGTTATTGTAGAGAATGTGAATGCAATAAAATTAGGCTACTTATAATACAATAAAATAAATGATAAGAAAAAAGAGTGGAGAATTTACAAGGGAAGACAAACAACATGTACACATTTTTTTTACTTTTCTAATATGTAATTTTTTTAATCTTTTAATAAGAGATATTTACAACAAAAAAATACAATAAAATAGTACAATTAAAATACAACACAAGTATGATTTTTTTGTATTTTTAGTAATTAAGAAAGATATAATAAAAAATGAAGAAATAATGAATATATACATGATATACAATGTACATCTAGGTCCCAAAACCCAACTTTTGCGAGCGAGCTCCGATTTTAATGAAACCACTTCCGTTGGATAGATAATTTTCGAACTTGAACTTTAAAAGTGAGTTTGGTGAATTTGGAGTTCATACGGAGCGGGAATTTAGCTTGGAAGTTGGACTTTACGTCTTTTTCTCTTTGGGATCTAGGAGCATTTATTTGAGGTAAAATTTGTTTTGTATTTTTGTATTTTTATATACATTTTTATAAACATGTTAGAGAAAGAATTAGGCAAAAAGGAGTTGAAATGAAATTATTAAAAATATATGAAGTTTTAGACTATTTACAAGTATAAAACTCCTTTATTTTTGCGGCTTTTTATGTGTAATTTATTTTGTACAATCTAATATACAATAATTAGTGTGTTTTATTTACAAGAGTCATTTTGTTAATTTATGGATTTTATGGACATTTATTTGGAATTTTACTTGGGGATTTTGCTAAGATCAAGATATTAAGATGATGAATCGTGGATTCATCACCCCCCTATACTTAAACTTTGCTAGTCCTCGAGCAAATAAAGAATGAATAAGTTGGGTTAACCCCTGAATGTGCATGTGAATACAAGACTTGATCCGTTCAAGAACTCTCGATTTTAGAGATCCTAAAATTCTAAGCTGAACCAAGCTCTAGTCAAAAGGTACCCAATTTCCCTAATCATCAGACTTTCTTTGTATACGTATATATAAGGGATATGACTTTAAGTGTTGACCGCAGTTACAAGAGTAGAGTCACAACGTCACCCAAGGTTCCAGTCCAAGAGACTCTCCAATGGACCCTATCCTCAACACTAGGGAATAAATCATTTCTTGCATCCAATCCACCGTCTCTTTAGTTGTCAGACTTAAAAGTGTAGATGGAAGGCCAGTTGATGGAGGGCATAGGATTGTGTCATTTCTTCTCTCCCTCTCATTGGAACAAGGATTCTCTCGAGTGCCTTATTACGCAACGCATTTTTTTGGTGTTGATCAGTGCGTCCGTCAAGAGAAGTTGGAGCCGTCTGCACTTGTTTTCCTGGGAGTACACCGGGGTGTGCCTTTTTTGAGTACCTATCGTACCTTCTACACCCAGACTTGTAGCATTTACGATGCAGAGCCCTTTTTTGGTGCAAGCCCGACTCCTGGTCCTAATAGCGGTGGTCTAAGTGGACACTTTGAAATGGTTGGGAGCGCTCGCCTTTGGTGGAAGCTCTTTTGATAATTGACTTTGTGGAATGAGAGCTTTTCTTTGACATTTCATTGCTTTGTAGTATTTTTGGCTAGCTCCACTGCTTTTACCAAGAGTTGGCGCACACTGATCAACATTTTTTATTTTATCACACCCTGGCACAAAGGTAAATATACAGAGATAATACAAGAACCATGTTCTCATACTGGCTAAATGTGCTGACACTCAGGTTTCATGAAGCCTTCATTGATTTTATCCCATCCTCGAGCATCATCAAATCAAGTCTACACTCAAATCCCTCATCCCAGTTCCTCAAGTGAAATTTCAACTCATCTCATCATAACTGCAGTCGTGTATGTGAGGTGCTGATCATATTCTTTAAGGTAGAGACTAAGCATGCAATATAGCACACACATCTTTCAAACTAGAGAAATGTGAATAATTAAGTCAAGGACCCTAATGACTAAGGCTGGTTAACTCAAAATCTCAAGACCTCATAAACCAAGTGTTCTTGAACATCACCAGTCTTGTGTGAAAGTGAATTGTGTCAGGGATTAAACCAACTTATTAGTTAGTTGTTTTTAGTTTTTTTTGATTGATTTTTTTAAAGTTTAGAAAAAGTATTTTTTCAAAAAGTTTTTTTTTTGAGAAAAGTTTTGCTTTTTTTTTCAAGAGCTTTTTTAGAAAGATATTTCTTTTTTTGAAAAGAAAGGGGGTGGCATCGCCGCCACCCCCTCCGTTTCCCCTCCGCAGCCGCTGCCGCCGGCCGCGGCTCCTCCTCCGCAGCCACGCAGCCAACAGCGGCCACGCCGCCCCGCACCTCGCCGGTCGCCATCGTCGCTGTACCTCTGCTACGCCCTCAGCCGCGCCGCCCAGCACCTCACCATATCTGAGCAGCCAACAGCTGCCGTGCGCCAAGCCTCCCTCCAGCTCTCCGCCGACCGCCGACGACCCGTGCCGCCTCGAGCCGGCCGCCGCCTTCCTCCTCTGCCACCATCAGCGGCCGCCGACGCCCTGCCCCTTTTGGGTTCTCCACCTACGTACAAGGAAGAAGAAAGGGGTAGTTTCTTTTCCTTATTTTTTTATGTAAAAATTGCAGTTTTTATTTTCATGTTTCTATAATTATGTTTCCGTCCGTGTGCATGTTTTATATTATCAATTTCATTTTCTACTTTGCATGAACACCCCTATCTTTGTGGATTAATTTGGACATCTGTTGAGCATCATTTTATTCAAAAAAAATTGTTATTATGTTGAGAAACTTATTGTCTACCATCTGATTATTTATTTGTATTTTTATGAGATATGGGTAATTAACTAAAATTGTTCAACTGAAATTTTGTATAGTTTACCCATTCTGGACTCTTAAAATTATATCTCACAAACAGTTGTTCTAAAAAATCCACACAAAATATATGTGATGCCTTGAAGAGTGATAAATTTACTGTCCAAATTTCATCTAAAATGGAATTGTCTTGTGCCTGGAATAATTTGTAGAGTGGATATAGTGTTTGATTTTTAATTAAATCTACATAAATCATTTTTGCGAAATTTCAACTCTCCTGGATTGCTTATCTAAATATCTTTTTGAGATAATTTGCTCTCTGACTAATTTTATAACGTGGATTTAATAGGAATTAATTACTCATTACCACTCTATTTTCACTAAAAAAATCCATAAAAAATTCATAGCTTGTCAAAAAAATCCAAAAATATTACTGTAGCTTCCTTGCATCATGTTTATGTTCCAGTAAATTTTTCATAATTTTTGCTTACTGTTTGTATGATAAATTACGAAAAAATCCATAAAAAGTTTGCATTTTTATTTATTGCATTTTAACTCCTAAAATTATAAACAAATGTATTTTGCATTCATCATTGGATTAAGATTCTAGGAAAAATATAATTTGGCTAAATTGGATTAATTTAATATTAAAATTAATTTAGCTTTGTTGTATGCTTTCTTAGTGTCTTAATTCACCCGCATTTTGCATTTGCTTTGGTTTTTGCATTAAAAAATTCTAAAAAATACCGCACTGAAATCTAGACCTAAGTTTTTCAAATTAAACCCAAGTTGTTCCTTTGCCTCCCTGTGTTCGACCCCGGACTTGCCCGGGATATAAATTAAGCCGAGACACTCTTCACTGAGATCTTCTCTCGGTTTTGACCGAATCCCTAAGTACACGTATTACAACGTACACCAAATTAATCATTGTATTTAGCGATTCGTCAGTCATCACTGCAAGATGCTAGGGTACTGGAACCATAATTGCCCAGATTACCTAATACTGTAGAGAAGGGTAAAGCCCCAACAAGTATGAAGTCTACTTTTATCATTGAAATCAAAGTTCTCATACGACGAGAAGGTAGTTGGATCATCAATTCCGGTGCTTCTTTGCATGTATGCTATTTGTTACATCTATTTCAGGAAATGAGGAGTCTCTATGAAGGGGAGATAGTCATCTAGGATCTGATGCAACGGTTGCAGCAGTTACCATCAGGACATGCAACCATCATTATCTAGTGAGAGAATCCTTGTACTTAAATAGTGTCTTTATGTTCTATATGCTAAAAGGAACCTTATATATGTATCTAAGCTTGTTAGAAATAGATATTCATTTCTATTTTGTAATAAACTTGTCATAAGCCGTTATGATAAATATATTATGAATGATCTAACTTCTGGTGGACTATATGAATTGTGCGTTGATGAATACATCATGAATGTTACTGCCACTAATAAAAATCCTAAAACAAATAGAGAAGATGGAAAACATGATTTGGCATCAAAGGTTTGGTCATTTATCAATTGATAGAATCAATACATTGATAAAAGATGGACCTTAGATATTCTATCCAAACTTTACCTACCTGCGAACATTGTATTCAAGGTAAAATGACCATGATGCTTTTCCGAAACAAAGTTACACGATGTGAGGGCATTCTTTATCTAATACATATTGATGTATGTGGTCCCTTCAGTACTGTGACCCGAAATGGATATAGATATTATTTGACATTTATCGATGATCATTCACGATACGAGTTTATCTTCATACTATGTCATAAACCGGAAATCTTTGAAAAGTTCAAAGAGTTTGTGGCTTTGGTTGAGAACCAAACCAACATGAAGATTAAATGGATTCGATCTGACCTAGGTGGTGAGTACCTCTCAGATGATTTCAAGAAATACCTCGAAGAGAAAGGAATTGTATCTAATCTCACTCCTCCTGAAACTCCCCAACTTAATGATGTTGCTGAAAGATGCAACAAGACCATCATGGACATGGTCCGGTTAATGATGAGTAAAGCACATTTGCCTCTTAGTTTCTAGGGATATATAGTCAGAGACTGCAATATATATCCCGAACAAGATTCCTAGCAAATCTGTACTCAAAATTCCACATAAGTGTTGGTTTGAAACCAAGCTTAGTGATAGACATGTGAGGATTTAGGGTTGCTTCTTCCATGCGAAGAAGATGGATGCAAGTAAGCTAGAATCTCACACTTGCAAGTTCTACTTCATTGGGCCTGTAAAGGATGGTATTGGATATCAACTTTACGATCCTGAGACTCAGAAGGTCTTCCTATCAAGAGATGTTAAATTTTTCGAGGATGACTTCCTTAAGAGTGAAGACAAAATAAAGTAAAGGGACCCATTGAATCCCTTGAGGATATTGAGCTTCCTGAACTAGAAACTGAAGATGAAAATGAAGATGAAATACCAATGCCTCTTCAAAGGAGTTTGAGGGTGGTTGCACCAACCAAAAGGTATGGATTCCATGTTTTAGGTGAAACAGATAATGATGAAGCACTCATGGATAATGACACGGATAGATGGATTCTAGCAATGAAGACTAGATATACCCCATGCACAAGAACGGTGTATGGACGTTAGAGTATCTACCTAGAGGGGTAAAATCCATTGGGTGTAAATGGATCTTCAAGAGAAGAAGGGGATCTGATGGGAAGGTTGAGACCTTCAAGGCATGGCTCGTAGCCAAGGGCTACACACAGAGAGAAGGCATCGATTACGATGAGACATTCTCTCATGTGGCTATGCCTAAGTCCATCAGGTTATTGAAGGATATGGGAAAAATCCTCAAGCGCATCACGGAAGCGTGATGATCGTATTGGATGCGATCAGGAGCGACTAGTCGCACTAGTTGCTCGATGCAGCGGAAATTAAAATTTTCTATGTGATGAAACCACATGATCCAAGAACACATCTCGGATCGTTTCGTCTAAACCACAAATAAGTAATAGGATTACCTCTTGGAGCGTGATTGCGATCGAGTCTCTAAACAAAGAGACCTCCTGTCTCAAGTCCGATCCGACGGAGGAGACGCTTGCGAGCCTGTGGATGAGACGCGTGCTTCTTGCAATCCATATTGACGATCCAAGCCACGGATCTCCTGATCTCGACAAATGAGATACGACGTCTTCTTCACGAGCAAGGCACACTGAAGTAGACGGAGATCCACAAGCAGACGAGCGGGCAACAAAACGACGATGCTGCGATGATGGAGGATCTCTCTAGGGCATCCATGGTGGACGACCACATGAGAAATAGAGAGAATGGGCGTGTAGAGAGAAAGAGAGAGAGAGCATTCATCTATGTCTAGTGTCAAGAAGAGCAAGGGGTACCTCTTCTTATATAGGGTTTTGGGAGTCCATGGATCCCAATCCATGGACAACACACAATCAACGGATGAGATTGATTGTGTCCCTTTCAACGACTAGGATTGTTGTTGGTAAAACACAACAACAAGTGATTTAATTTGAATTAATTCATATTGATAAATCGACATAATTAATTCCAATTTAAATCACATTTGACTAGAGAAGAGATAATGAGAAGACTAAATCAATCTCCTAAAATAAGGGGATGACTACCATCATCTCATGAGATCTCAATATCTCATGAGATCTCATTATCTCATGAGATCTCATTATCTCATGATTATATCATGATCTCTTGTCGATAATATTTTCACCAAAAAATAATTCCAAATTATCTTATGGAAAATATCAACCATGCCATTGAAATTATGTGAATCTTATTCACAACCTAAAACTAAATGTAATTATATTTTCAATTAATTGTTCAATGTAAATCCAATTCACATTAACAATTAATCAACAAATATAAATCACAATATGCTCTCTCTAATATATTATAAATCACATTTATAATATATATGATTAATATGGATAGTGCTATCCACATTATTCATATCCATGATAATTAAATCATATTTAATCATCTTGGATCTCTTTTCTCATGTGACCAAATAACATGAATCACATTCACATTATTCATATCTTTGATAATTAAATCACATTTAATTATCTCAGACAACTCTCCTTATAATATAAATCAAATTCATATTATCCATGATAATTAAATCACATTTAATTATCAATTTTCTCGATACTTGGATACATATATCAACAATGAAATTATCCATGAACTCTTTCAAGGATAATGCGCTTTCTCCGCAGATACATGGAGATAAGGACATGTCGATTGTATTGTTCCACGTATAGTGACTTGGATATTGAGATCACATCTCAAATCCAGATCTCGAGCCTCCCATAGATGCTTGATTAAATAAAGACCGTAAATCTAATCTTCTCATTGCATCTGAATCACATTCAGATTAGTGTCCAACATTTGAACCAAGATCATATTACTTCTCTACTGAGAGGAGTCACTAAAATCCAGACCCGTTTCATCACTCCCTAGGAATGGAAGCATCATGGTTATACAATCATTTATGATCACATCACCCTCAGGTATTCCCAATACCTGTACATCCTGCATACTGGAAGACTCAGAATAAACCCGAAGTATTAGATCAACTTTATACTGTCTACTTCAGGGTTTTATCAGCAAGTTTCTCATTTGATCATTGCGAGTTGGTATCGATCATATACTTTCTAAAAGCATATATCATACCTAGGTCCTGATCATATACTTTTCAAAAGTATATATATCAAACCTACAAATTCAGTCAAGCTTCCAAAGCGAGACGACCGTACACACGAAATTTGATTCTTCCCAATATCTCATGAATGAGCTCATGTCTTCCGGTTCAGTAATGAACCTGTATGATCTCTTTAAGAGATCGTATTACTCATATGCCCTTATGTGCACACCAGCGCGTCGGTGTATAGACCTTGGTTAGGTCATCAACCTATTAGTCTGCCAAATGTACATACTCAGACATATAGTAACACATCTGTCTCCGGTCAGAGGATGCGTGCCTATATCATGACAACATACGATATAGGACTTTGGTTATCTCGATCTCGTTAAGTCAACTCTTTGACTAAACTAATCCGATACCTCTGAATCTCTATTCCTATGCAGAGGACCTGCATCAAGAGGTCGGTCAGATATCAGCCTATGTGAGAAAGGATTGCCATCTCCTACTCAGGCTGGAGATCATCTCTTAACAATCATTTGACGGTGCTCGATGAGTCCTCAATCTAACCCTTTAAATATTCATCCAAGCACCAGCCTCTATGATTCAATTATTGAATCAACAGTTGTATGATTATTAAGATGGCCATGGTACATAATCCTAATTGTACTAATGGACCTATTATGAAAATTAATTATTCTTCATTTCAGATCAGGGAATGATATCCGCAATAACATTTTATTGCATAATGGCTCGTCGTAGGCTCGCATGTCCAACAATCTCCCACTAGCCCAAAGAGCCATTAATGGGCTAATCATTTAAACCCACACTCATGTGACAATCATAGGCTATTTAGAAAATAGCTAGGTAAGCTGATCAGTCACTCTGTTTCCGTGAGACTACGCCAAGTCCTTTTACGGCACTTGCATATCCCCAGTAACAGTGCTCGCATCCAATGCGAATGTTGCATCTTATGCAACCAATACTCAATCTAGTCAAAGTAGTTATAGTGTCCTTGACACTATTGCTCAATAATTATTATAACCAGTATTTCCATAATCCTTATCAGAATACCCTTATTCTTGGAGATCTCCATCTCCTAAGGCATCTATAGTTAAGATCTTTTAGATCTCTATCTATAAAGTCTTAAGTTTTTGAAGATAAGACTTTGAGATCACTATCTCAAAAATCTTGTTATCTATGAAGATTTTTTTATTACTGCAATCAAGTATTTTCTCTCCATAGTAGGATTAGCAACACTTTAGTACTCCCACCGCATGGCAGATATCTGGCTTTTGTACACTACTTAGCTTCTTGTAACTGATGCACAAGTGCAAGCAGTTCTAGCATTCACTTCCTCAACTCTTTGAGGTGCTATCCCTTTAGATAGGTCAGTACCATACCTTAAGGGAAGGAAGCCTTCCTTGAGATTTTCCAAGAATGGAACATGTCCAAGGTGTACTACAACTGTGACGGTTCTAATGCCCTCTTTTCTTTGCTTCTGAACATCTTCAGAACTAAGATTTAAGAGGTATCCTTGAGATCACATCTCAAGGTATGGAATAGCCAGTCTATGAAACACTTATTATCATCCTTATTTCATTATGAATGATTAGGATATTATCTACATTTAGCACGATGAACACAATGGCACTCCCATTAAGCTTTACATGGTACATCAAGATTCTATCTGAAATCATAACAATTATAATTTCATCAAATCTTATGTTCCAATTACAAGAAGCTTATTTGAGTCCATAGATGGAGTTCTTCAGCTTGCACACTTTGCTTTCCTTAACCATGGAACCCTGGGGCTACTTCATGTGAATATCCTTAGAGAGGCATTCATAGAGGAATGCAATCTTGACTTTCATCTCGAAGATGTCAAAGCCAAGTTGTGTAGCTACAGTTAGCAATATTCTGATGGGTATAAGCATAGTTACTGAGGAGCAAGTCTTATTTCAAGCAATATCTTCTCTTCCGGTGTGTAGCTCATGTCTACGAACCGTGCTTTGAAGGTCTCTACCTTCTCATCAGATTCCCTTTCTCTTGAAGATCCATTTACACCTTAACGGTTCTTATCCTTATAGGTGGATCCTTGAGGGTCCACATACAACACTTGTATATGAAGTCTAGCGTAGACTTTTATTGCTAACATCCATCTTTCCATGTCATGATCCTCAGGAGTTTCATCACATGAACTCCGATCATTGTCATACTTAATTGACACATGGAATACATCCTCAAACTCATTTGAAGAGGTATTAGTGTTTCATCTTTAATTATCCTTTTAGTTTTCGTTAGGAGCCTCATTATCATCTCAAGATTAAATGAGTTCCTTTACTTCATTTTCATCTTGATTCTCAAGAGAGTCATCCTCTAAGAGTCACATTCTCAGAGATGAGATCTTTTAAGAATCTCAGGGTTATAAAATAGGTATCCAATACCATCCTTTATTTTCCTAATGAAGTAGCACTCTCTAGTGCTCGATTCCAGCTTACTTGCATGGAATCTTATTAAGGATATATAATGTAATCTCTACTACATATATACTAGGAAACTAAGAGGAAATTATGCTACAATTCATCATTGATCAAATCATGTCACGCATGATCCAATTATATCTCTCTACAACTCTATTGAGTTTAGGTGTGTTAGGAGGATTGATATAGAAATGATATTCATATCTTCGTAAGGTATTCTTTGAATTTATCTAACAAGTACAAGCTACCTAGGTTAGATCAAATTCATTTCACCATTCTTCAAAATTTGGTTCTCAACCAAAATTATGATATCTCTGAACATTTCAAAGTTTTCTTAGGTGAAGAGAAGAAATCTCATATCATACATACTCATCAACAGATATCACATATCCATAATGTTTATTATGATACAGATGATCTACATACATCAATATGTATGAGATCTTGAATACCTTGACATCTTATACCTTTCCCAAAAGAAGGGTGTATTGGACATTTTACTTTAAATACAATATTCATAAGTATGTAAGATTTGAAATTTTAGACATTCTAAAGTTTCATATCTTACTAGTCCATTGATCTCATCAACAAACATATGTCCAAAACTTGATGCCAGATCATTGTCAAATGATCTTCATCCTCCTATTGATATTTTAAGGTTCAACTTTCAGTATTAGAAATCTTAATGAACCATTCATTAATTTTCTAATTTTGTGGAGTCCACTAGATGTTAGATTACTATCTGAAATATATCCATCATAACTCTTTACGATAGGTTTATTCCAGAATTCATATTTATTTCCAATATTTAGAAACAAACAATGAGTGTATTCTAATATCTAGGTCATAGAGACATTCTCTAAGACTAAGGACCCTCCCACTGAAAATATGAAGTCCATTTATCCAATAGAGATTGTTGCAACAATTGCATCAATATCCATGTGGATAACTATAAACCTTGAGATCAAATTTTCCAGTCTTCTAAAACATATGTAACCCATTGCAAGTGTTGTTAGAAGATTAAAATACAATTATAAGACTTTATCTTATTTAATAAGCAAGTCAATATCAATGATTTATGTAGATTATTCTGGTGCTCTATCCGAGTCCTTCTCTAAGGATTCTAGACAGACTTGATAGTCATACTATCAACACACCAACTTATTGCAGTATTGGCATTCATCCAACTCTTTAGATGTCATATGGAAGTCACAGAAGTAGGTCAACTTTTTGACTTTCCTTCTTATCTTGGGTCTGACCCATGCTTCCACTACGCTCTCTTTATCTACAAACAACCATTATTCAAGACAAAGAATTTCTTATGTTGAATTCAAAAGAATTCAATGTAAGAGCATTTCAACATTTATACATGCTTCATTAAATTCATACAATATGAATACTATGAAGCTTCATGAATGACTAGAGTATAGACAATAGAATGATGACACTCATCATGTCTACATCCATCTAGACTCTTAAAACATTGGTTCAGGCAGGTATTCAAACATTTTGAATACATCAACTCTTAGTAGAGCTACCATTTTGCATGATGTACAGAACCATGCCATTCATGATAAAATGTCAAGAGCACATATGCATGCCTTAAATATCTCCTTAGATTTTATAAGGATTAATTGACAATTACGATCATCATCGACATGTCACTTCCAAAGTATATTTGATGATATCAAGACTACATAGACATACAAACCATATGGTTATAGATCTATTGCCTATTTAATTGTCATTCCTCATTATTATGAGGAAACTTGCACATTGCAACCACATGCATTATGTGTCCAACTGCATGTACAATATCTAGATCATGAGTCCAATCCATGATATTTTACTGGTTATTATCGAGTATAAAATTGAGTGGGTTTAATGAAGGATTATCTGAAATAAGAAATTTGCTAAGTGTATATATATATATTTTACTTTGATTTAGGAGTTTTTATATCAAAGTTGTCTTGCGATGTCAACAATGAAAGTTCATTCCCTTAATCACTTTCAATGTAAGAGATATACTTACATTATATCTCAAGCAAGATCTGGGATCTCCTTCCTTATCTTTGTTACATCCCAATAATATGAGAACATGTAACTCGGATAAAAAGAAGCGGGAACACATTCTGCCTTGTAAGTCCAACTTGCATCTCCCAATTTGGTCTTTAACACCCGGGCCCACCATCCCTAAGGTGACGTTGACTCGTCATTAATTGAACAACCGTCAACAGGCTTAATACTCGCTATACACAATCCAATATCACCCCAATAATATGAGGACCCGATATTGGGGTCACTACGTATACGTCCTTACTCTTTCGAGAAGCGAAGAGCCCGATCCAAATGGATTGTATGCAGGAGCTGTCACTTCAGACAGTCGTCTCCTTACATACAATATCTGGTGACGGAACCCTTCGCCTTGACGGGAGACCATGGATGCCACTTATGTGATCCTCCATATCATATTCAAATTCTAATTAGTCATTATGAATCATATTCATTATGATTAATTCTTCCAAGAGAAATAACAACTCTATTCATTATAGAGTGTTTTAATTTTAATTAAATTCCAATTAATCTAATCATATTAAATTAATGATCCAATTAATATCCAACAAACATTCTTAATTGTTACTTGAATTATGGTATTATCTCAAATACGTATTATTTCGAATTTTAATAATTAGAAAATACATCATGATCTCTCAGGCATCATTCGTTCCCTACCCGCTGTCATGGCCAGTACCGGCGGGAGTGGGACGGACCGTAACCGATGCGACCCGCTACCCCAGTGATCCCCGACTAGACACCATATCCGCCTGGGGAAAAAGCAATGCCGAGTCAATCACTTTGTACTTGAGATGATCATCGGTTTTTCAACCGAAATTATACCTTATAATATTCATCAAAAACATTTTGATAATATTATAAGGAGATTCGCTAAACAAATCCCCAATCCTATTCAAGCAACAAGGTTTTGCATGTAAAAGTTGTCCTACAACTATTGTAGGATAAACTAGAGTTTTCATGAAAACAATGTTTGTTGGAAATTTCATATTAACCAATTGTGATCAAGATCTAATCTAATCATTCATTGGTTGAGGTAATGTCATTTAAGGAAATAAATATTGTTATAATATTTCTCAAATATTATCCACAATTATTCCAGGAAATTAACTATTAATTTCACAATTTTTCTTAAACAACAATCACAAGGTTTCAGATAATGATGCAATTTCCAGCAGTGACCCTCACTAACTAAAAATATCATATCTCATTCATTTTAAATCAAAATTAAGCAAAATCAATTTCCGGAGATTGATAACTTGATTTAAAAACAAAACCATGTGATAAACATGCATTTCCAGGCGTTTTAAAATCATAATTAACATCTTAATTACGTCTCTAATCGCCATCCCCGAAACAGTGGATATATAGTCAATAAAACGATCATATCTTGAGAAAATAGAATCTAAATTACGCAAACTCAAATCTTACTATTTCCTTAATTATGGGGAACATTATCCAAATTAAAATATTGTGTTTAAACATTTTAAACAGGGCCGAAATTTCATCACAAGACAGGGCTGCGAAAATTGAAATGCTAAAATCTTCACGAACCCAGACGAGCCCAAATTTCGTAGGTTCACGGATCTAATCCAAAACCTTCGACAACCTAGCTATGATACCACTTGAAGTATACATGAAAAATCCTCAAGCGGATCACGGAAGCATGATGATCGCATCGGATGCGATCGGGAGCGACTAGTCGCACTGGGTGCTCGATGCAGCGGAAATTAAAATTTTCTATGTGACGAAATCACATGATCCAAGAACACTCTCGGATCGTTTCGTCTAAACCACAAACAAGTAATATGATTACCTCTTGAAGTGTGGTTGCGATCGAATCTCTAAACAAAGAGACCTCCTGTCTCAAGTCTGATCCGACGGAGGAGATGCTTGCGAAAGCGTGGATGAAACACGTGCTTCTCGCAATCCATATTGATGGTCCATGCCACGGATCTCCTGATCTTGACAAACGAGATACGACGTCTTCTTCATGAGCAAGGCACACTAAAGTAGACGGAGATCCACAAGCAGACGAGCGGGTAAAAAAATGACGACGCTGCGACGATGGAGGATCTCTCTAGGGCATCCATGGTGGACGGCCACATGAGAGAGAGAGAGAATGTGCGTGTAGAGAGAAAGAGAGAGAGAGCATTCGTCTATGTCTAGTGTCAAGAAGAGCAAGGGGTGCCTCTTCTTATATAGGGTTTTGGGAGTCCATGGATCCCAATCCATGGACAACACACAATCAACGGATGAGATTGATTGTGTCCCTTTCAACGGCTATGATTGTTGGTAAAACACAACAACAAATGATTTAATTTGAATTAATTCATATTTATAAATCAACATAATTAATTCCAATTTAAATCACATTTGACTAGAGAAGAGATAATGAGAAGACTAAACCAATCCCCTAAAATAAGGGGACGTCTACCATCATCTCATGGGATCTCAATATCTCATGAGATCTCATTATCTCATGATTATATCATGATCTCTTGTCGATAATATTTTCACCAAAAAATAATTCCAAATTATCTTATGGAAAATATCAACAATGCCATTGAAATTATGTGAATCTTATTCACAACCCAAAACTAAATGTAATTATATTTTCAATTAATTGTTCAATGTAAATCCAATTCACATTAACAATTAATCAACAAATATAAATCACAATATACTCTCTCTAATATATTATAAATCACATTTATAATATATATGATTAATATGGATAGTGCTATCCACATTATTCATATCCATGATAATTAAATCATATTTAATCATCTTGGATCTCTTTTCTCATGTGCCCAAATAACATGAACCACATTCACATTATTCATATCTTTGATAATTAAATCACATTTAATTATCTCAGATAACTCTCCTTATAATATGAATCAACTTCATATTATCCATGATAATTAAATCATATTTAATTATTAATTTTCTCGATGCTTGGATACATATATCAACAATGAAATTATCTATGAACTCTTTCAAGGATAATGCGCTTTCTCCGCGGATACTTGGAGATAAGGATAAGGCGATTGTATTGTTCCACGTATAGTGACTTGGATATTGAGATCACTTCTCAAATCCAGATCTCGAGCCTCCCATAGATGCTTGATTATATCAATACCGTAAATCTAATCTTCTCATTGCATCTGAATCACATTAAGATCAATGTCCAATATTTGAACCAAGATCAGATTACTTCTCTACTGAGATGAGTCACTACAATCCATACCCTTTTCATCACACCCTAGGAATGGAAGCGTCATGGTTATACATTCGTTTATGATCACATCACCCTCAGGTATTCCCAATACCTGAAGACTCAGAATAAACCCGAAGTATTAGATCAACTTTATACTGTCTACTTTATGGTTTTATCAGTAAGTTTCTCATTTGATCATTGGGAGTTGGTATCGATCATATACTTTCCAAAGGCATATATCATACCTAGGTCCTGATCATATACTTTCCAAAGGTATATATATCAAACCTACAAATTCAGTCAAACTTCCAAAGCGAGATGACCATGCACACAGAATTTGATTCTTCCCAATATCTTATGAGTGAGCTCATGTCTTCTGGTTCAGTAATGAACCTGTGTGATCCCTTTGAGAGATCGTATTACTCATATGCCCTTATATGCACTCTAGCGCACCATTGTATACACCTCAGTTAGGTCACCAACCTATTGGTCTGCCAAATGCATATACTCAAACATATAGTAACACATCTATCTCCGGTCAGAGGATGCATGCCTACATCATGACAACATACGATATAGGACTTTGGTTATCTCGATCTCGTTAAGTCTACTCTTTGACCCAACTAATCCAACACCTCTGAATCTCTATTCATATGCAGAGGACCTGCATCAAGAGGTCAGTCAGATATCAACCTATGTGATAAAGGATTGCCATCTCCTACTTAGGCTGGAGATCATCTCTTAACAATCATTTGACGGTGCTTGATGAGTCCTCAATCTTACCCTTTAGATATTCATCCAAGCACCAACCTCTATGATTCAATTATTGAATCAACAACTGTATGATTATTAAGATGGCCATGGTACATAACCCTAATTATACAAAGGGACCTATTATGCAAATTAATTATTCTTCATTTCAGATCAGGGAATGATATCCGCAATAACATTTATTGCATAATGGCTCGCCGTGGGCTCGCATGTCCAACAGTTACTGCTTTCTATAGATGCATATCTTGAATATGACATCTGGCAGATGGATGCCAAGAGGCTTTCCTTAATGGATACATCAAGGAGGATATCTATATGGAGCAGCCACATGGCTTCAAATCCGAGGAAAGAAAAATATGCAAGCTAAAGAAATCCATCTATGGGCTCAAGCAATCTTCTCAAAGCTAGAACATCAGATTTGAAAAAATCATAAAGAGTTATGATTTTATTCATAATCTTGATGAACCTTGTGTGTACAAGAAGCTTAGTTAGACATCCATTGTGTTCATCATGCTTTTATGTAGATGACATCCTTATCATTAAGAATGATACATTGATGATGACCCGTGTTAAGATTTGGTTGTCCCATTGAGGAACATAACTTTGTCAAGGGTCTAAAAATATCCTCACAAGAAGCGAAAATAAATTATCATTGAGGCGACTGCTCACTAAAGTTGAGAACGATCAATAATAACCCCACTCAAAAGATCAAGCAATGCAAGCGGGTGATGAATCTAAGTTTCATCATCTTTATTCTATAATTTTGGCCTTAAAAATCCTAGTAAATGCGTGTAAATACTGTTAATTCAGGCATTTTAGCATTCATGCATTATTGTGTAAATAGTGTACAAAATACGGTTTTTAAAGTCAAATATAAGAATAACGAAAAGAAAAGAAATAGAATAAAATATTGTAAATATTTTATGACCCGAAACCTCGAGACCTAGGCATCTAGATGACTAGGTCGACAAGGAATAAAGTAGGTGGAGATAAGGGCCAAAATACAATAAAAATTCCTTTTGTTTAATTCATTCCTTATTCAATTTGGGACATATTTTTGGTTCCACTTTTTATACTTAAAATAAAGAAACTTTGAACATGAAAGTTGTATATAATTAAATAAATAAAAATACAAAATTGATTTCACTCAAAAATAATGTACAGATAAAAAGTCATGGTCTGAATAAAATTCCAGTATCCCAACTTCCCAGAACTGTATCTCACAAATAAAAACTCAAAATGTTTCAAACTCACCTTTAATTGTATATAATTTTAAATAAGCTATTTAATGGTAATGATTTCACCTTTAACGGAGCTACGGTTTGAAAGTTGAGTTTTGGACCCCTATTGTATACTTGTACAGATTAAAATATTCAATTTATTTATTATTCTTTATTTTCATAATTTTATATTTTTTATAATTTTGTAAATGTTATTTATAATTTATGTGTACATTAAAATCAGAATAAAAATCTTAAGAAAATACAAAATAAAATACTTGAATATAACATACCTAGGTTTAATACATGTATAAATACTTATATAATTACTACTTGTATTTTATTAAGTGTACAAAACACTTCAAAAAATTAAATAAAAATATATTTAAATGTATAAAAACATTCTATAAAATTATAAAAGAATACACAAAATAAATAAAATTAAATTCACAAAATAAAAATAAAATATTAAAATACATAGATATATATACCTATATAGACCCAAAAAGGTAACTTGTAATTATAAACCTCATAAAAATAATTAAAAATCATAATAAAATAATTCATAAAATACTAAACATTTTTATTTAATAATAAAACATTAGTTAATTTGTTTTCTGTTTTTAATTGAATTTACAAATGATTTTTCCAGGATTTTTCCTGGTTGGTCCACGTGGACCAACCAGGAGGTCTGGAGTGTTGACCGGCGGGTCAACTCTCTGACCAACTCTTGTAGCTTGTCAGAATTTTGTATTTTTTGCCGATCTTTGAGGATTTTCCAAGACACATCTTTCATCCTTTGGCATCATGGTCTTCGTGACTTTTTATCCTCAAGGATTGGTGATTCACGCCTAGATGTTTTATTGGGCATCGGATCATCGATGCATCTGATACACCTCGACTTTGGAGCCCTGTCCGCCATCTTCTTCAAAAACCCCCTTGACCTTCATTTCGAATTTGAACCATCTTCTACCCATATCTTGACCTTTGTTTGCCGTGCTCAGGACTGGAAGGGTGACGACCTTCCTCCAGCACGTGCACGGGGCTCAGGCGAGAGCCGTGGAGGTGCTCCACCCCCCATCTCTGGCTCCGGCCGTCAAGGTTTCATTTCCCGGTTTTCTCAACCGGCCGAGGTTGTATTTCGTGTGTTTTCTTATCGTTTAGTTAGCTGATAATCTTAGGATTTGTTTCGTGCCTTTATCTTGTCGTTTCATCGAGTAGTTTGCCCCGATTTCGCAACCAATCACCTTACCGGAGCTCTTGAGCTCCGACGAACTTCATCGAGCCCACACCCTCCTTCCATTCGCCAATAAGTCTCTAGGACCATCTACTGTTGTTCTCGTGCTTTTCTTGCAAGTCCCAAGGGTCGAGCGACTCCATCTGGGGTCGGGTTTTGCCAAAGAACAACTACCTAGAGCGGCCCCATCCCCCCACATCACAGCGGCCCACTAGCGTTTCCTCCACCATTTTGACACCACCAATAGCTTGAAGGTCGCTCCAGGAAGCCTACGGGCCATTTTGAAGCAGCGAGGACGCCGGAGACGCACGACCAAGCCCAAGGAACTTTGCTCCGGTGAAGTTCCTCCCTGTTCTTCCTCCGCGACCGTCAACCGTTGGATCGTAGGCCCTCTCCAGATCCCGCCTGCGCCATCAGATCAGCCATGTTGCCAGCCGTTCAATCATCCAAGCCGCATCTAATCTCAGCCTTCGACGAGCGAAGCGGTATCGAGCACCGGATTGGCGCCACGTGTCAAGTGAGATCTCATTTGCCGTCCGATCCATCCGTGCCTGGGTATTTTGCAACTCAACCCTCGTGCATTTTTGTTATTTCTGTTTAGCACTAAATCATTCATCTGCCGTTTTATATTTTTTGTAATATTTATTAAAAGGTCCCCAGACTTCTTAAATTTATAATTGCACCCTTGCCGGTGAGGCGTACGTGCACACACACGTATGCTTGGCCATTTTGCACGTAAGGCCCCTATTTTCTTGTATTGCTAATTAGCCCTGAAATATGGCAGTAATGTTGTAAAACTTTTGGGTAATTTTGCAGTTAAGCCCTGGACTTTTTAGTAATTACATCGTGGTCCTTGACAGTCACGTGTTCGCGTACGTGACCCTGGTGATTTTGCGGGCACAACCTCGCGGCTTAGGGTATTGAGATTTGGTCCAACAAATTTTATCTTACGTTATATACTTTCTGGGTAAATTGCACCAAGATACACAAACTTTTAGATATTTCCAAAAATACCCCTGTAGGGTTGACTTTCTTGTTGTTACCTTTATTTATTTCATGCATCTCTAAGTCTCTAAAAAATCCACAAAAATTTGCATAGGTTCCTGTTGCATTGTATTATTACGACATATTTTTGTTTTGCATTTTTATTGTATTTTAATATTTATAAAAATTTAAAAACATGCATTTTCAGCCATGTTTGCATTATAAAGTACTTAAAAAATAAAAAACTTCTTGAAAAATTCCCCAAAAAATATATATTTCGCATTTTAGTTTCTTTTAATTTCTATCCAAAAATCACTAAAAATATAAAAGAAAACTCCTAAAAATTATAAAACTCTAAAAATCTTCATAAAAATCCTAAAAATTCCAGAAAAATCCTAAAAATATAATTTTTATCTCTGAATTTTCTTCATTTTATTATCTTTGATTTAAAATTTATTTAGAGAATTTTTGTTACTGTTTGTTATTTTATTTCTCCATTTTAGTTTCAGCTTTTTATTTTATTCACTATTTTCAGTTTTTTTGACTTTAAAAATGCAAAAAAATTAGGAAAAATATAGAAAAATCATAAAAATATTAAAAAATTATAAAAGCCCAAAAATATTTTATTCCTTGATTTTTGCTTATTTTTATATATTTTTATAAATACCTTATCTTTCTCTTTTCTTATATTGTTTATATACTTCATTTTATCTTTTATTGAAAAAGAAAATATAAAAAAATATAAAATATAAAAAGAAAATATAAAATCAAAAATTAAAAATAAAAATAAAAATAAAATATAAAATTGAAAACCCAACAAAATAACATAAATAGACAAATTATCACATTCACCTTTCGAGCATTTTTGCCCCGTTCTACCTGTCTGCTCCCTGTGTTCGACCTCTACACTGCTTGCACACTATACACATCCTTTGTAGAGTTATAATAAATTTTAACTCCGCACTGCTTTTTCATGTTTGATTCTTGTTGTGGGTTAATTGTTATTCGAATTTCGGATTTCGCGTGAGTTCAAATCAGCGACTGTTGATTTGCCTTGTGAATCAACACGACCTATGCAAAATCTAGTTCGACAAATAGCGTCATTGCTGGGGAGCAACAACGTGCAGTTCATGTTTTTTTAATGATTGTGATTATTTATCTATTCTGTGATTTATTTGCTCTTTTATTTAATATATCATTTGAATTGTCTAACCACCCTCTCGTTTGACTTTGTGCGATGCGCGCAGATCGAGGGACGCACTCCTTTCTAGGAGCGCTCGTACAACCGCGTGAGGCAGCTTTGGCTTCGCACTAAGGCAAACTTGGAGGGAATTTTGAAGACGATTCCTGAGCTTTTATTGCATTTATTTTTATAATCTTAGTAAGAGAGAGACTTTATTTATTGTAATAATACATGTACTCAGACATTGGACACTCGGGCCTAATTTTCAAGTGGTTGTTCACTTGGGGGCTCACCGTAGTTTTCACGGTTTTCATCGCTTCTTTTTATTTTGTTTTCCGATTTTGTTTTATTTATTTGTGTGATTGAGCCCTTAGCTGTAGGAGTTGTTTGACATAGTATTAGGTCCAAACACTTAATATATTTGCATGCACCTATAGTCTACGTTTGGACTTAGTCAAATTTTGAAACCGTGCTTCCCGCTAATAGCAGCTTCTCACACTTAGGGCGATTTCATCGACTTGCATTTGCCTATAGATTAGGTTTCAATTCTGCTGAGCATCCTTGCATGTAGAGTGCTGGAGGCAAGGTGAGCATTTACGCTTTAGCATTCATCATCGATTGCCGCTTGCATTGCTTTTCCGCCTCTCCATCTGATTTTGATAATCTAGGTGCTAAGTAAAATTGATTCCTCATTAGGCGCGTGCATTTCTCACTAAAAAATCAAAAAAAGTGATAACCAATAAAATTGGGACTGCTAATTACTCGACCCTAAAATTAACCAAAAAGAAAAAAATTTCTATTGGGGCGAGTAATCCCCTCATTGTCTTTGTTTTACATTGCTTGCGCACACACTAAGGTTAGTGCCCAAATCCCATTACAGTCCCCTAAGTGTTTGTGCAATTTTTGACTTCTCACCTAACTCTAAAACAGACAAGATAAAAAGACTGCTATTTTGCAGTCTCTACCAAGTTGAGTAGGTGAATTGAGGGTTTGTATTATTTTCATTTTTGTTTGTGCTTGCTTGTGTGTATTCTAGATCGCTTCTGCGCATTTGCACCTTCTTCTCTCTTCTCTTGACTTGACCTTCGTGTTCTCCCGATCATTTCCTTTTGTATTCGAGATGGACCCATAGAGTGTTTTCTATCCGGACTTTGCGGATCCCTCGTTTACTCCAGACGGTCCACCTCCCTTTTTTTTCAAGAGGACCCTCCTCCTATTTTTTCTGATTTTTGTACATATCCACCTCAACCACATCATCAGAACTCGGATTTCTACTCACATCCACCAGCACCTCCATATTTTCCACCTTCACATCCACCCGAGACTAACCTATTGGAGTCACCTCTCACGATGTTCGCACTTGAGACCTTGACCCAGTTCATGGAGCAAATGAATTCGAGGATTGACAACCTCACCTGCATGAATAAGAGCCACAGTGATGCTTCACGATCTAATGATTTGGAATCATTTGAGGATTACCATGAGAGCTTGCAATCGCCCAAAACACAAAAAAATGAGAAAAATTTAAAATCCAAAAGAGTTCGGGAGACCCTTGGTCGAGTCAGACTGTGAGGAGAGGTACCACTTGCCAGATTCCTTCACCACACAACCTCTCACACCCTGTCCCATCTTTGACCCCGAGGATGACGCTGTACAGACTGCTCTTGGCATGCCTCGTGTATATGCTGAATCTAACTTCCTCCCTTGTATGGAGGAGGTCCAAAAATTCAAAAAATATTGACTGGACCTGAAGTGGTGGCCACCATTCATGAGATCATCCATGCCCCACTTCAGCAGGCCATGAACGATTTATCTACTCCTCTTCCCAAGAAGAGAAAGTGGAGGAGCAGATCTCAACATCATATCTTGACTATGGCCACTGCCCACGCCATCACACACCGTCCCATTCCTAAGAAGAGGAACACTGCCACACCTTTCATTAGCTGCACCATCTCTGACCACACATGTGATCACACTCTCCTAGACGGCGGTGCTTCGATTAGTATCTTACCCTTCTCGCTGGTACAGTCTCTTCACTTAGGGCCTCTCAAGAAAACCAGGATGATTGTTCAGTTTGCTGATGGATCAATAAATAGGCCGAAGGGTATCCTTGAAAATACTGTCATTTCAATTCAGGGCATGATCTACCATGTTGACTTTGTCGTTTTGCCCATGGAGACCTCCACAGGGGAGAATTCTCCAATCATTCTGGGACGACCATTCCTCGCCTCTGCGAGAGTCGTTATTGATTATGGATCAGGAGAGATTCGCTTCCGTCCTGCTGACGAGAGCGAAGTGTTGATCACCGCACCCACAGTTAACCAGAGACCTACACCTGATGTGACTACACCTATTCTGGCTGACCTTAAGGCCTATGACCTTTATGCATATATCAAAGAGACTTTCTTTATGACCGATGATGAGACCAGGGAATTCCACTCCAAGAGGAAGGATCGGAAAGCATAGACCTTGGAGTTTCTGCTTCCTGTGATTGGCAATGTGTTGATGACATCCACGGGATTTACACGATTGACACCAATGAGCGGAGGGCAGAGTTAGACACTAGACAGGACGGACATGAGTCGACTACTTTCACTGATGGGTCCGTTCCTGTTCACTTAGATTCAGATAAGACAAAGGCCGAATTTGATCTGATTGCTTTTATTCGGGAATTCAGGCCTTTTGATGAAAAAGATGATCCGGTTGAGATTATATAGGACGAACAGAGTTCGACTACTTCCACTGATGAGTTCGTTCCTTTTGGCTTTGACCTGGACGAGACCTTGCAGGATGGCACTGACTACACTACTTCCGATGATGATGAGTTCGTCCCATTCCACTTTGATATCAACGAGACTCCCAAGGCTAGACCTAGTTGTACTTCTTCCACTTACCCGTCTGTGCCTTCACACCATAGGACCACCGAGGACATACACTCTGTCGACCCTGATCGGCTTCCGCCCACTGTGGACCCCGATGTCGACCTGCACTATACGAGATCTATTCCTCAGTGGTCCCGCAAGAAGGTTTGCTTTCTACCTTCTTGATCATGTATACATCCATCTTCGTTGTATATTCTCTCGTGTATCTCTGTCTATCTTCTGTATTGCTCGTCTACCCATTCTTGTGTTTGCCTTGCTTAGGACGTACTTTGTCCTAAGTATAGGGGGGTGGACGAGCTGAGTGTTCTTTCGTTGTTTCGTTTCATTACTCCTGTTACCGCCTATACTTAGGGCTTCTTTTACCCTAAGTATAGGGGGAGTGGTGTATACATCCTCTGATATCTTCTTCCATCTTCTGATCTCTTTTCTTTTTTCTTCTTTTATTCTTTTTCTTTTCTCTTCTCTTTTTCTACCAAGAAGGTGTCGCCCCTTGTAGACAGTCTTCTATACTTAGGACGCACTTTGTCCTAAGTATAGGGGGTGTGTACCCCGAGTTTTTCTATTGTTTGATCCTCTCCATTGTCTCCTCTTCCTGTCTATACATAGGGATATCTTACCTTAAGTATAGAGGA
The DNA here is from genome assembly GCA_037367405.1 of Ottelia alismoides. NCBI lineage: Eukaryota > Viridiplantae > Streptophyta > Magnoliopsida > Alismatales > Hydrocharitaceae > Ottelia > Ottelia alismoides. The sequence continues at coordinate 117,964 of JAZKJV010005539.1, read as the reverse complement.
GACAATCTGTGTACGATCTGTTCATTCCCACCCTTGACCCTCCCTGCTTTGTGTACAGTCTGCTATACTTAGGATTATTTGATCCTAAGTATAGGGGGGACGGTCAACTTCTCATTCTTTTGTTCATTCGTTCATTCATTTCTCCATTCATTTATTCTTTAGACTTGTCTATACTCAGTATGAGTTATGTCTTCTCTTTTCTCTCTGATCTATGAGGACATAGCTCAAGCTAAGTATAGGGGGGTCGTATATACTGCGTATATACTTTAGCCATAACTCGTACTTTCAAATTTTCCTAATAAATATGGCTACTAAGAATTCGTTAAAATTCATTAAATCCTTAAAAAAGATGTTGGTCATTCCTCAAATTCTTTTTGTACTTACTAATAAATCAGGTGAAAATATTTTTGCAAAATATTTGAAAAATAGTTTGAAAATCTTTGTGAAAATCTTTTGAAAGCTATTTGAAAAATGTGTTGTTACATGTTTTCAACCTTAGTAAAATATTTGTCTTGAAAGTTTATTTTCTTTGTGTGAAACAAAATGTTTGAAAAATGATTTGCAAATGGTTTAAAAAATGGTTGCAAAAATATGTGAAAAATCTATCTATACTGTTTGAAAAACCTTTGCAAAATGATTTTCAAATTTGTGTACATGTTTGTAAAAATGTTTGTAAAATTATTTTGGACTATAGTTTTCAAAAATAGTTTGCAAAATGATTTCCAAATAAGTTTGAGGAATACATACATCACACCTAAAATTCTTTATTGTATATACCTATAAAATTGAGCACTTACCCCCGCAAATTCTTAAAATCCACCTCTTGTAAATATAAGAAGCACTCCTGTGTAAATACTTTAACCTAATTTTCAGCTAAAAATCTTTTTATTTTGAAAAATCCCAAAAACATTTGCAAAATTAAAATACCAAAAACATTTGAAAAATCTTTTTGAAAAACCCAAAAATATGCATATGCATCATATTTTCAAAAATCCATTAAAAGCTCAAAATCTTTGAAAAATTGCATCACAAAAATATTTTCTGCATCGCATTTGCATAGCATTCACATTTTTCGGATTGAGTTTGAAAGTCGAACAAGTTTAAGTAAAATCCGGAGATTGGAGTTTGATTGGACCTTAAAATCTACCTAATAACAGGAACCTTATAGGAACTGGGTTTGAGCTACTTCACGTATAGTTGACTTAATTCTTTGAGGATCATGAGACTTGGTTCAATGGATTCTTGACTGCCTAAGTAGAGTATTTTGGAGCACATGCACGACTCTTGTTGATAATGACCTAACTTGGACACCTGCACCTTTCACTTGGCTCGACTCAGTTGGAGTGGTGAGGGGGTTGGATTTGCCGGTAGGAGACGCACACAAGTGGAAACACTTGTCCTCCTCTAGGGAGGGAAGTGCACCCCAAACCGTCCAGTGATGAGGAATTCTAAAGACAGGAGAGTGTGGATTGCAATAAAGCTTCAAAAGAGGGATACTACTAGCTCAAGAGGAAAAACTGCCTATGTAAATGCTGCTGTATATAGTATTTCAAAAAAAAAAGAGACATGCTTGTACGAAAATAAAATGCCTACAAAGTATGTGAATATGTTGTATAGCCAATAATCAAGCTTGAGCACCAAAAGTCAAATCATGTGAGCCTGCAGTTGGGTGACTTGACTACACTGGTCTTGCTTCCTAGGATAGGTAGCTACACTGGCTACTGTCCATTCTTCTCTTTACCCCCTCCTCTTGAGCTGGTTGCCACTTGAACTTAGAAGGGAATACCCCGCTCCTCGAGGAAGGAGTTATTGGATTGGGGAATCATTGGGTTATCGTACTGGAGAAGTCAGTCTCTTTGTCATTCTAGTTGGGGAGAGCCACTATCACTTACACTGTACGAGTCAGATTCATAGTCGTAAGGGTTTGCGTATGAGTTGAGATATTTCTGACCTGGCTATTGAGGAGACTTGAACAGAGTTTTGGGATTCTCGATGGCTGTTGGATTTCAAATCCGATTCCCATTAAGGTTCCACCCGCACTAAAATTCCAAAGGTCCGACTTAAGCTCCAAACTTTGATTTTGTGATGACAAGTTTGATAATTAAGCTTAATCCAATTTCTTCTTTTTCTTTTCTTTGTTTTTCCTTTTCTACACTTATTGCATAAGTGTTTGCTAGGGACTAGCAAAGGAAAGTATAGGGGGATGATGAATCTATGTTTCATCATCTTTATTCTATCTTTTTGACCTTAAAAACCCTAGTAAATGCATGTAAATACTGTTATTTCGGGCATTTTAGCATTCATGCATTATTGTGTAAATAGTGTACAATATACGATTTTTAAAGCCAAAATTATAGAATAAAGAAAAGAAAAGAAAAAGAATAAAATATTGTAAATATTTTATGACCCGAAACCCCGAGACCTAGGCATCTAGATGACTAGGTCGACAAGGAATAAAGTAGGGAGAGATAAGGGCCAAAATACAATAAAAATTCCTTTTGTTTAATTCATTCCTTATTCATTTTGGGACCTATTTTTGGTTCCACTTTTTATACTTCAAATAAAGAAACTTTGAACATGAAAGTTGTAGATAATTAAATAAATAAAAACACAAAATTGATTTCACTCAAAAATACTATACAAATAAAAAGTTATGGTCTGAATAAAATTCCAGAATCCCAACTTCCCAGACCTGTATCTCGCAAATAAAAACTCAAAATGCATCAAACTCACCTTTAATTGTATATAATTTTAAATAAGCTATTTAATGGAAGTGGTTTCACATTTGGCGAAGCTACGGTTTGAAAGTTGAGTTTTGGACCCCTATTGTATACTTGTAAAGATTAAAATATTCAATTTATTTATTATTCTTTATTTTTCATAATTTTATATTTTTATAATTTTGTAAATGTTATTTATCATTTATGTATACATTAAAATCAGAATAAAAATCTTAAGAAAATACAAAATAAAATACTTGCATATAACATACCTAGGTATAATACATGTATATATACCTATATAATTACTACTTGTATTTTATTAAGTGTACAAAAAACTTAAGAAAAATTAAATAAAAATATATTTAAATGTATAAAAATATTATATAAATTTATAAAATAATACACAAAATAAATAAAATTAAATTCACAAAATAAAAATAAAATATTAAAATACATAGATATATACCTATATAGACCCAAAAAGGTAACTTGTAATTATAAACCTCATAAAAATAATTAAAAATCATAATAAAATAATTCATAAAATAATAAACATTTTTCATTTGATAATCAGAAATTAATTAATTCATTTTCTATTTTTAATTGAATTTACAAATGATTTTTCCAGGATTTTTCCTGGTTGGTCCACGTGGACCAACCAGGAGGTCTAGAGAGTTGACCAGCGGGTCAACTCTCTGACCCACTCCTGTAGCTTGTCAGAATTTTGGCTTTTTCGCCGATCTTCGAGGATTTTTCCAGGCCACGTCTTTCATTCTTTGGCATCATGGTCTTCATGACTTTTTGTCTTAGAGGATTGGTGATTCACGCCTAGATGTTTTATTGGGCATCGGATCATCGATGCATCTGATACACCTCGACTTTGGAGCCCTGTCCGCCATCTTCTTCAAAAACCCCATTAACCTTCATTTCGAATTTGAACCCTCTTCTACCCACGTCTTGACCTTTGTTTGCCGTGTTCAGGACTGGAAGGGTGACATCCTTCCTCCAGCACGTACGCGTGGCTCAGGCGAGAGCTGTGGTGGCGCTCCACCCCCATCTCCGGCTCCGGCCGTCGAGGTTTCATTTCCTAGATTTCTCAACTGGTCGAGGTTATATTTCGTGTGTTTTCTTGTCGTTTAGTTAGCTGATAATCTTAGGATTTGTTTCATGACTTTATCTTGTTGTTTCATCGAGTAGTTTGCCCCGATTTCGCAACCGATCACCTTGCCAGAGCTCTTGAGCTCCGGCGACCTTCATCGAGCCCACACCCTCCTACCATTCTCCAATAAGGCTCTGGGACCATTTACTGTTGTTCTCGTGCTTTTCTTGCAGGTCCCAAGGGTCGAGCGACTCCATCCGGGGTCAGGTTTTGCCAAAGAACAACTACCTAGAGCGGCCCTGTCCCCCCACGTCGCAGCGACCCACCAGCATTTCCTCTGCCATTTTGACACCGCCAATAGCTAGAAGGTCGTTCCAGGAAGCCTCCAGGCCATTTTGAAGCAGCGAGGACATCGGAGACGCACAACCTAGCCCGAGGAACTTCGCTCCGGTGAAGTTCCTCCCTGTTCTTCCTCCACGACCGTCCACCATTGGATCGTAGGCCCTCTCCCGATCCCGCCTGTGCCATCAGATCAGCCCTGCTGCCAGCCTTTCGATCATCCAAGCCGCATCTAATCTCAGACGTCGGCGGGCGAAGCGGTATCCAGCACCGGATTGGCGCCACGCGTCAAGTGAGATCTCATCTACCGTCCGATCCATCTGCACCTGGGTATTTTGCAACTCAACCCTCACACGTTTTTGTAATTTCTGTTTAGCACTAAATCATTCATCTGCCGCTTTATATTTTTTGTAATATTTACTAAAAGGTCCCCAGACTTCTTAAATTTACAATTGCACCCTTGTCGGTGAGGCGCACGTGCACGTGCACGTGTGCTTGGCCATTTTGCAGGCAAGGCTCCTTGTTTTCTTGTATTGCTAATTAGCCCTGAAATATGGCAGTAACATTGTAAAACTTTTGGGTAATTTTGCGATTAAGCCCTGGATTTATTTAGTAATTACATCATGGTCCTTGACAGTCACGTGTTCACGCACGTGACACTGGTGATTTTGCGGGCACAACCTCGCGGCTTAGGGTATTGAGATTTGGTCCAACAAATTTTATCTTAGGTTATATACTTTCTGGGTAAATTGCGCCAAGATCCACAAACTTTTAGATATTTCCAAAAATACCCCTGCTGGGTTGACTTTTCTTTTTGTTGCCTATATTTATTTCTTGCATCTCTAAGTCCCTAAAAAATCCACAAAAATTTGCTTAGGTTCTTGTTGCATTGTATTATTATGATGTATTTTTGTTTTGCATTTTTATTACATTTTAGTATTTATAAAAATCCAAAACATGCATTTTTGGCCCTGTTTGCATTATAAAATCCTTAAAAAATATAAAAACGTCTTGAAAAATTCCCCAAAAAATATATTTTGTGTCTTTTAGTGTCTTTGAATTTCTATCTAAAAATCACTAAAAAATATAAAAGAAAACTCCAAAAAATTCTAAAACTCTAAAAATCTTCATAAAAATCTTAAAAACTCCAAAAAATCCTAAAAATATAATTTTTGTCTCTGAATTTTTTTCATTTTATTATCTTTGATTTAAAATTAATTTGGAGAATTTTAATATTATTTGTTATTTTATTTCTCCATTTTAGTTTCATCTTCTTATTTTATTCACTGTTTTCAGTATTTTTGATTTAAAAATGCCAAAAAATTAGGAAAAATATAGAAAAATCACAAAAAACATTAAAAAATTATCAAAAGCCCAAAAATATTTTATTCCCTGATTTTTCTTATTTTTAAATATTTTTATAAATACCTTATCTTTCTCTTTTCTTATATTGTTTATTTACTTCATTTTATCTTTTATTGAAAAAGGAAATATAAAAAATATAAAATATAAAAAGAAAAATATAAAATCAGAAATTAAAAATCAAAATATAAAAAATAAAATTAAAAATAAAATAAAAAATATAAAATTGAAAACCCACAATAAATAGCATAAATAGAAAAATTATCACATTTACCTTTCGAGCATTTTTGCCCCGTTCTACCTGTCTGCTCCCTGTGTTCGACCTCTACACTGCTTGCACACTATACACATCCTTTGTAGAGTTATAATAAATTTTAACTCCGCAACGCTTTTTCATTGTTTGATTCTTGTTGTGTGTTAATTGTTGTTCGAATTTTGGATTTCACGTGAGGTCAAATCAACGACTGTTGATTCGCCTTGTGAATCGACATGACCTCTGCAAAATCCGGTTCAACAGCGCATGTGAATCAAAATTTGTTATAAACCCTACAAATAAATGTATATAATGGTCAAGTACAAGTCGGGTGTCGAACATAGGGAGAACACGGGATAGACAACAAAATTGACTAAAAAAGACAACAAAAGTTTTGGGGTTTTTAAGAGGTTTTCACTTTTTGTTAATTTTTTGAAAATTGTGTTTTTATAGTTTTTAAGATTTTTTCTTTTTTTTCCTTTTTTTTAATTTTCTTATTTTAAATTTTTTTATAATAATTAATAATAACAACAAAATAAGTATATATAGTTATATATAGAGAGCTTTTAAATTTATAAATATAGCTATAAGTATTCAAAATTCACAAAATAAAACATCTTTGCCTTTTTAATATTTTTATCTATTTTTGGTATTTTCATGATAAATTTTACTACTTTTTTATTTTTGATAGACTTAATATGACAAAACAGGGACTATAAAAAATAAGGCAAATTATTGTCAAAATTAAAAATATCTAAAAGCCTCGACAATTTCCAAACTATTTTAATATATAATAAATACATTACATAAAATTATGAAACATAAACAACTATTTTTGGAATTTTATCGAAAATTTTATAAATTTTGTGAGGATTTTGGAGCTTTTTCATTTTTAGTGTTTTTCTTTTTTTTTTTTATTTTTTGGGATTTTAATATGTAGATAAAATATGATTTTTCAGAATTTTTCAAAACATTTATATTTTTTTGTATTTTTCTAAGCTAGACAAGATAAAATAGCTTAGTATTTGATTTTTAATAAATATAAATATAAGATAAGATATCTTAATAAAATTATACGTAGAAGAATAACATATAAGATATTTATCCTAATTCTCTATGAATTTTTAGTGCACATGAACTATTTTTAACAAAAATAAAATCTACAAAAAGAAGCCAAAGGCAATTATGCAAATATTTGAAGTTTATGGACCAATCCTGAACACCTTAGAGAAGAATAAGACCAAAAATGCTAATTTCCTAGATATTTTCAATAATATATACCTCGAAGGGAATTTCTGTAATTTATACGAAGTTCGAGGGGCCAAATGTAAAATTTCCAAAAAAAATACATTAATATTGAAAAAATTGGACTGAAGATAAATATCAAAGCTCGGAGGTGGTCCCTGCAAAATGACTAAGTGCCTCACACATACAAGCATGTGAGGTAACCTTGACTGGACCTAAGTGCAAGAAGAGGAAAGCTTCGGGGATCAGTTACAAATTTTTCAAAAAATATTAGAGCATTAAATAAAAGATTATGGACGGAAAAATAAAAACAAAAGGGCACAAGGGGTATAGTTGCAAAATCACCCCTAAGGTGCGCTATCGGACGACTGAGCACTGTTCACTTAACCATAGCAACAATTGGTACCAATTCGCTGCTGTACGCTTGGGATTAGATCTCCGATAGATGATCTGACGGTTGAGGTTTCACGCATCCAACGACAGCTGTACACTTGGGATGCGACACTTGATCGGACAACTAATAGGTCACTTGGATGAACTGGGAAGAACATTCAACCAGGTGAGATTCAAATCAATGAATCAGTTGCCTCCATCCTTCCTCACTACAAAATGGCTGGAAATGGTCCTAGAGTCGAACCGCATCGAAAGAAGGTGTCAAAATCCTCTATGGATCATCGATGGATCCCTGGAGGTGATGAGGACCTGGGAGGTGTCTTTCTGCCTTGAGGACCCCTAGAAGGGAGTTCTTTCTCTTCGAAACCTGCATAGTTAGATAAAGGGCATAAAAATGAAGCCTCTGAAGGCTTCAAGTGGCGAAGGTGAGTGAGAATGGGGGGATGGGTAGCTCGCCGATGATGAGGCGGAGAAGTCAAGCCATCATCTAGATCAGATCATGATCTAGGTGAACAAGGGTGCCTGGGATGATGGGGAAGCGAAGAGAAAGGTGACAAGGGTGTTCGTGAGGTCGGAACATGTGCAAGCATGGCAAAACAACAAGCGGGATTTGGAGATCCGGCAAGCGATATTTTTGGGTTTTCTAATATTTCAAAGTGAAATGAAAGGAATAAAAGCTGATCTAAACTACTGAGTATCCTAGGAATAAAAATAAAGAAGGCTCGCCAGACCTGGGGTGGTTCGGGAGTAGATCTCGCGGTGGAGCTCGGATCTACCTCAGATCAACAATGAAATCATGCGTTTGACCCTGGAGTAGCTGCCTGCTGTCACTAGGAGCTTTAATCGATGCTAATGTTAGGGGTTTTCATGATGGAAGAGGGATCAAAATTCAAAAATGGGCGAGGAGGCATCTTATGTACATGCGAGGTTGATTGGGAAGTGGTGCTCGAAACAATGATCCATTGATTGAGACAAGATGCACCTGTGAAGGGTCATTGATCAAATAATAGTAAAAAAGAAACCAAGTCATTTCGGTGAAAGGATCAAGCCCCAAAATTGAGCGAAATGAGGTCAAGACCTTTGACAGACGCTATGTCAATCAAGATCGGGCTCCTAGTGGCCCACGTCATGCCACTAAATGACAAAATAGGCTGAAAAAAGCCTTATTAATTGAATTTAAAATAAGAAACGATTTTATGTTTTTGTTAAAAAATACTTGTTTTTCTACATAGTATTTTATTATAAATTTTATTTATTTTACAAGTTAATTTATTAGGTTTTTTCTTTTTACAAGTGTATTTATAATTATGTATTTTTTTACTTTATTTTTTTATTTCATTATATTATATATATATTTATAAATTTATAACATATTTAAATACACTTAAATATATTTCTATTATATTTTCTGAAGTTATTTATACACTTACATAAAGGATAAAATGGGGCTACCCCCTTGGGGGTAGCTAACTTGGCTCCCCCGCATTATTTTGCCTTTTTTTTAATTTTTTTGAAATTTTATTCTGTGGATTTTCATCAATATATCCCTACATTATGTCATTCAAATTTCGCGTAAAATAGAGACTCTTACAACCTCCATCCAGGAGAATCGTTTTTAGCAATTCTGTTACCGTTAAAAGTGACTGTCTAGATGGAGGTCGTAGGAGTCTCTATTTCACACGAAATTTGAAGAGCATAATAATGGATATAGTGATGAATATTCACGGAAGAAATTTTCAAAATAAAAATAAAAAATAGGTGAAATTGTACGGGGGATCCAAGTTAGCTCCCCCCAAGGGGCAACCCCATTGAACTCTTAAATAAATAAATGTGTTCATTATATAGGTATATGTATTAATTCATCTATGTATTTTATACACTTAATTATTTTAGTATATTTTAGTGGTTTTATTTTATTTAATTATGTATATATATTATAAAGAATATTTACAAAGTTATAAAAATATAAAATATTAAAGAATATAAAAAATAAATAAAGTGATTATTTTATTTCAGATATACTATATAATAGGAGTCCAAAACCTAACTTTTGCATCTTAGCTCCAAATTGAATGAAAACACCTTTATTATATACCTAATAAAAATTAATATACAATAACAATGATTTTCATGCATTTTTAGTTCATGGAGAAGATATCGATCTTGCAAGTTTGTATTTTGTAATTTTATTCTGAGTGTAGAATGCACAATATGCGTTATTTTTATATGAATTAAATTTTGTATTTTTCTTTGTATTTTATCTACAAAATCCATGTACAAAGTTTATTGCTTTGATGTATAATAATAAAGAGTAAAATGGATAACCAAAATGTATTATTGGGCATTTATGAATTAGGGTTTCATTTATTTATTGTCCTTTATCTCTCCCTACTTTATTCCTTATCAACCCAAACATCATGATGCCTAGGTCTCTAGGTTTAGGATCATAAAATACCTTTGGTATTTTATTTCTTTTCTTCTTTTCTTTATTTTTATTTTTACTTTAAATATAGTATTTTATACAATATTTATACAATAAATACATGATATTATTTTCTTCAAAATAATGATATATGCTAGCATTTAGCTAGGGTTTAAAGGACAAAATGAAAGAATAAAGATGATGAAATGGATATTTATTATCCCCTATACATGCCTTTGCTAGTCCCTAGCAAACACTTCTGCCTATAAGTGCATAAAAGAAATCAAATAAAAGAAAAAGAAAGAAATTGGATTGATTTTAAATTTCAAACTTGTCTTCATAAAATCAAAATTTTGAGCTCAGTCGAAATTTTGGATGTTAGGTGTGGTCAGAACCTTATTGGGAAACATATTTAAAATACAATAACCTCTAAATCCACAAGACTCTACCCAAGTCTCCTCAAAAGTCAGGTCAAAACAAGTCTTTTCATACATAATCCTTTATGACTATGAGTCCACCTTGTACAATGTCATTGATATGTATCTCCTCTCGGCTGAAGCGGTAAAAGTCAGTCTTCTCCAACATGGTGATCATAATTCCCCAATCCATCAACTCTTTCCTTGAGAAACGAGGTATTCCCTTCTAAGTTCAAATACAATCATCTCAAGATGAGGAGACGGAGAGAAAGGATGGTTGCCAGTGTAGTAGCTACATATCATAGGATGCTTGACCAATGTAGCCAAGTAATCTGACTGCAGGCTCACATACATTTGACTTTGAAGCTCAAGCTTGCTTATTAGATATATACAAGCTCTAAAGTGAATTTATTTTCCTCTGATTTTTTCCCATCTATTTTTTTGGAGTTTTTGAATGTGCATTTTTTGAATACTAGATACATCAACATTTACATAAAGATTTTTTCCTCTTGAGCCAGTAGACTATACCTCTTCCGAAGCATTATTGCAACCTACATACTTCTGTCATTAGACCTCTTTGCTACTGGATCAAGTTGGGGTACAATGGCCACAAATATGTGACTTCCGATGTTTCCATTGGCTTGTGTCTCATCACGACAAATCCATCCCTCTACCACTTCAACTGAGGTGAGCAAAGTGTAAGGTGCATGTGTGTAAGCTAGGTCACTGTCGACAAGAGTCATGTTTGTGTTCTGAAATATTCTACTTAGGTAGTCAAGACGACACTAAATCAAGTCTCGTGGTATCAAAGAATTAAGTCTAGTAGACCCAAAGTATCTCAATTCCAATGCCTATATGGTTTTTGTGATCAAGTGGATTAAGGTCCAACCAAGCTTCAATATTCGAATTTTACTTAAACTAGTTCAATTATCAACATCAATCTGAAAAATACAAATATCATGCATAATATAGAAAATATTTTTATGATGTAATTTTCTAGTTTGGTTCTCTTTATGGATCTTTTTGAAAAAGTTTGCAAATTTTTATGTAGGTTTGAAAATATTTTGCAAATGTTTTAGAGTTTTGAATTTTGCAAAATTTTAGCGATTTTTAAAAATAAAAGATTTTATAAAAAGCGGATATGTGTAGATATTTACAAAGGAGTGCTTATTATTATTTAAAAGAGTTAGGATTTAGGGATTTAAATGTTTATATATACAAGGTTTGTAAGGATTTTTATTTGCTTGAATTATGTACATAGTTCTCAAAATAATTTGAAAAGATTTCCACAAACATTTTGAAAACTTTATTATACAAAGTAATTTTGACAAATAATTTTTATAAACATTTACAAAATTTGAAAATCATTTTGAAAAGATTTTTCAAATAGTATATATATATATATAAGTTTCAAAGTAATTTTGTAACAATTTTCAAACCATTTGCAAAGAGATTTTCAAAATATTTTATTCACACAAAGGAAATAATTTTTTACAACAAAATATTTTTACAAAGGTTAAAACATTTTATAAAATAGTTTCCAAACAATTTTCAATAGATTTTTTAAAAAATTCCAACCATTTTCAAACATTTTGCATAATATTTTTACTCGATTTATTAATTATATATTGAAAGAATTTTAATATATGTTTTGATTTTTTATTAATTAGTCATATCATTAAAAATACGAAAGTACGAGTTATTGCTAAAGTATATACAATGTATATACAACCCCATATGCTTAGCTTGAGCTATGTCCTCATAGATCAAAGAGAAAAAGAGAAGACATAACTTGTACTATAGACGAGGTTATACTACAATGATTAAAGACTGAATGAATGAGAAGTTGACTGTCCTCCTATACTTTTATGAAATAATCCTAAGTATAGCAGACTGTACACAAAGTAAGGAGAGTTTTGGATGGGAATGGACGAAATCTTCGGCTCAACGTGTCCCCCTATATTTAGGGTAAGATAGGTAAGATATTCCTAAGTATAGACAGAATATGAAGAGCTGAGGAGACATGTGATGGATCAAGGGATGAATAACTCGGGGTGATCACCCCTCCCATACTTAGGACAAAGTACACCCTAAATATAACAATGATGAAGGGGTGAACACCATTTTTAGAGAAATAGAACAAAATGAAAATGACAATAAGAAAAGAAGAAAATAAAATCCTTTTGTGATTTTCAGCCTTTTGTGTCTGATCCTTCTATCTCTGAGAGATCATCTTGAAATACAGCTTCTATCGAATCCACAACGGACATGAATGTATCATGCTTAAGGTATGGCTTCAGCAACTGCCCATTAACTACAAAAGGTTGTGCATCAGGTGACAATTCAGATATAAGTAAACTTCCATTGTTACATACATTTCTCATGATGAATGATCCTATCCACTTGCTCTTCAGTTTGCTTGGGAAAATTTTCAACTTCGCATCGAATAACCATACCTTATGTCCAGGTTTGAAAGTATTCCTTCGGATGTGTCTGTCGTGCCATCTCTTGACTTTCTCTTTGTATATCATGTTGTTATCGTACGGTAGTCTCAGATTTCATGCAGTCGATTCAGATCAACTTTTTTGTTCTTCCCTCCTTGCTCGGAATCAAGGATGCACAAGTTCAATACCCACAAGGATTTGTGAATGAGTTCCATGGGCAGGTGGCAAGGCTTTCCATCAACAAGACGGTATGAAGACATGCCGAGTGGAGACTTGTATGCCATATAATATGCCCACAAAACTAAGTCAAGTAGTTGTGACCAATTCTTATGATCCAGACGTATAAACTTCTACAATATTGTCTTGATCTCCCTCTTAGAACATTTAGCTAAGCCATTTGATTGTGGGGGGTACGGTGCATCAACATGATGTTCAATGCCGTATTCTTTAGTCAACTTCTTGATCTCCTTGTTAATGAAGTGGATCCCCCTATCAGAAATGAGAATCTTGGGGATTTCAAACTGCAAAATGATGTTGCCTTTCCAAAATCAACAGACTTTGAGGCTGTCAGTGGTTCAGGATGGGATTGCCTCCACCCATCTACTGACGTAGTCGATGACGAGCAGGATGTACTCGAAACCCTGACTATTGGCCCATGACCCCATGAATTCAATGCCCTAAGCATCGAAGACGTTGGATATCTGAATGTACTTCAAGTACATTGTGTCGCACATGATGATATTTGATGAATCCACATTTCATCATCTTTATTCTATCATTTTGGCACCAAAAACCCTAGCAAATGCCTGTAAATAGCACTAAAATCATCATCTTAGCATTCATGCATGTGCATCTACATAGTGTATAAAATGCTGTAATTAAAGCCAAAATTATAGAATAAATAAAAGAAAAGAAAAAGTATAAAATATTGTAAATATTTTATGACCTGAAACCCTGAGACCTAGGCATCCTGATGAATAGGTCGACAAGGAACAAAGTAGGGGGAGATAAGGTCAGAAATGCAGATGAAATACCTATACATTCTATTCATTCTTTATTCATTTTGGGACCTATTTTTGGTTCCACTTTTTACACATCAAATAAAGAAACTTTGTACATGAAAGTTGTAGATAATATTACAAGGAAAAATACAAAATTGATTTCACTGAAAAATAATGTACAGATGAAAAGTTATGGTCTGAATAAAAAATCCAGAAATCCAACTTTCCAGACCCGTATCTCACAACTGACAACTCCAAATGCAGCATACTCACCTTTAATTGTATATATAAGAAAATAAGCTATTTAATGGCGGTGGTTTCGCATTTGGCGGGGCTACGGTTTGAAAGTTGAGTTTTGGACCCTCATTGTATAAGTGTACAGAATAAAATATTCAATTTATTATTTATTCACTATTCTTATATTTTTATATTTTTATAATCATGTAAATATTACTTATAATGTATATGAGTATTAAAATCAGAATAAAAATACAAAGAAAAATAGAAATAAAAATAAACTTATACATATTATACAGGTAATACACCTATATGTACACCTATACTTTTTATACTTATATTTTATTTAATATACAAAACATATCAGAAAAATTAAATAAAAAATATGTGTGTATATAAAAGTATTTCATAATTTTATAAAATAAGAAATGAAAAGAATAAAAATAAAATGCACAAAATAAAAATAGAATATTAAAATACATAGGTAATACACCTATATAGGGCTAAAAAGTAAACTTGTAAAAATATACCTCATAAAATAAATTAAAAATTATAATAAAATACTACATAAAATAACGAATATTTTTTATTTTACAATCATAAATTAATAATGCCATTTACTATTTTTAATTTAATTAATAAAACATTTTTTATAGAGTTTTTCCTGGTTGGTCCACGTGGACCAACCAGGAGGTCAGAACTGTTGACCACGGTCAACAGTCTGACCTACCCCCTGTAGCTCTGCGCGCCTCGTTTTCTCCCTGCTTTTGCGGATTTTTCGAGGCGAAGACTTTCATCCTTTCGCGAAACTTCCTTCTGCAAAATCGTTCCCCTACTATCCATCTTGCTCGCCCAAGGTTCTTCTTGGGCTAAGGATCACTGTCGCGCCAGTTGCGCGTCAATCAAGGGACCTCCTCGTCAACCCTTCAAAAAGACCCCCTTGACATCATTCGAAAATTTGAACCTTCTTGGCCATTAATCCTCCTCCCTATGGTGCTCGTTCCACTGCTGGAGGTGACAGCTCCTCAGCCGTGCCCTCAGGCGAGTCGAGGAAGCCTCGAATCGGCTCCACCACCTCCGCCAACCACCGGCGTCGAGGTACACCAACCTCAGGTCCTCCACCTTCGAGGTACCCCCTTTTTCCTCTTCTTTTTGCTTCATTTTATTCCCCTTAGCTTAAGGATCAAAACCCCCCAAAAAAATCCGAGTTTCATCGCCTGAATCGCCCGATCATCCCATCTCGCCGGAGCACATCTCCGGCCGACATCTCTTCGCCGTCCACAGACCACCTCCGACCTCCATTTCGCCTCCGCGGGGTCCAGGCAGTTTGCCTTGGACCCTTTCACCCCTTTTTGCAGGTCAACGTGCAGGCAAAGCCACTGGGGGCCGTTTTGCGAGGTTCGTCGGAGCTACCTGGAGCTCTGAGCTCCGCCGCCTTCGCGCCAGCACTCCGAAGCACCTCCGACGTACTCGAGCAACCCAGCATCCTCCTCGACCTCCCAGGAGTCCGCAGCTCGATTTTGGAGCCCATCCACCACCGGAGACCCGATAACGAGCTCGGGGAAGATCGCCCCGCCGGCGTTCTTCCCTGTTCCTCCATCTCGCTCCTCCACCGTTCAATCGAGCCGCTGTCCCAGATCGCGCCTCGACCGTCAGATCGTCCGAGCCCAGCCACTGTTGGATCTCATGCTGAGATCTAATCTCAGACGTCGAAGCGAAGCGTCATCGGCCGTCCCCAACGCGCCACGTGTTTAAGTGGCTTCTTCATCGCCGTTGGATCGTACGCCGAGGGTATTTTGCATCTACACCCTCGTGCATTTTGTATTTAAAGTTTAGTCCTAAAACTTTCATCTGTAGTGTAATGTTTTTGTAATATTTGCGAAGAGACCCTCAGGCATCTAACATTCACATATAGGTCCCCTACCACGTCACATCACATGACCAGTTCACGTGAGGTGTGGGCATTTTGCCAGGGTACCCTTGGTCTTTGTCTTATTTCTTTTCAGTACCAAAACTTTCATATCACGTGTTATATTTTTGGAAAAAAATTGCATGTAAGCCCCCAGGTTCTTGGATAATTACATTTTGGTCCTCGCCAGGCGCGTGCAAGTCACGCGCCCTGGGGGGTAATTTACACCGACACCCAGGCGGGTTTAGTAATTGCTGTTTGGCCCTAAAAGTTGAATATTTAGTTTAAAATTTTGTGGAAAATTGCATGTAATCCCCTGGATGTTTGAGAAATTGCAAATATACCCTTGCCAGGCCTGTTAATTGTTTGGATGCTTGTTGTAATTATTTAAATTATCTTTTTAAGTCCAAAAATTCCACAAAAATAGGCTTAGGCTCCTGTGAACTTGTGCTTCCACGCTATCATTCCAGTTTTTGATTTGATTTTATTTTTATATTTATTAAAAATCAAAAACATGCTTTTTATTCACTGTCTAGATTAGAAAATGCCAAAAAAATATTAAAACATCTCGAAAAATTCCAAAAAAATTCCCTAGTGTCTATTTTACCATATTTTAGTGTCAGTCCAAAAATCACTAAAAATTTGAAAAGAAAAACACTAAAAATTTAAATACACTTAAAAACTTCAAAAAAATACATAAAATCAAAGAAAACTCCAAAAATTACAAACTCAGTTTCTGTTTGTTCTATATTTTATTATCTTCATTTGAAAAATAGTGTGAAAAATTTTGGTTGCTGTTTGCTTATTTTCATTCCCATTTTATTCACAGCCAGCATAAATTTCACTGTTTTCTCTCATTTCAGTATATAAAAATACCAAAAACACCTTGAAAAATACCCAAAAATCACAAAAACAGTAAAAAATCCTAAAAATATCAAAAACATTTTATTTCTGACTTTTTGGATATTTTTGCACATTTTTATAAATATTTTATCTTGTCTTTTATTACATTGGTTTTAAATTCCAATATTGAAAAAAATATAAAATATAAAATTATAAAAATCAGAAAATTAAAAATCAAAATATAAAATTAAAAATTAAATTAATATAAAAAAATTAATTAAAAATTAAAAACCCACAAAAATTTATTTACTTGCTTGCTTAGTGTAGACACTTTACACATACACATTCACTTGTGCACATTATTTGGAATTACCCTGCTTGCTCCCTGTGTTCGAACTCTCTGCATACTTGCCCTTTACACCATTTGTGCAGAGTTAAAAATAAATTTTAACTCCACATTATTTCTAATTTATTGATCTTTAGAGTGGTTTAATTGTTGATTAAATTCAGATTTTGATTGGTCGACACTTCGACTGTGTTCCCGCCTTGTGTGGAACACAAGACCGATCGATTTTTGAGTTTATCAAATGGCGCCGTTGCCGGGGAGCAACAGCGAGTAGTTTACATTTTTGTTTGCTTGTGATTGTTGTTTACCATAGCTTCATTTCATCTCTCTTACATGTTTGATATATATTGATTGAGCTATTCTGACCATCCTTTCTTGTCTTCTTGCGAGGGATCGCGGAGCGAGGCGGATCGCTTAGGTGACCCGGAGCATCCTTGGGAAGCGGAGCCGGCCTTCTTAGGTCAAGCTGGCAGGAGAGAGCAGGAGGAGTGAGAGAGAGTGGTAGCTTAGCTTGCATTTTATTTTTGTGAGAGAGTGACCTTATTAATTTGTAATAATACAGGTACTTGGACACTTAGACTCTTGAGACACTACCGGGCCTAATTTCCGGGTGTTTGTTCACCCGGGGGCTCACCGCGGTTTTATCGCGTTTTCTCGCTTGTCATTTTCCGGTTTTGTTTTCCTTTTTCCTTTCTTTTGTGGAATGAGCCCTTAGATTGTAGGTCCTGCTTGATTCGATTAGAATAGGTCCAAACACTTTAATTATATTTGCATGCTCCTATAGTTCGTTGTTGGAGTTAGACTAATTAAGTAGTTGATCATTGGTTATCGATCCGCACGCCGCGAGCTCACTCCACACAAGCGCTTTCTCCTAACTCAAATGTGTTGAGCAGAGGAGGAGTGAGCCTAGACCAGACACTAGGATTGAGAGCTAGTGGTTAACTCGTGGTTCTTTACGCTAGCAGTTGCCTACTCTAGGACGATTTTCCGCTTTGCATATCGCCATGTAGCTTAGGTTTACAAATTCTGCTTTGCATCCCGCATGGAGAGAGTTGGGATTCGCTGTAAGTCTTCTTACTTTGCATGCATCATTTAGGCACAAAGGTGAGATTTCCACCTTGGTGTCGACTTGCACGGCTTTTCCGACTCTATTCTCCCTCTGTTTTTGGAACAAAGTAGGACAAAGAAAATACAAAAATCGTTAGGCGCTTGTTTGAATCTACTCAAAAGAAGCGATAACACCAAAAAAATTAAAAAAGGGACTGCTAAGAAAACTTGACCAAAAATAAAATCGATAATTGGATTCATTGCTTGGGGAGAGTAACACCCTCACTTGTATTCAGGTTGCATGGGAAGGTCTCCTTCCAAGTGAGGTGAGCGCTTCGTAAGGATTAGAGCCAAAAAACCCAACTTGTGGCTGCCTTGTGTATCGCCTGGATTTCCGAAGTATTGGCGCTACTATCGTACGTAGTCGAGTAGGGCTTGGTCGCCATTGGTGACTGACTATTGTGTGAGCGCCGACCTTGTCCGAAGTACAGAGCTTAGGCCACGCCTTCACGGGTGTGTCTGTCTCACCGGCTGCGTCCGAGTAGGACCTTGTACGCTCACGGGTGATTCCGTTGCGAGCGAGGTCTGAAGTATCGGTTTCGCCTATCGGCTTCCTCCCTCTATTTCTTTGGCTGAGTACGGATCCAGGAAGGGTTGCAAGGACCTTAAAAAGCGCAAGTTACAGGTTACACAGGAGGAGGACAAGTACGGGGATACTTTCCCGGCAGTACTCTCTCTCCTTTAGGCATAGCGTTCTAAGGACTCGTGAAAAGATAACTTCCTGAATCAAGATAAAATTGACAAGATAAAAGCCGAACCTTCACGGCTTCACGTGTTGAGTTGGTGAACTCACCCCTGCTTTGTGTTTGATTGCTAGATTTGTTTAGGTCAAGATCAAAAATACAGCACAATTGTGCGCAATTTTGTTGCATCTCATTCCTCTTCTTCTCTTGCATTTTCCCTGTTCTTCCCAAATAATCAAGATGATGGGACGGAGATCTCTTAGGCCGACCTTGTCGGCACCGCTATCCAGCACTCCTCCTCATTCATCTAGGAATACCTCGGAGAGTCCGCTCTCCGAGCCTGAGTTTACATCCACCCTGTTCCCCCTTGACCACCCTTCCCATTCTCCTTCTCTCAGTCCAATTGTTTCAGAATTCAGTGCATCACAGAGTTCAGCTCATTCAACAGCACCTGAGATGGCCTCTTTTGCTTTTTCAGAAAATCCAGTGATGGCAGATGGAGGCGAGCACCCAGATGACCATGATCACCCTCCATTCATAATTGATCAGGTGGCCATCAACAACTCCTTGTTAGCGTCCCTGGAGACAATGCAGAGACAGATCCGTGACCAGGGTACCTTCATGGGTGATCTGATGAGAGAGATAGCACAGATGAGAGAGAACCGACCTGGGGGCGGTGGCGGTGGAGGAGGAGGAGGACTCGATGCAGGAGGAGGCGATCCAGACGCTGAGCGACCGCCACAGACTATCATGAGGGAACTGCACAATCCAGCTACATCCCTCACTCACCGTTGGATCAGACTCCCGCCAATCCACGGAGATTTTGAGCTTCGGCCCCACACGATCCAGCTTCTACCCAAGTTCCATGGGTTGCCGACCGAAGAGCCGCACCTCCACCTCCAGGAATTCGAGATGATTTGCAGCACTATCCATGATCGATTGATGACCGAGGACACCATCAAGATGATTGCCTTTCCATTCTCGTTGGTTGACAGAGCCGCATATTGGCTCAAGCATCTGGGGCAATTCATCGACACATGGGAAGATCTCCGGATCGCGTACCTGAAGAAGTACTACCCTTTCGGCCGGACCAACGCAGCTCGAGCCATGATCAGTAACTTCGTCATGATCCCAAATGAACAATTCCATGAAGCATGGGATCGATTCAGAGAGCTCATCGACCGGTGTCCACACCACGATATCTACAAGCCCAATCTCGTGCAGAGTTTCTTCTGTGGGCTGACACCGGAGCTGCAGGGGCTAGTGAACGCCTCTTGCGGTGGGTCTTATTTCTCCAAGGAAGAAGACGACGTCTGGGCCATCTACGAAGGCATCGCAGAAAACTACGCAGTGATGGCCCAAGCCCGAGTCTACACACAGCAGAAGCCCCCGCAAGGAGCAGGATCATTTCAGAGGATCGCCCGCATCGATGCCGGTCCCAACACAGTGTCAGCTGCCGCAGCCCAAGCTGAATCAGCCGCAGCTGACATGGGCATCATTAGTGAGAAGCTGGACCGTCTCGAGATCCTCGAGAAGAAGCAGATGCAAGGCATGGCCCAGATGGACCAGATTGCCAAGACAATGAGTGATCTGAAGACGCAGATCCTTTGCGTCCAAGAGGCACAAACTCATTCTCAGCCGCCTCCCAGATCACGTGCTGATCCGAGCAGCAACAATTCCAACCAGGCATCTACATCATACCGCCAGGTGAATCACATTCAGGCAGAGCCGGTTCCATTGCTGCAGTACTATCCAGAGCGACCGCCATCTTCAGACACACAGATGGTGGTCTATCAGCCGGAGCAACCCCTGACTGTTCTTCCTCCACCCTCCTTCGAGCAGGACCCATTGATGGAAGTCAATGGGATTTGGTACGACCGGTACCCTCAGCCCGGGATTCGTCGGGATCACCCCGGATTCCGTTGGGGCAACGGTGGCTCCTCCTCCCAGCAGCAGAATCCTGCCCAAGGGCATCAGAACAGCCAGCCACAACAGCAACACCAGCAGCCCCAGTATGCCCAGCCACAGCAATATCAGAATGGTCCTCGTCCCACCTATCAGGGACAGTCGTGGAGGCAGCGCAAGCCGCCTCAGCAGTCTTATCCCCAGCCTCCTCCCCAGTATCAGCAACCGCAGCAGCAGTCTCACTTCCAGCAGGGACAACCATCCGGTTCTCAGGGTCCCACCTTTGAGAATCCAGCTCTCGATGATCTTGCCCGCTTGCTCTCCGAACAACGAGCATCCTTCAGGCAAGAAATGGATGAATTCCGGCAGGAAATGAGGGACATCATAAAAGGCAAGGCCTCCATACCCGCTCAGATCGAACCTAACCCTAATAATCTAAAAAGAAAGTCTGAGCAGGTAGAGTTTACAGAGGATACCTCTCCTAGTGATTATTTGAGTGACATGTCTTATTCCTATTATGATGCTGATTTTGTTACTACTAGGAGCGGTAGGATGCCAGCCGGCGGCGCCTCTTCTGAGCGACAACCAGAGGCAGGATTAGGAGCGCCAGAGGAGCAGAGGAGCGGTGCTGATGCCGCTCATGATGATGTTGCAGACGGTGGTGCTGATGCCACCATTTTGGATGCAGACCCAGAGCGCGGTGCTGATGCCGCAGAGTCAGGTGCCGGTGGTGGTACTGAGGCCACCACTTCTACTTTTGTTGAGCCCCCAGCTGTGATGTTGCCACATTTTGTACCTATGGATTGTGGGAACAAAAAGAAAAACAAAATTATGAATAAAGGAAAGGTTTCTGTTCAAATTACGGATCCATATGTGGTGAATGATGATTATTGTATGGGTTCTCCTTCTTCACAGGCACAGGGACCTATTCCTAGTCCTCCATCTGTGGAGGCCCCACCATCCCCTTCCCCGAGGCACTCCGCCGGGCGAAGGGGAATAAAAAAGAAAATCCAAAAAAAGACCAGCAGGTAGAGTTCAGTAATCAGATGATAGACAGATTCCATATTCAGCTGAATCTACAAGAGGCACTTGAGCACATCCCCCTCTTCAAGAAGAACCTGAAGGAGAAAACCACCATCCGTAGGAAGAGGAGGAATCACAGAGATCAGATCCATGTGCTCACTCATTCCACTTGCTGCACCATCCAGAACAAGCTGCCAGCAAAGCGACCAGACGCAGGAGCTCCCTATATCAGATGCGAGATTCAGGAGCAGCAGTTTGATCGTACTCTATTAGACAACGACTCTTCAATTAACCTTCTTGCGGCAGCCTTACTCGACTGATTCGAGTTTGGTCCTCTTCTTAGGAGCAGGACAGTCCTTCAGTTTGCTGACAGGTCGACTAAGAGGCCGAAGGGGTTATTGAAAGACGTGGTCGTTACCATTCAGGGCCTGAAATTCCCCGTGGACTTCGTTGTGTTGGACATGGAGATCCCTGAGTTGGTAACCGATGCCCCCATCATTCTCGGACATCCATTCTTGGCCACAGCCAAGGCGGTGACCGACCATGGTAGCGAGAAGGTGTGCTTTCGCGTAGAGGGCGGAACCATACAAATAGAGACGATCGAGGAAACCAGAGCCAGAGAGTTAGAGTGCTCAGAGCAGTCCAGTGAAGCAGCGCAGATGACAGAGGAAGAGCGAGACATCCACCAGGTTTTTGATTTTGAGATGACTGATGATGAATCCAATTGGATAGGCCCTGTAGCACCGACTCTCGCCTTGCCTACAGATTCACCATATCTCACGCTCATGGCAGTCGAGAGCCGGGAGAGCACATCCCTGGTGGAGGACACACATGAAGCTGACAGTGTTGTGATGAGTGGTGCAGATGATTTTCATTCATGCTCATCTTCTTCTGATCCCTCGGATTCAGACATTGACTGGGACGATTTTGATGATTATTTGCCTTGTCTGATTCCTTCTGAGCCGACAACCATGACAGAGTGCGAGCCAGTACAGTCCATTGATGATTCAGCAGGCCACCTTTCGTCGGAGATTCCTGTAGAGCGAGAGTTCTCCCATGCAGACCTGGTAGCATTTACACAGACATATCAGAAGCCAGATCTGCCACCTCCCAGCTGTCCAGAACGGAAACCTCTGCCGCAGTCGTTGAAGTACAGATTCCTTGCGGGTGAGCCAGAAATGCACCCAGTCATCATCTCAGCAGGTTTGACTGGAGAGCAAGAATCTCGTCTGATGGAGGTTCTTGAAAGAAACCGCAAGGCAATAGGATGGAGTATAGCTGATCTCCAAGGGCTGAGCCCGAATCTTTGCTCCCACCACATTTATCTTGAGGATAACGCTAGGCCGTCGCGTGAGTTCCAACGACGGCTGAACCTGAATCTTCGAGACGTAGTCATGAAAGAAATTTCAAAGTGGTGGAGCGCCGATTTCATCTATCCCATCTCCAACTCCAAATGGGTAAGTCCGTTACATGTGGTACCCAAGAAGACGGGTATCACTATAGTTGTCAATGAGTCTGGAGAGGAGATCGCTACCAGAGTGCCCACTTCTTGGAGGGTCTGTGTGGACTACAAACGATTGAATGAGGCCACCAAGAAGGATCACTTCCCGCTACCCTTCATTGATCAGATTATCGAGCGGTTAGCTGGGAAGAGTCATTACTGTTTCCTTGACGAGTACTCTGGATACAATCAAGTGGCCATTGCGCCCGAAGACCAGGAAAAAACGACATTCACCTGTCCGTTTGGGACGTATTCTTTCAGACGGATGCCCTTTGGTCTATGTAACGCTCCGACGACATTCCAAAGGTGCATGTTGTCCATATTCTCGGACATGGTGGGTAACTGTTTAGAGGTCTTCATGGATGACTTCTCGGTCTATGGCGACGGGTTTGATGCTTGTCTTGACTGCCTAGACCGTGTGCTTCAGCGCTGCATTCAGGTCAATCTTGTCTTATCCTGGGAGAAGAGCCACTTTATGGTGACTCAAGGGACGGTCCTTGGTCATATCGTCTCCAACAGGGGCATGGAGGTCGATCCGGCCAAGGTGGATATCATCAGAAAACTCAATCCGCCGTCCAATTTGCATCAGTTACGGTCTTTTCTGGGGCATGTCGGTTTCTACAGACGGTTCATTCAGGACTTCAGCCGAATTGCCCGACCGCTTACTGACTTGCTGACTAAAGACACCGAGTTTATTGTTAATGATAAGTGTCTTGAATCATTTGAGACTCTCAAGAATATGGTTGTTTCAGCTCCTGTCCTTCAGCCACCCGATTGGTCTCTCCCATTCGAGATCATGACGGATGCTTCAGATTTTGCCATTGGGGCTGTGCTCAGACATAGGAGGGATGGATTACATTTTGCCATTCACTACGCCAGCCGGACTTTGGATGCCGCTCAGCGGAATTACACTGTGACTGAGAAAGAGATGCTGGCCGTAGTCTTTGCTCTTGATAAGTATCGATCTTACATTCTCGGATCTAGAGTAACCATCTACACTTATCATACCGCCATCCGGTACTTAATGGCCAAGAAGGATGCCAAAGCACGTCTCACCAGATGGATCCTTCTACTCTAGGAATTTGATATTGAGATTAAGGATAAGCCTGGAGTCAAGAATGTGGTGGCGGATCATCTCTCCAGATTGGAGAATCTTGAGGAATCTGAGCCCAGCACACCTATCACAGAGACATTTCCAGATGAGGCGATCTTGGCTGTCACCTCGCTCCCGTGGTATGCCGACATTGTGAACTATCTTGCTGCCAAGACGGTCCCACAAGGTTGGCCCAGGCAGAAACTTGAGACCTTCCTGGCGAAGGCCAAGTTTTACCATTGGGAGGATCCCGTCCTTTATCATGAAGGAGGGGACAGTATCTGGAGGAGGTGCATTCCTCAAGAAGAGCATCATAGCGTCCTCACATACTGCCACAAGCTTGAGGCAGGAGGACATCATTCTGGAAAAAGAACAGCACAGAAGGTGCTTCAATCCGGCCTATGGTGGCCTACTCTCTTCAAGGACTCTGATGAGTTCGTGAAGAGATGTACTGACTGTCAGAAAATGGGAACCTGCAGACAGAGAGACATGATGCCCATGCAACCATTCACTTTTGTGAGGTTTTTGATGCATGGGGGATTGATTTCATGGGCCCATTTCCTAAGAGTCAGGGATTCGAGCATATTTTGCTCGCTGTGGATTATGTTAGTCGATGGGTTGAGGCCATCCCCGCCCGAGCCGCAGATGCTAAAACCGTTTGCAAATTTTTGAGGAAAAATATCATTTCATGGTTCGGGGTACCTAGAGTCTTGATTTCAGACGGGGGGTCTCACTTCATCAATGACAAGGTTAGGGACCTTGCAGACGAGTTCGGTATTGACCATCGGGTTGCCACTCCATATCACCCTCAGACTAATGGTCTTGCCGAAGTGTCGAATCGGGAGATAAAGACTATCTTGCAGAAAGTTGTCCGCCCAGACCGAAAGGATTGGTCACAGCTTTTGGACTCGGTCATGTGGGCTTATCGGACTTCTTTCAAGAATCCATTGGGGACATCTCCCTTTCGTCTCGTCTATGGCAAGCCGTGCCATCTGCCAGTGGAGATCAAGCACAAATCTTTTTGGGCAGTCACTGAGTTGCTTTTAGACCCTGAGAGTATAGGAGACCAGAGGAGAGCGGAATTGGCAGCCCTGGAGGAATTGAGAGATACAGCCTTTTCCATCAGCCTACAGTACAAGGAAAAAGTGAATACATGGCACGATTCGCATATCAGCCATAAACAGTTTGAGCCAGATCAGAGAGTATGGTTGTTTGATTCCAGGCTGAAATTATTCCCAGGGAAGTTGCAGAGCAAGTGGAAAGGTCCCTATTTGGTTAGGAAGGTACATGACAATGGCAGCATAGACATCCGAACCGTCATCTTCTTCTACCTTCCACGTCAATGGTCAACGCCTGAAGCTATATCTAGATCATGATCCGCCGACCATTGACGTCGCCCCCATTCTTCTGGTATGAGATGTGTCCTTTGACTCACATCATCTGCATCTCATACATGGTGATCAATTCCATCTTCCGCTGTATAGATCCATCTGTTAATATCACTATCTCATCTGTGGATTTCTTTTCTTCTTTTCTTCTTTTCTTCTTTTCCATTTCTATCTTCCGTATCTATCAAAAAGGTGCTGCCCTTGTAGACAGTTTTCCATACTTAGGACGTACTTTGTCCTAAGTATAGGGGGTTGGCACCCCGAGTTTCTCTATCCTTTTCGATCCTCTCCATTGTCTCCTCTTCTTGTCTATACTTAGGGATATTTTACCCTAAGTATAGGGGGAGACAATCTGAGTACGATCTGTTCATTCCCACCCTTGACCCTCCCTGCATTGTGTACAGTCTGCTATACTTAGGATTATTTGATCCTAAGTATAGGGGGGACGGTCCACTTCTTATTCATTCATTCATTTATTCTTTATTATTTAGACTTGTCTATACTTCGTACGAGTTATGTCTTCTCTTTTTTCTCCGATCTATGAGGACATAACTCAAGCTAAGTATAGGGGGGTCGTATATACTGTGTATATACTTTAGCCATAACTCGTACTTCCGTATTTTCCTAATAAATATGGCTAATAATTCTTTAAAATTCATTAAAAATTCTTAATAAAAAGATGTGATTATTCCTCAAATTCTTTTTGTATATACTGATTAATAAATCAGGTGAAAATGTTTTTTGCAAAATGTTTGAAAAATAGTTTGAAAATCTTTGTGAACATTTATTGAAAACTATTTTGAAAATATTTTGTTACATGTTTTCAACCTTTGTAAAAATGTGTGTTTTGTAAAACTTCTTTTCTTTGTGTGAAATAAAATGTTTGAAAAATGATTTGCAAATGGTTTGAAAAATGGTTGCAAAAATATTTGAAAAACCTATATATACTGTTTTGGAAAGCCTTTGCAAAATGATTTCAAATGTGTGTACATGTTGCAAAAATGTTTGTCAAAATTATTTTGGACTATAGTTTTAAAAAATTGTGTGTAAAATTGTTTTCAAATAAGTTTGAGGAATACATACATCACACCAAAATCCACTATATGTATAAAATTGATCACTTACCCTGAAAATTCTAAAATCCACTTCTTGTATATATAAGAAGCACTCCCGTGTACATCTTTTAACCCAGTTTTTAGCCAAAACCTTTTGTTTTCAAAAATCCCAAAAACATTTGCAAAATTAAAATCCAAAAACATTTGAAAAATCTTTTTGAAAAAGACAAAAAATGCATATGCATCGTCATCATCATCATGTTCTCAAAAATCCATAAAAAGTTCAAAATCTTTGAAAATTGCATCACAAAAATATTTTCTGCATTGCATTTGCATAGCATTCGCATTTTTCGGATTGAGTTTGATAATTGAACAAGTCTAAATAAAATCCGGAGATTGGAGATTGATTGGACCTTAAAATCTACCTAATAACAGGAACCTTATAGGAACTGGGTTTGAGGTACTTCAGGTCTAGTTGACTTAATTCTTTGAGGATCACGGGATTTGGTTCAATTGATTCTTGACTGCCTAAGTAGAGTATTTCGGAGCACACGCACGACCCTTGTTGATAATGACCTAACTTGGACACATGCACCTTTCACATGGCTCAACTCAGTTGGAGTGCTGAGGGGATTGGATTTGCCGGTATGAGACGCACACAAGTGGAAACACTTGTCCTCCTCTAGGGAGGGAAGTGCACCCCAACCCGTCCAGTGATTAGGAAGTCTAAAGACAGGAGGCTGTGGGTTGCGATAAAGCTTCAAAAGAGGGATAGTCTACTGGCTCAAGAGGAAAAACTCCCTATGTAAATGCTGCTGTGAATAGTATTTCAAAAAAAAAAGAAAAAAAGAGAAAAAAAGTTCAGGCATGTACAAAAATAAAAAGCCTGCAAAGTATGTACATATGTTGTAAAGTCAATAAGCAAGCTTGAGTTCCAAAGTCATATCATGTGAGCCTGCAGTTGGATGACTTGACTACACTTGTCTTGCATCCTCGGATAGG
This sequence comes from Ottelia alismoides, assembly GCA_037367405.1. Taxonomy (NCBI): domain Eukaryota; kingdom Viridiplantae; phylum Streptophyta; class Magnoliopsida; order Alismatales; family Hydrocharitaceae; genus Ottelia; species Ottelia alismoides. The sequence goes on along the minus strand of JAZKJV010005539.1, from coordinate 90,175 downwards.
TAGCTACACTGGCTACCGTCCATTCTTCTCTTCACCCCCTCCTCTTGAGCTGGTTGCCACTTGAACTTAGAAGGGAATACCTCGCTCCTCGAGGATGGAGTTATTGGATTGGGGAATCATTGGGTTGTCATACTGGAGAAGTCAGTCTCTTTGTCATTCTAGCTGGGGAGAGCCACCATCACTTACACTGTACGAGTCAGACTCATAGTCGTAAGGGTTTGCGTATGAGTTGAGATATTTCTGACCTGGCTATTGAGGAGACTTGGACAGAGTTTTGGGATTCTCAGGGACTGTTGGATTTCAAATTCGGTTCTCAATAAGGTTCCACCCGCACTAAAATTCCAAAGGTCCGACTTAAGCTCCAAACTTTATTTTGTGAAGACAAGTTTGATAATTACACTTAATCCACCTTCTTCTTTTTCTTTTCTTTCTTTTTCTTTTTGCACTTATTGCATAAGTGTTTGCTAGGGACTAGCAAAGGTAAAGTATAGGGGGATGATGAATCCACATTTCATCATCTTTATTCTATCATTTTGGCACCAAAAACCCTAGCAAATGCCTGTAAATAGCATTAAAATCATCATCTTAGCATTCATGCATGTGCATCTACATAGTGTATAAAATGCTGTAATTAAAGCCAAAATTATAGAATAAATAAAAGAAAAGAAAAAGAATAACATATTGTAAATATTTTATGACCTGAAACCCCGAGACCTAGGCATCCTGATGAATAGGTCGACAAGGAACAAAGTAGGGGGAGATAAGGTCAGAAATGCAGATGAAATACCTATACATTCTATTCATTCTTTATTCATTTTGGGACCTATTTTTGGTTCCACTTTTTACACATCAAATAAAGAAACTTTGTACATGAAAGTTGTAGATAATATTACAAGGAAAAATACAAAATTGATTTCACTGAAAAATAATGTACAGATGAAAAGTTATGGTCTGAATAAAAATCCAGAATCCCAACTTTCCAGACCCGTATCTCACAACTGACAACTCCAAATGCAGCATATTCACCTTTAATTGTATATAGAAGAAAATAAGCTATTTAATGGCGGTGGTTTCGCATTTGGCGGGGTTACGGTTTGAAAGTTGAGTTTTGGACCCTCATTGTATAAGTGTACAGAATAAAATATTCAATTTATTATTTATTCACTATTCTTATATTTTTATATTTTTATAATCATGTAAATATTACTTATAATGTATATGAGTATTAAAATCAGAATAAAAATACAAAGAAAAATAGAAATAAAAATAAACTTATACATATTATACAGGTAATACACCTATATGTACACCTATACTTTTTATACTTATATTTTATTTAATATACAAAACATATCAGAAAAATTAAATAAAAATATGTGTGTGTATATAAAAGTATTTCATAATTTTAGAAAATAAGAAATGAAATGAATAAAAATAAAATACACAAAATAAAAATAGAATATTAAAATACATAGGTAATACACCTATATAGGGCTAAAAAGTAAACTTGTAAAAATATACCTCATAAAATAAATTAAAAATTATAATAAAATACTACATAAAATAACGAATATTTTTTATTTTACAATCATAAATTAATAATGCCATTTACTATTTTTAATTTAATTAATAAAACATTTTTTATAGGGTTTTTCCTGGTTGGTCCACGTGGACCAACCAGGAGGTCAGAACTGTTGACCACGGTCAACAGTCTGACCTACCCCCTGTAGCTCTGCACGCCTCGTTTTCTCCCCGCTTTATAGATTTTTCGAGGCGAAGACTTTCATCCTTTCGCGAAACTTCCTTCTGCAAAATCGTTCCCCTACTATCCATCTTGCTCGGCCAAGGTTCTTCTTGGGCTAAGGATCACTGTCGCGCCAGTTGCGCGTCAATCAAGGGACCTCCTCGTCAACCCTTCAAAAAGACCCCCTTGACTTCATTCGAAAATTTGAACCTTCTTGGCCATTAATCCTCCTCCCTCTGGTGCTTGTTCCACTGCTGGAGGTGACAGCTCCTCAGTCGTGCCCTCAGGCGAGCCGAGGAAGCCTCGAATCGGTTCCACCACCTCCGCCAACCACCGGCATTGAGGTACACCAACCTCAGGTCCTCCACCTTCGAGGTACCCCCTTTTTCCTCTTCTTTTCGCTTCATTTTATTCCCCTTAGCTTAAGGATAAAAAACCCCCAAAAAAATCCGAGTTTCATCGCCTGAATCGCCCGATCATCCCATCTCGCCGGAGCGCATCTCCGGCCGACATCTCTTCGCCGTCCACAGACCACCTCCGACCTCCATTTCACCTCCGCGGGGTCCAGGCAGTTTGCCCTGGACCCTTTCACCCCTTTTTGCAGGTCAACGCGCAGTCAAAGCCACGGGGGGGGGGGGGGGGGGGGGGCGTTTTGCGAGGTTCGTCGGAGCTACCTGGAGCTCCGAGCTCCGCCGCCTTCGCGCCAGCACTCCGAAGCACCTCCGACGTACTCGAGCAACCCAGCATCTTCCTCGACCTCCCTGGAGTCCGCAGCTCGATTTTGGAGCCCATCCACCACCGGAGACCCGAGAACGAGCTCGGGGAAGATCGCCTCGTTGGCGTTCTTCCCTGTTCCTCCATCTCGCTCCTCCACCGTTCGATCGAGCCGCTGTCCCAGATCGCGCCTCGACCGTCAGATCGTCCGAGCCCAGCCACCGTTGGATCTCATGCTGAGATATAATCTCAGACGTCGAAGCGAAGCGTCATCGGCCGTCCCCAACGCGCCACGTGTCTAAGTGGCTTCTTCATCGCCGTTGGATCGCGCGTTGAGGGTATTTTGCATCTACCCCTCGTGCATTTTGTATTTAAAGTTTAGTCCTAAAACTTTCATCTGTAGTGTAATGTTTTTGTAATATTTGCGAAGAGACCCTCAGGCTTCTAACATTCACATATAGGTCCCCTGCCACGTCACCTCACGTGACCAGTTCACGTGAGGTGTGGCCATTTTGCCAGGGTACCCTTGGTCTTTGTCTTATTTCTTTTCAGTACCAAAACTTTCATATCACGTGTTATATTTTTGGAAAAAAATTGCATGTAAGCCCCCAGGTTCTTGGATAATTACATTTTGGTCCTCGCCAAGCGCGTGCAAGTCACGCACCCTGAGGGGTAATTTACACCGACACCCAGGCGGGTTTTGTAATTGCTGTTTGGCCCTAAAAGTTGAATATTTAGTTTAAAATTTTGTGGAAAATTGCATGTGAGCCCCTGGATGTTTGAGAAATTGCAAATATACCCTTGCCAGGCCTGTTAATTGTTTAGATGCTTGTTGTAATTATTTAAATTATCTTTTTAATTCCAAAAATTCCACAAAAATAGGTTTAGGCTCCTGTGAACTTGTGCTTCCACGCTATCATTCCAGTTTTTGATTTTATTTTATTTTTATATTTATTAAAAATAAAAAACATGCTTTTTATTCACTGTCTAGCTTAGAAAATGCCAAAAAAATATTAAAACATCTCGAAAAATTCCAAAACAATTCCCTAGTGTCTATTTTACCATATTTTAGTGTCAGTCCAAAAATCACTAAAAATCTCAAAAGAAAAACACTAAAAATTTAAAAACACTTAAAAAGTTCAAAAAAATACATAAAATCAAAGAAAACTCCAAAAATTACAAACTCAGTTTCTGTTTGTTCTATATTTTATTATCTTTATTTGAAAAATAGTGTGAAAAATTTTGGTTGCTGTTTGCTTATTTTCATTCCCATTTTATTCACAGTCAGCATAAATTTCACTGTTTTCTCTCATTTCAGTATATAAAAATACCAAAAACACCTTGAAAAATACCCGAAAATCACAAAAATAGTAAAAATCCTAAAAATATCAAAAACATTTTATTTCTGACTTTTTGGATATTTTTGCACATTTTTATAAATATTTTATCTTGTCTTTTATTACATTAATTTTAAATTCCAATATTGAAAAAAATATAAAATTATATAAATCAGAAAATTAAAAATCAAAATACAAAAATAAAAATTAAATTAAAATAAAAAAAATTAATTAAAAATTAAAAACCTACAAAAATTTATTTGCTTGCTTGCTTAGTGTAGACACTTTACACATACACATTCACTTGTGCACATTATTTTGAATTACCCTGCTTGCTCCCTGTGTTCGAACTCTCTGCATACTTGCCCTTTACACCATTTGTGCAGAGTTAAAAATAAATTTTAACTCCACATTATTTATAATTTATTGATCTTTAGTGTGGGTTAATTGTTGATTAAATTCAGATTTTGATTGATCGACACTTCGACTGTGTTCCCGCCTTGTGTGGAACACAAGACCGATCGATTTTTGAGTTTATCAATATTTCCGTCCATTCTCTGATAGTCAGTGCACTTCTTGACAGAATCACCTACATCCTTGAATAAGATTGGCCCTCAAAAGCCACATTGAAGCACTTTTATCGCTATTTTCTTTTCAGAATGGTGTCTACCGGCTTCGAGCTTGTGATAGTGGTCTAAGACACCCATAATCTCCTCCTGAGGTATACACCTCCTCCAGATGTAGTCTGCACCCTCTCAGAATAGATGTGGTTCTTTCCACTAATAGAAATGAATGTCTACCAAGAACTTGTCATGTTTGATCTTTGGCCAGTCCGACGGAGTCTTCTTGGAGACGAGATAATTCACTATGTCTGCATACCAAGAGAGAGAGAGAGGATATAGACAAGACCGCCTCATCTAGAACGGTCTCTGTGATAGGAATTGAAATTTTCTCATGAGTCTCTAAATTGGCGGTCCTAGAAAGATGGCCTGCCACTACATTTTTGATGCTCAGTTTGTCACGAATTTTCAAGTCAAGTTCTTGGAGTAGAAGGATGCAACGAATCGAGCGAGGCTTGGTGTCCTTTTTTCTATGAAGGTACTTGATGGTATAATATTCAGTGTAAATAATAGTCCTTAATCCTAGGAGATGTGATCTGAAATTCTCCAGTGCAAACACTACGATTAGAACCTCTTTCTCTATCGTAGTATAGTTCTTTTAAGCTTCGTCAAGCGTTCGACTAGCGTAATTAATAGCAAATGGAATCCCATTGTGTCTTTAATATAATATAGCACCAATTGCAAAATGAGACACATTAGTTATGATCTGAAGGGTAGAGACCGATCGGGTGGCTGCAGGACAGGAGCATGTATGATTAGGGCTTTCAACTGATTAAAGGCTTGTAGAACACAATCATCCACCACAAAATCTGTCTCCTTTTCTAGCAATTCTTTTAGCGATCAGGCGAGCTTACTTAAATCTTTGATAAATCAGTAGACATCGATGTTCCCTAAAAACGATCGGACATGTTTCAAATTGGTTGGTGGCTCAAGTTTGAAAATTACTTCCACCTTGGTTGCGTCAACTTCCATGCCATAATTAGATACAACTTGGCCTAGCACGATCCCTTCAGTCACCATGAAGTTGCTCTTCTCCCACGAGAGCACAAGGTTTCCTTCACAACATCTACTCAAAACTCGGTCTAAGAATCAAGACATTGATCAAATGAATCTCTGTAGACCAAAAAATCATCCATGAACAACTCAAGAAAACTACCCACCATGTTTGCAAATATGGCCAGCATACATCGCTGAAATATTTGGGGGGGTGTTACACAACCGCATCCATCGGAAGGTGTACATACCAAAAGGACATGTGAACGTGGTTTTCTCTTGATCCTCAGGCATGATTGCAACTTGATTGTATCCAGAATACCCATCCAAGAAGCAAATGTATTATTTCACGGCCAGTCTCTTGAGAATCTGGTCGATGAAGGGAAATAGAAAATGATCATTCTTGGTGGCGGGGTTGAGACATCTGTAATCAACACAGACTCACCAGGATTCAATACTTTGGTCGGAATATCATCTCCCTTATCATTAGCAATAATGGTGATCCCTGACTTCTTGGTCACTATGTGCAAGGGACTCACCCACTTGGAGTCGGAGATGGGAGAAATGAATCCCGCATCACACCATTTCTGAATTTCTTTTATTACAACCTCACGAAGATTTGGTTTTGGTCTGCGTTGGAATTCAGGAGAAGGCTTGCTATCATCTTAAAGGTAAATGCAATGCGAGCACAAATATGGATTGTTCCCATGGAGATATGATATCTTCCAGCCTATATCCTTGCGAGTTTGTTCAAGGAAATCCATCAGATGAGATTCTTGGTCTTCGGTTAGATGAGCATTGATGATGGCTGGGTACACGTTCAGTTCTCCAACAAAGGAAGCATACTTCATATTGGAGGGAAAAGATTTGAGCTATGGTGGAGTGGGAGCAACTTTGGCGGTGACTTTGGCAATGGCTACAGGTGTAAGCTCTTTCAACTGTTATCTGCCCACCTCTGGGAGTTCAACTTCATCATTTAGGATATCACCCAGATATGCAATGAATTCTTCCTACTCAGACGAGAGGGATTATTCAATAATATCAGAATAACCATCAACAATGACCTCGGCTTCAAAGACATCGATCAGTCAGACCGTGTTTTCCCATCCTTCCTTAGGGGAGAGGAAGTCCAAGGTTTCTCTGTCATTCAAAAATAGATTGGTGTCTCTAATCTCTACCAAAAAATCACAGTCCTCAGAACATTCAGATTCGAGCACTCTCATCTCAGACACAACTTCTATAGGCTTCAACTCAGTAATGGTCTCTATCTGCACTTTGTCACTTCTGGAGCAGAATGTGATCTCTCCAGTGTCGTAGTCGACTACTGCTTCAGCTGTACTAAGGAACGGTTGACCAAGTATGATCAGGGTGTGAAGTAGAGGCATGGACATGTTCATGTCCAACACAACAAAATCATCATGGAATTACATCCCCTAGATAATGACAATCACATCTTTCAACATGCCTCGAGGTCGCTTGACAGATTTATCTACACATTACAGAATCATCTTGGTAGGTTTGAGCGATCCTAACCTAAATTCTATGAGTAGTGATGATCAAAACATGTTGATAGAAGACCCAATGTCGAGCAATGTGTGCTCTAACTATTGGTTGAACATTGAGCATCTGATCAAAGGGGTTCCCTTATCTTTCTTCTTATACAAGAGGTTGTTGATGGCCTTTACAGTGGCCACAATAAGAATATGCTTCTTAGAATTCTTCTTCTTGTGGCCTAGATGCTTTGTTGTACATGCCTCTTTAAGTCCTCTTTTTACTGCAGACATGTACTCCATGGCTTTCAGCAATGACATTTCAAGAATCAAATTTTGTAAAATTTGGACTATCACAGGATCAGACAAAGAATTTTTCAATTTTTTATTGTTTTTGATCTAATAGATGAAGGAAAAGGTATATGTACATTATCAAAAATATTTTCATTCAAATTTACGTCCATATTTTTCTATACTTGTAGATGGCAAAAAGAAGTACAATCATCTAAATGATGTGGACCAAAAATGATAGGCTCGGCTCCGTCAGCTGGCTCTGGTTCTGTTGTGGGTGCTGTCATCTCCAAGGTTGACGCAACTTCACCAGGACTACTGCTCTCTTTATTTGTTTTTGCATTTTTTTCTTTTTTATTTCTGGTGCTGCTCCAAAAAAGTGTGTTGGCCCTAGTGCTGGCCTGACTGATGACTCATCGTCTAATGCATTGTTCTTCCCCTTCACAGTCGTAGATGGATAGAGTGTCTTATCGCTCCTGAGATGTACAACATTAAAAAGAAATTATTTTCACCTGATTCTGGTTGAACACTATAGGCCACCTGTTCTTTGCGACGGAAGTTGTTCGGATTCGATTCGACTTGAGCTGGAATGATAGTCTTGATGATAGTAAGGTTGTCTATTGATGAATACCCATTCATCACTCTTTATTCTTTTATTTTAGCTACAAAACCCTTGCAAAACATCATGTATATGTGTGTAAAAAGAATAATTTATCAGATTGCATGCATTGTGTAAATATGCATATTTAGCATGTTTTTGTGCATAAATAAAAGAATAAAGAAATGAAAGAAAAAGAGGGAGATATTTAGAATAAATATTGAGCGACCTAATCCCAAGGGAGGGCTCAACGTGGGCCTAACCGCAAAAGAATCAAAGTAGAGGGAGATAGGGTCAATCAAGTTTGTGTACATATCCCTATATATATAAATAAAATTATTTTCCTCTTAATAAAAATAAAAATGGGCATGTATTTATTTGTATATATTTGTAAATATAAAACTAAAATAAAAATGGGAAAAATAAAAGAAAAATAAAAAGAAATAAAATTCCTTCATCATTGTATATATACCATGTACATAGAACCACACATCTATTCATGTTCCCCTTGTAAATAAATAATTAAATTCTAATAAAAATATTTTCATTTTCCACATTTCATGGTGTAAATAAATAAAATAAAAATCATAAAAATAAAAATAAAATAATAAGAAATAAAATAAAAGCCAAAATCCACCTTGTATATATACCATGTAAATATGTGTATATACCTATTTATTTACTCTATGTAAATAAACAATAAAAATAAAATAAAAATACACTGTTAGTCCACATTTTATTCTATAAATAAATAAAATATAAAAAGGGAATAATTGTAAAAAAATAAACAATTTAAAATTTAAATAAAAAATAAATACATGTATATACCTATATATAATAATACTATATTTTAAATACATAATTTTTATTTCAAAAAAAAACAAAAATCATTAAAAAATTATTTGAAAATAAATAAACATTTTTTATGTTTTAAGTTTTTCGAAAAAAAGTCATTTAGTATTTTATATTAAATTTCCAAGTATTTAATAAAAGCTGCATTCTGATTGGTCCACGGGGGATTGTTGACCCCCGATCAACTCTCCCCCCTGGACCAGTCAACTCGGATCTGTGCGTACAACTCGACTTCACTTAATTTTCTAAACCAGATCCGAGCTCCATTTACCCAAACCCCAGGTCGTAATTGATCCCCACTGATCCGAGATCCACGCCAGAGCATCCGCTTAGGGATCCATGCTTCACGAAACCCTGCCCGACCACTTCTTCTCGGACCTGCAGTGGTATTTAGCTGAACCTCCGCCGCACTTTTCACGCCATCCTTGGTTGTGCCTCTTCATCCCAGGACCTCCACCTTACTCCCCTGAGTGACAGCTTTGTGAGAGAGGTGTCGAAGAGAGGAGAGGAGACCTCCAGCTATCGATCCGGCGACTTCTGCCGCCGTGCGCCGCTGCGAGGTGCGCTGAGCCTCGGAACCCGATGTTTCCTCGAGGCAAGGACCCCCAGAGCTCTATGAGATCGTCCCCAGTCGACTGCATCTGCCAGGTAGACCTGATTCTTCCTAGTTTCCTTTAATTTCCCATCGACACGTGAGGTTGTGGTACATTTGCATTTTGTCCCCTGTAGTTTCTGTGTGTTACTGTTTGGATGTTTTGAAATGAGAATTACATATATACCCCTCCGTGCTTGATTCGCGTGCCCCACGCGTGATTTGTTGGACAATTTGAATGATGGGCCCTGGGTTTTCTCTGCATGTTACTGATTGGCCCCCGGAACTATTATTTATTGCATATAGATCCCTCTACACTGTGTGCTTTTCTTTGATTTAAATAAAATAGCAAATTAAATCCAAATTTCGTGAAATTTGGAAACGTGGCTCCTGCCACTGTGTAAAAATTTTCATAAAAATTTGGTACAATTTTGAGGCTTTTTGATATTTTTAAAAATTCAAAACATCACTTTTTGTGTCTGTCCAGATTAGAAAATCATAAAAAATATAAAAAACTACTTCAAAAATTCTAAAAAAATCAGGTTTTGTTAGTTTTGTTGTGTTTGATTTTATATACAAGTTTTATTATTTTTGGATATATAAAAATCTTAAAAATTAAAAAAACTTTAAAAAATTAAAAAAATTCTAAAAAAATATAAAAACTCAAAAAAAATAATAAACTCTTTTTCTGAATTTTCCTTATTATTTCCATTTCTCATAAAAATTACCTCCAGGTTGTGAAAGATCCATTTCATATTTTTCATGGGACATTGAAGCCTGGCTGGACAGATTGCTTCTGTTTTTTCCTTCTTGGATTTTTAGATAATTCTATAAAAATTATAAAAATCTGAAAAATTCATCAAAAACAGTAAAAAACCTAAAAAACATAAAAATATTTTTGTTTGAATTTTTGGAGCATCTTTGAGCATTTAAATAATTGGTTGAAGTAGCTTGTATTTGCCTTTTTCTTATTTTCCTTTATTATTAAAAATCCAAAAAAATATAAAAATAATTAAAAACCAACAAAAATATTTGTTTATATTTTATTCTTTTTAGTGACTACTTCGTAGGCCGCGAGGCCCATTCGTGCTCCCTGAGTCCGACCCTGGGTGCTACACCAGGCTAATCTCATAGCCAGGACCACTATTTTTGATTTTCTTGTTTTTATCTATTTGTTTGGTGGTCTGCTCTTTATTTTTCTTGATTGAGCTGAATATCTATCGATCCGGGTTGCAACGACCTGAGAGTGATTATTTTTACCTGTCCCGGATTGATTGAGATTATTTGGCCCACATCAGAATGGCGTCGTTGCCGGGGAGCACGTCTTAGTAGTCGATTTTATTTTCATTTTTCTTTTCGTTTAATTTTCGCGGTTTTCCGCGGCTTTCTGTTCGTCCCGGCTTTTCGCGACTTTTTATTTTTCTTTTATTTTCATTTTCTTTTATTTTCTTTTATTTTGTTTTTGTGTGTTTTGAGTGTTTATTTTTATTTCACATTTTTGTGCATATACCATGTTTTTAGTTTAGTAGCTTGTTTATCTGGTCTGTGACACTTTGTTGTTTACTTGTAAGGGCCCGAGGACCGAGGCAGCTTCTCTCGAGGAGCTGACGCAACCGCGGGAATCGGAGGCGGCTCCCTTCTGCACGGAGCCACAGGAGAGCGCGAGGAGGCAGCAGGAGTGCGAGAGTAGTGTAGTATTAGATTAGGTTTATTTTCTGCGCATTGAAATTGTTGTAATAATACATGGACCAAAGAAAGACTTGGACACTTAGACTCTTGGGGTCTGTTTCACCGAGCACCGGTGTGCTCGGGGGACCCCACCGAATTTTTGCAGCTTTTTACGCGGTTTTTCTATCGTTTATTTACTGCCTTTGTTTCTCGCGGATTTCAGCCCTAGCTTAGGATTTTTGCTTGATTGCACCGTAATAAATAGGATCCAAACACCTAATAATTTTCCTGTACCTATAGACCATAATTGGACCAAAATAAAAAAAATTAATAAAAAGACTACTTGGTCACTTGAGGGGTCCCGCACCGCTAGAGGTCGTACACAACGCTGGCAGGACCTGTTGTGGCGGACACCAATTAGCATCCGAGACCGGACACCGACCCCTCCTGTTGACCACTTAGCCATTGTTCTTTCAAGTAGAACTGCTTCGTTTAGGGCCTGAATTTCCGCTTGCATCATATAGGTAGTTTCCTTTCCGTCTTTCAATTATGCGCGGATCATATTGCATGTAGACTGCTGGAGTCAGGTACGCATTTCTTACTCTACATGCATCATCGATTTCCCGCGCATCGGCTTTTTCGACTTCTCCCCCCCATTTTTGGACTTAAAATAACCAGGAGAACTGAAAAATTCGTTAGGTGATTGTTTTTATTTGAAAAATACCTAAAAATCAAAACCATAAAATTGGGACTGCTAAACATACTTGACCCTAAAAGATACTCACCCGAAAAATTTGTCTTGGGGAGAGCAACCCCCTCCTTGTCTGGTTTGCATGTGCGAGAGAGTGACCCGCATCCTAGGATAGAGCCATATCTGAACCTCCTTCAGACTATTGCTTATGGGCTAGTCGTTCTCCAGTGAGGATTGCTCCGGTTTCCGGTAAAGCGGGCCGCGATATCCTTAACAGAGCGAGCTGATCGGGTAGTCGGTAAACGGTCCGCGGCTTGTACTGGCTAGGAAAGATCTAGTTTGGGATCGGGACAGTCTCCTGGGGGAATCGGATTCCCAATAGGTCACGTAATCGCTCTGCTATCTTGACTTGATCACCTAATAAAAACTGACAAGATAATTGACCGAACTCTTACGGTCTTCAGCTCGCGTTGAGTAGGTTAATTCGGGGTTTGTTTGCTCATCATAGTTGTTTCCAGATCCCATCCGCCTAACTCACCAGATCAAGATGATGGGCAGGAGGTCCCTTAGGCAGCCTCTGGCTGCACCGCTTTTCAGCACTCCACCCCGTTCATCTAGGTTGGTTCGCGAGAGCCGAGACCCGCTCTCCGAACCTGAGTTCGACTTCACCCTGTTCCCCCTCGACCACCCTTCTACCATTCCTGAGATACCAGTGCCAGATACTAGGCAGCAGACAGATGATTTATCGGCACCTGAGTTTGGGTCTTTTGCCTTTGCAGAGACCATGGCCGGCAGCAGCGATGACCGCACCGGAGGTCCCCGACCAGAGCAGACATTCATCTTGGACCAGGGTGTGATCAACACCACCCTGATCGCCTCCCTTGAGACGATGCAGCAACAACTGAGGAATCAGGGTGCCTTTATGATCGAGATGAGGAGAGAGATGGAGCAGATGAGAGCCAACCACGACCAGCGTGAGCCCAGAGATGGACCGAGGAGACCCGACGAGCCGGATGCGGCAGCAGCCGCAGCAACCGCGGTAGCAGCCGCAGCAGCAGCCGCAGCAGCTGCAGCACCAGACCAGCCGAGACCGATGCGGGAGTTGCACAACCTCGGATCGACTTTGACGCACCGTTGGGTGGTATTACCAGCTATCGTGGGGGACTTCAAGTTCCCCCCGAACACTCTGCAATCTCCCCCGTTTCCATGGGCTCGCCACTGAGGAGACCCATCTTCACCTCCAGGAGTTTCTGATGATCTGCAACGCCGTCCACGACCGTTAGGTGGACGAGGACACTGTCAGGATGATTGCCTTCCCCTTTTCATTAGCAGACAGAGCAGCCACCTGGCTGAAGCACTTGGGGAAGTTCGTGTACAGCAGGGAGCAGCTCCACACCGAGTACTTGAACAAGTACTATCCACTCGGGTGGACTAACGCAGCGAGGGCCCTGATCAACAACTTCTCCATGCTCCCCAACGAGCAGTTCCACAAGGCATGGGAGAGGTTTAGAGAGCTTACCAACAGATGCCCGTACTACGAGATCTCGAAGCCGAACCTAGTTCAAAGCTTCTTCTGCGGGCTGGCACCAGAGCTGCAGGGTCTGGTGAATGCTTCTTGTGGCGGTTCCTACTTCGCCAAGGATGAGGATCAGGTCTGGGCCATCTACGAGGAGATGGCCAAGAACTACACTGTGATGTCCCAGACCCGACTCTACACACAGGGACGCCCCCGGCCACAAACCGTGCAGTACTAGAGGATCGCATGGGTCGATGCCGGTCCTTCCACTTTGTCAGCGGCAGCTGCACAGGCCGAGTCCACAGCCGCTGATATGGGCATTATCAGCGAGAAGCTGGACCGGATGGAGATTATCGAGAAGAAGCAGTGCCAGGGTATCACGCAGATGGAGCAGATGGAACAGACACTGAGTGACTTGAAGACACAGCTCATGTGTCTCCAGGAGGAACAGACGGCTTCTCATCCCCGTCTTCAGTCACGAGGAGATCCGAGTGGCAGTGGCAGCTTGTCCCAGCGCTCCAGCTCCAGCAAGCCTAGACAGGTCCATCTTGTACAGGCGGAGCCGTACCAGCAGCCACAGCCTTACTACCAGTCACCACCATCCCCAGACACTCAGATGGTGGTTTACCAGCTGGATCAGCCTCTAGCCGTACTCCCCCAGCCACCTACGAGCAGGATCCGTTGATGGATGTCAACGGGATTTGGTACGACCATCCCTAGCCCGGTATCCGATGAGACCATCCCGGATTCCGTTGGTCAGCCGGAGGTGCCAGTTCCCAGCAACAGCCTCCAGTTCAGGGTGGCCAGTATGGCCATCAGCGAGATCACCAGCAGCAGCAACCCCCAGTGTACAGCAACAACAGCAGTAGTCATCCCACCCACATCAGTATGGTCCTCGTCCCTACCAGTAGGGATATTCTTGGAGGCGAAATCAGCCTCAACAGTAGCAGTATAATCCACAGCAGTACCCCTATCACATGCACCAAACATAGTAGCAGCCTCACTACTAGCGAGGCCAACCGTCAGGTTCTCATGGTCCATCCTATGAGAACCCCGCTTTAGATGATCTAGCCCGCCTCATGACAGAGCAGCAGGATACATTCAGATGGGAGATGGACGAGTTCTGCCAGGAGATGCGGGAGATCGTGAGAGGGAAGGCCGCCATACCTGCCCAGAGTGAGCCCAACCCGAACAACCTCAAGAGAAAGTCTGAGCAGGTAGATTTCACAGAGTATACCACTCCGAGTGATTCTTTTGGTGATATGTCTGCATATCTATTTGATACTGACTTTGTCATACTTAGGAGCAGTAGGATGCCAGCAGGCGGCGCCTCGTCTGAGCGACACCCCCAGGCCACTTCCAGAGCACCAGGCGAGGAGGAGAGCGGTGTTGATGCTGCAAGAGATGATGACGGTGGTGCTGACGCCACCATGGATGTTGATCCCACCGATGGTACTGATGCCGTCGCTTCACCAGATGAAGGAGGTGGTACTGACGCCACCACTGTTGCCGAGCCAGAGCGCGGTGCTGATGCCGCGAGTCGACATGCCGAGGGTGGTGCTGATGCCACCGTTTTTACTTCTTCTAGTCTTGTAGTCTTTCCATCTGTACATGTATCTCAGGACACTTCTGGCAATAAAGGAAAGGGTTTATTTTCTTCTGATCCACCTGTGGTGCATGATATATGTATGGATTCTGCCGTACCTGAGCAGCCAGGACCCTCTCCTAGTCCTTCATCTGAGAATGACCCTGTGATCCCCTTTCCACGAGCACTTCACATGGGGAAGGGGAAGAAAATAGAAAATCCCAAAAAGAGGCAGCAGGAAGAGTTTAGCCAGCAGATGATAGACAGATTCCATATTCAGCTGACTCTCCAAGAGGCCTTGGAGCACATCCCTATACTCCAGACATCACTCAGAGACAAGACCACAGTTAGGAGGAAGAGGAGGAACCATCAGTCTGAGATCCATGTGCTTACCTGGGCCACATGTTTCGCAATTCAGAACCGTCTGCCGGCCAAGAGGCCAGATTCAGGAGCCCCATATGTCAGATGCCACATCAGAGAGCAGAGGTTTGACCACACTCTATTAGACAGCGGTTCATCGATCAACCTACTTCCGACAGCCCTTCTCGACCGCTTTGAGTTGGGCACTCTACGATAGAGCAGGACAATCCTTCAGTTTGCTGATCGATCTTTCAAGAGGCCGAAGGGGTTGTTGAGGGACGTTGTCGTCACAATTCAGGGCCTACAATTCCCCATGGATTTCGTTGTGTTGGACATGGAGATCCCTGAGTCTGTGATAGATACCCCCATCATTCTAGGTCGCCCGTTCTTGGCCACATCCAAGGCAGTGATCGACCATGATAGCGGGAAGGTATACTTTCGCGTCGAGGTCGAGAGTGTACAAATAGAGACGGTCGAGGACATCAGAGTCAGAGATGTAACATGCTCAGAGCCGACCACAGATTCTGAGCAGATGACAGATGCAGGGCTGAAAAGCGAGAAAACGAGGACCGCTAAATAGTGGTCTGACAAGTCAGACTCACTGTCGCTGATGCGACTACTCAAGCCTCCTCGATCTTCAACAATTAACCCACACAATCAATAAAGCAATCAAGAGCAAGGATTAAATTTTATTATACCCTACTAACAATGTATAATGGCAAGCAAGTAGGGGTCGAACACAGGAAACAACGGTGCAGAGTGTAGATAAAAATCCAAACCCTAGGTCTAATAAATCACTTAGCCAATCTAGTTTCTTTTTGTGGGTTTTTAATTTTTAATTTTTAATTTTTTTTATTATTTTTTTAATTTAATTTTTAATTTTGTATTTTGATTTTTAATTTTCTGATTTTTATATTTTATATTTTATATTTTATATTTCTTTTTTCAATATTGGAATATAAAAACAATGGAATGAAAGACAAGATAAACTATTTATAAAAATGCACAAAAATAACCAAAAATTCAAAAATTAAATGTTTTTGATATTTTTAGGATTTTTTACTATTTTTGTGATTTTTGGTGATTTTTCTAGGTGTTTTTGGTATTTTTAAATACTGAAATAAGAGAAAACAGTGGAAAGTGTGCTGGCTGTGAGGAAAATGGAATTTAAAATTAGCAAACACCAACCAAAATTTTTCACACTAATTTTTCAAATAAAGAGAGCAAAATATAGAGTAAACAGGAACTGAGTTTACTATTTTTGGAGTTTTCTACAATTTTATAGATTTTTTTGAAGATTTTGAGTGTTTTTAAATTTATAAGGTTTTTCTTTTGAGATTTTTAGTGAATTTTGGGTTGAAATTAAAGCAGGTCAAAACACACAACAGAAAATATTTTTGGAATTTTTTAAGACCTTTTGATATTTTTTTGGTATTTTCTAAGCTAGACAGTGAATAAAAAGCATGTTTTTGATTTTTAATAAATATAAAAATAAAATAAAATCAAAAACTAAATTGATAGCGTGGAAGCACAAGTCGACAGGAGCTTAAGCCTATTTTTTTTGAGAATTTTTAGCAATTAAATGAGGCGTGAAATAATTAAGCTAAGCACACAAAAATCCTAAGCCTGGCAGGGGTATAAATGTAATTATAAAAACATTCAGGGGCTTAGGTGCAATTTTTACCGAAAAGACATGCACAGAACACGTGGAACACCATTCACAGGGGCATAATTGCAAATATTAAAAGCCGGCAGGGCATGCATGCAATATTTCCGAAAACATATTATATTTATCACGCACAGGGATAAAATTGCAAATAACGAAAAGTTCAGGGCCAACTGCAAAATACCCAAAAGTCACGCGCCCCAGTCACGTGAGGTGACGTGGCATGGACTAACGTGCAAATAGTGAAACTGTTAGGGCCTGAGTGAAATTATTACAAAATTTTTTTTAACTACAAACGAAAGTTTTTAGACTAAAAAGTAAATGCAAAAAGTCGTGGGGAAAAGATGCAAAATACCCACGGGCTCGATCGTGCGGCCGATGGCGATTCACTTGGACACGTGGCGAAGATCGAGCGGCTGGTACCCCTTCGTCGCAGACGGCTGAGATTAAATCGTGGACGGTCGATCCAACGGCGGGGAGGCGCAGGCGATCGGACGACTGGCTTCGCGTCTGGAAGAGGCGTCGGATCCAACAGCAGGGAGGGGGTCACGAAGAACACCTCCCCGGCGAGCTTCGGACGGAGATTGCAGCCGACACACGGCCACCCCGACCCCAGGATCAAGAGCAAAAGGATCCTGGGATCCTTCCGCGTCGGATGATGACCTCCGGTGAGGCGGAGGCGGCGTAGAATGGCCAGACGAGGAAGGTGACCTGGGCGGAGATGTCTGGAGTCGATGAAGGTCGATGGCGCCTTCTCTGGGGCTCGAACCTGAAATGTTAAGTGCACAAAATCTAGGCGAACAAAATGGTGGGTTCTGATGGGTCGAATGAGGCGACAGGTGGTGCGGGCGAAGAGCTCCGGCGAACGGCGGAGAAGGAAGCTCGGTCGACTCGATCTGGGCGAGATCGAGGTGAATGGAGGGTGCTGCGTGATGACTGAGCGACGAGGAAGAGAATGGAGGGGAACTGAGGTCGATTCGAGGTGTTGAGTGATCGGAAATGATGGGCGGAGCTCAGCTCCGCCGTGGGTTTGATCGACGATTCACGGTGATTGGATGAACGGCAAGCAAATCTGTTACTTAACTAACCTACTCTACACTATAGCTACAAGAAAACGAAGAGAAAAGAGGCGGGGACTCACCAGAGACGACGGGCGATGAAGCACGGCGGAGCTCCGGCGAGGGATTGAATCGCTTTGATTCAACACCAAACAACGCAAACCCCGGGTCGATTCGACTCCCACTGTCACTAGGAGCACGAAGAGGCAGAGGTTTAGGGCTGAAAATGGCGGAAGAAGGATTAATTTCGAATCGAAGTCCAAGGTGCCCTTTTGAAGGGTTGATGAACGGTGGGGGAAGAACGAGGTCCAGCAGTGGCTACAGTGGCCCTTCGTCCAAGGTAACGCGAGGGCGGGCATGCCCATAGATCGAGGATCAAAAGTCACGAAGGGCCTTTTCATGCGTTGATGCAAGAGGAAGCCTCGAAAAAATGGAGAAAAGGAGTCAAACGCGACTCTGACAAGGGGTGCAGAGCTAGGACGACCAGTTGACCGAGGTCAACTGGGGCTGAAACCTGGTTGGTCCACGTGGACCAACCAGGAAAAATCCCCGATTATTGTTTAATTAATTCATTTAAAAATAGAAATAAGTCGAATTAAATAATAATTATAAAATGAAAAATATTCGTTATTTTATGTAGTATTTTATTATGATTTTTAATTATTTTTATGAGGCTTATTTTTATAAGTTCACTTTTTAGCCCATAATAGGTATAATACCTATGTGTTTTAGTATTTTATTTTTATTTTTGTATTTTTACTTTATTTATTTTTTGTTTATTATTTTATAAAATTATAAAATACTTTTATGTACACAAATATATTTTTATTTTATTTTTATGATATGTTTTGTATATTTAATAAAATATAAATAGGTATTATGTAGGTATATGTGTAGGCAGTATACCTATGTGTTCTTTATACAAGTATTTTTATATATTTTCTTTGCATTTTTATTCTAATTTTAATGCACATATACATTGTAAATAATATTTACATAATTATAAATAAAAAATGTAAAAATAATGCATAAATAATAAATTGAATATTTTAATATGTACAAGTATACAATAGGGGTCCAAAACTCAACTTTCAAACCGTAGCTCCGCCAAATGCGAGACCACAGCCAATAAATAGCTTATTTTCTCCTATATACAATTAAAGGTGAGTATGCTGCATTTGGAGTTGTCAGTTGTGAGATACGGGTCTGGGAAGTTGGGATTTTGGATTCTTATTCAGACCATAACTTTTTATCTGTACATTCTTTTTCTGTGAATTCAATTTTGTATTTTTCTTTATAAAATTATCTACCTCTTTCATGTACAAAGTTTCTTTATTTGATGTATAAAAAGTGGAACCAAAAATAGGTCCCAAAATGAATAAAGAATGAACAGGAAGTATAGGTATTTTGCACTGTATTTTGACCTTATCTCCCCCTACTTTATTCCTTGTCGACCTATTTATCAAGATGCCTAGATCTCGGGGTTTTGGGTCATAAAATATTTAAAATATTTTATTCTTTTTTTTCTTTATTTATTCTATAATTTTGTCTTTAATTACACTATTTTATACACTAAATAGATGCACATGTATGAATGCTAAGATGATGATTTTAATGCTTTTTTTACAGGCATTTGCTAGGGTTTTTGGTGCCAAAATGATAGAATAAAGATGATGAAATGTGGATTCATCATCCCCCTATACTTTACCTTTGCTAGTCCCTAGAAAACACTTATGCAAAAAGTGCAAAAGAAAAAAAAAGAAAGAAAAGAAAAAGAAGAACTTGGATTTTATCTGATTATCAAACTTGTCTTTGCAAAATCAAAGTTTGGAGCTTAAGTAGGACCTTTGGAATTTTAGTGCCGGCGGAACCTTATTGAAAACTGAATTTGAAATCCAACAGTCCCTGAGAATCCCAAAACACTGTCCAAGTCTCCTCAATAGCCGGGTCAAAAATATCTCAATTCATATGCAAACGCTTACAACTATGAATCTGACTTGTACAGTGTAAGTGATGGTGGCTCTCCCCAACTAGAATGACAAAGAAACTGACTTCTCCAGTACGACAACCCAATGATTCCCCAATCCAATGACTCCATCCTCGAGGAGCGGGGTATTCCCTTCTAAGTTCAAGTGGCAACCAGCTCAAGAGGAGGGGATGAAGAGAAGAATGGATGGTAGCCAGTGTAGCTACCTATCCCGGGATGCAAGACCAGTGTAGTCAAGTCATCCTGCTGCAGGCTCACATATTTGACTTTGGAACTCAAGCTTGCTTATTGACTTTGTACATACTTGCAGGCTTTTATTTTTGTACATGCCTGAACACACACACACACACACACACACATATATATATATTTGAATACTATATACAGCAACATTTACATAAGGAGTTTTTCCTCTTGAGCCAGTAGACTATCCCTCTTTTGAAGCTTTATCGCAACCCACAGCCTCCTGTCTTTAGACTTCCTAATCACTGGACGGGTTGGGGTGCACTTCCCTCCCTAGAGGAGGACAAATGTTTCCACTTGTGTGCGTCTCATACCGGCAAATCCAATCCCCTCACCACTCCAACTGAGTTGAGCCATGTGAAAGGTGCAGGTGTTCAAGTTAGGTCATTATCAACAAGAGTCATGCGTGTGCTTCGAAATACTCTACTTAGGCAGTCAAGAATCCATTGAACCAAGTCTCGTGATCCTCACAGAATTAAGTCAACTAGACCTGAAGTACCTCAAACCCAGTTCCTATAAGGTTCCTGTTATTAGGTAGATTATAAGGTCCAATCAAGCTCCAATCTCCAGATTTTACTTAAACTTGTTCAACTATCAAACTCAATCCGAAAAATGCGAATGCTATGCAATGCAATGCAGAAAATATTTTTGTGATGCAATTTTCAAAGATTTTGAACTTTTTATGATTTTTGAAAACATGATCATGATGCATATGCAGATGCATTTTTTTGTATTTTTCAAAAAGGTTTTTCAAATGTTTTTGGATTTTAGTTTTGCAAATGTTTTTGGGATTTTTGAAAACAAAAAGTTTTGGCTAAAAACTAGGTGAAAACTATGTACACGGGAGTGCTTCTTATATATGCAAGAAGTGGATTTTAAGAATTTACAGGGTAAGTGGTCAATTTTATAGATATCTATATAGTGGATTTTGGTGATATGTATGTATTCCTCAAACTTATTTGACACAAGCTTTTCACACAATTTTTGAAAACTATAGTCCAAAATAATTTTTACAAACATTTTTGCAAACATGTACACACATTTGAAAATCATTTTGCAAAGGCTTTCAAAACAGTATATATAGGTTTTTTCAAAACATTTTTGCAACCATTTTTCAAACCATTTGCATATCATTTTTCAAACATTTTATTTCACACAAAGAAAATAAATTTTACAAACCACACATTTTTACACAGGTTGAAAACATGTAATAAAATATTTTCAAAATAGTTTTCAATAAATGTTCACACGTATTTTCAAACTATTTTTCAAACATTTTGCAAAAAACATTTTCACCTGATTTATTAATCAGTATATACAAAAAGAATTTGAGGAATAATCACATCTTCTTATTAAGATTTTTAATGAATTTTAAAGAATTATTAGCCTATATTATTAAGAAAATACGAAAGTACGAGTTATGGCTAAAGTATATACGTAGTATATACGACCCCCCTATACTTAGCTTGAGCTATGTCCTCATAGATCGGAGAGAAAAGAGAAGACATAACTCGTACTAAGTATAGACAAGTCTAAAGAATAAATAACTAATGAAGGAGTCAATGAACGAATGAGAAGTTGACCGTCCCCCCTATACTTAGGATCAAATAATCCTAAGTATAGCAGAATGTACACAACGCAGGGAGGGTCAAGGGAGGGAATGAACAGATCGTACTCAGATTGTCCCCCCTATACTTAGGGTAAAATATCCCTAAGTATAGACAAGAAGAGGAGACACTGGAGAGGATCGAAATGAAAATGAAAGAAACTCGGGGTGCCAACCCCCCTATACTTAGGGATAAAGTACGTCCTAAGTATGGAAAACTGTCTACAAGGGCGGCACCTTTTTGATAGCTACAGAAGATAGAAATGGAAAAGAAGAAAAGAAGAAAAGAGATGAAATTGGATATGAACAACTTGGGATGCGCATCCCCCTTATACTTAGGATAAAGAACATCCTAAGTGTAGCAGTGATGAAAGGGATGGCATCAATTCGGTAGATCAAAGAAATTGAAAAGAAGAAAAGAAGAAAGAGAAGACGAAAAGGGAAATCATTCAAAAATGTTTTGATGTGCTTTGCCTTCCTCTGCCTCTTTCGAGATATTCAGCTCATCCTCATAGATTACTTGAATTGAGTCAACGACGGCCATGAATGTGTCATGTTCAAGGTATGGCTTCAGAAGCTGTCCATTGACTACAAAAGGCTGTGCGTCAGCTGACAGATTGGATATCAATACACCTCCGTTGTCACGCACCTGCCTAACCAAAAACGACCCAGTCCATTTGCTCTTCAATTTGCCTGGAAGATCTTTAATTTCGCATCGAACAACCATACCTTCTGACTTGGATCAACGGACTTGTGGCGGATGTGCTTGTCATGCCATGTTTTGACCTTCTCCTTGTACATCAGGCTGTTATCATATGCATAATCTCTGAATTCCAGTAATCTGTTCAGATCTAGTTTTTTGTTCTTTCCTGCTTGCTTGGAGTCCAAATTACAGATATTAATAGCCCATAAAGATTTGTGAATAAGTTCTACGGGCAAATGACATGGCTTGCCATACACCAGGCGGTAGGGAGACATTCCCAAGGGCGACTTGTACGCTGTTCTGTAAGCCCAAAGAACAGAATCAAGCAGCTGAGACCAGTTCTTGCGATCCGGACGCACAAGTTTTCTGTAGAATTGTCTTGATCTCCCTGTTTGAACATTCAGCTAAGCCATTGGACTGCGTGTGGTAGGGTGAAGCAACACGATGTTCGATGCAGAATTCTTGGGTCAGCTTCTTCACCTCTCGATTTATGAAATGACTACCCCCGTCAGATATGAGAATTTTGGGAATCCCGAACCGTGCTATGATGTGATCTCTCAAGAATCGACAGACAGTCCTACTGTCGGCGGCTCGGGCGGGAATAGCCTCCACCCATCGACTGAAATAATCGACAGCAAGCAGAATATATTCATAACCCTGACTGTTGGGGAATGGGCCCATGAAGTCAATGCCCCATGCGTCAAAGACGTCTGAGATCTGAATGTACTTCAGAGGCATCGTATCTCTCATTCCTATGGTTCCACCCATCTTCTGACAGTTAGTGCAACATTTGACATACTCATCTGCATCTTTGAATAATGAAGGCCACCAGAGGCCACTTTGAAGAACTTTTGCTGCCGTCCGTTTGCCTGAATGATGTCCTCCAGAATCTTGATCATGACATAAAGCGAGGACACTTGGAACTTCCTCCTGAGGAATGCACCTTCTCCAGATGCAATCTGCTCCCTCATGAAACAGATACGGGTCTTCCCACTGGTAGAAATGGATTTTAAATAAAAATCTGTCTATTTTCAACTTAGGCTAGTCCTGTGGGATTTTCTTGGCAACTAGATAATTCACAATGTCCGCATACCAAGGAAGTGAGGCGACAGACAGAATCGACTCATCTGGAAAGGTCTATGTGATAGGCTGCAGGTTTAGCTCAGGAGACTCTGGTTCAGGAAGTCTTAACAGATGATCGGCTACTACATTCTTTACCCCAGGTTTATCTCGGATTTCCAAGTCAAACTCCTGGAGGAGAAGGATCCACCGGATGAGATGTGGTTTGGCGTCCTTCTTCTGCTGTAAATACCGAATGGTCGAATGGTCCGTATAAATGATTACTTTGGACCCAAGGAGGTAAGATCTGAACTTTTCCAAAGCAAAGACTACCGCTAGCAGCTCCTTTTCAGTAACAGTATAGTTTCTCTGGGCTTCATCGAGCATTCGGCTAGCGTAGTGAATCGCAAATGGTACATTGTCTTTTCTCTGTCCCAGTACAGCTCCGATGGCATAATCTGATGCGTCGGTCATAATCTCGAAAGGCTGAGTCCAAATCGGTGTGATTAAAGGCAAGGAGCACACGGTCGTCTATAATGAACTCATTGTCCTTGCCGAGCAATTCAGTCAACGGTCTGGCCAATTTGCTGAAATCTTTGATGAATCGTCGGTAAAAACCGACATGGCCTAAGAATGACCGGACTTGCTTGATATCTGTAGGTGGCTCAAGTTTTGAAATTACATCCACCTTGGCTGGGTCAACCTCCATGCCACGTTTTGAAACAACGTGTCCCAGCACAATTCCTTCGGTCACCATGAAATTGCTCTTCTCCTAGGAGAGCACAAGATTTACTTCGCAGCACCTCCGTAAGACTCGGTCTAGATAGTCCAGACATTGATCAAATGAATCCCCGTAGACCGAAAAATCATCCATAAAGACCTCAAGAAAGCTGCCCACCATGTCGGCAAAAACTGCAAGCATACACCTCTGAAATGTGGCTGGGGCGTTGCAAAGCCCGAACGGCATCCGTCTGAAGGCATATGCGCCAAAAGGACAGGTGAACGTGGTTTTCTCTTGATCTTCAGGAGCAATGGCAACTTGATTATACCCAGAGTACCCATCCAAGAAACAGAAATATTCCTTCGCGGCCAATCTCTCCAAGATCTGGTCGATGAAGGGTAGCGGAAAATGATCCTTCTTGGTAGCGAGGTTGAGTCTTCTATAGTCTACGCACACTCACCAAGAAGTCGGTACTCTAGTTGCGATCTCCTCTCCTTTGTCATTTTTCACAATGGTGATCCCTGATTTCTTGGGCACAACATGCAGAGGGCTCACCCATTTGCTGTCGGAGATGGGATAAATGAATCCCGCATCACACCATTTCTGGAATTCTTTCATAACCAACTCTCGCAGATTTGGGTTTAATCTTCTTTGCAGTTCACGAGAGGTTCTGCAGTCTTCTTCCAGAAAGATGCGATGCGAACAGAGTGACGGATTGATCCCATGGAGATCGGAGGTTCACCAGCCTATCGCCTTGCGGTTGCGTTCAAGAACCTCCATCAGACGAGATTCTTGATCTTCGGTCAGATGTGCATTGATGATGACCGGGTACATGTTCGGTTCTCCCGCAAGGAAGGCATACTTCATATTGGAGGGCAAGGGTTTTAGCTCCGGCGGGGTCTGAGCTGCTTCAGTGGTGACCTCAGCTATTAGTGCAGGTGGTGATTTGTTCAACTGTTCAGTGTCCACCATGTTCTGATCTGTTTCCTCTCTCAAATCCTGACAAAATTCCTTGATAATGTCATCTTCATCAGAAAATGCTTCAAACTTCGGCTCTTGGTTCTGAAAGCACATCACCCCCACGGTAGTATCTTGTAGCGCATCAGCAAGTTCCTCATCTTGATCGATACAAGGAAATTCGACTGCGGTCTCCACTTCCTCCTCGGGATGGAGGAGTTCATGGATCTCATTATCATCCAGGAATAGGTTGGTATCTTGAATCTCTGCTAGAAAATCGCAGTCTTCATCATGCTCGATCACCCTTGCACACGACGCAGATGTCGGTTCAGCTGGCGTTCCCTCAGACAGGGTCTCTACTCTGATAGTTTCATTCCCAACGCCAAAAGTGATTTCTCCTGTCCCATAATTCACTACTGCGTGTGATGTCTGCAGAAATGGTCTTCCCAGTATGATCGGGGTAAGGAGCAATGGAGAAGGGACATCCATGTCTAACACCACAAAATCGGCCGGGAATGACTTCCCCTGAACCGTGACGATTACGTCCTCCAACAGGCCCCTAGGCCGCTTTACTGACTTGTCTGCGAACTGCAGAATCATCTTCGTAGGCTTGAGCGGTCCTAGCCTGAACTCTGTGAGTAGTGACGCTGGCATCAAAATAACAGAAGACCCGCTGTCAAGGAGTGTTCGTTCGAACTCTTGATCGAACATCTGGCAACGTACAAGAGGTGCTCCCATATCTGGCTTTTTATCCGGGAGGTTGCTGATGGCGTTGACGGTGGCCATAGTGAGGATGTGCTTTTTGGATTTACCACCTTTGCTTCTGGAATTGTGGGGGGTTGGCCTGCGCTTGGTTGTACATGCCTCTTTAAGTCCTTTCTTCACGGCTGGCATGTACTCAAGAGCTTTCATCAATGGCATATTCAACACCAAATTTGAATGATTTCTATGATAGCAGGGTCAGACAAAGAACTTTTCAAAATTTTCATTTTTTTTGTGTTTTTTCATTGCTTCAGGAAAAGGAATATTTACAAACTCTTCACCAATATCATTTAAAATAGTGTCCATATTGTTGTTTACAGGTAGATGACAAAAAGGAATGGATTCATCTACAATTTGCGGACCAAAAATGACAGTTCGGCTTCAGGTGCAGGCGTTGGACTCACTGCAGGTGCGGTGCTCCTCCTGTCAGGAACTGGCTGTGAAGCGGGTGCAGGCGTCTCCAATGCTGGCTGATCTCCACCAAGGTTGCCGCTATCTTTTTGTGTTTTTCTGTTTTCTTCATTTTTTTGTGGTTTTCTGGATGCTGGTGCTGCTCCCAAAATGCTGGCTGGCCCTAGTGTTGGCTGGACTGATGATTCCCCGTCAGATGCAATGTGCTTTCCCTTCGCCGTCGCCGATGGCTGGAGTGTCCTACCGCTCCTGAGAGTAACAACGTTAGACAAAAATTAATTAATTTCACCTGATTCGGGTTGGACACTGCCGGCTACCTGCTCCTTGCGTCGGAAATTGTTAGGGTTAGCTTCGACCTGGGCTGGTATGACGGTTTTGGCTGCCGTCAGGTCATCGATCTTCTGGTTCATCTCAGCCATGTTCTTAATCAATTGCTCCAAACAAGCCAGGTCTGGATTGACCGACACAATCTCAGAGGATTCCCCCTGCTGGGGTCGAGAATGCTGGTATGGCGGCTGAGATTGCGACTGGTAGCTTTGGGAAAATTGGTGCTGAGGAGGGGAGTTAGAGGAGTACTGTGAGTTGTGCTGATTGTATTGGGCAGCCGGCTGTTGGTGATATCCCTGTCCTCGATATCCGGACTGCTGAGGACCATGTTGGTAATTCTGCCTCCAAGTGTTCCCGTGTGAGGGGGGCTGGTACTGGTAAGGCTGCTGGAAGGGTCTCCCACCCTGCTGTTGCTGATGGAAGGGCTTGTTGCCCATGTTCTGATCCTGAGTGTGTCCCTGAGGACGGGTCAGCTGCGCTTCATTGTTCCAGACGCCATTGATCTCCTGGATCAGCGGCGGGGGTGGAGAGAACTGCTCGGAGTATGTGGGCTGGTGCTCGGGTTGGTATACAACCATCTGCGTCTGAGGCTGCGGTGGCTGCTCCGGAACCTGCACGTAGTACACGTGCTGGACAGGCTGGGGCTGCGGTGGAGTCGGTTGAGGGTTTTGCTGCATTGTAGGCTCCTTCTTCTCAGCGTTCGGCTCTGCAGAGGTAGACACAGTGTTGCACATGTTTGCATTCAATGCTCTGACGAGCTGCTCCAGCTGCTGGTAGATCTGGTCGAGCTTCTCCAGACCTTGGGTCCTCTTCTCTATGACTGCCAGCTTTTCGAGGTCCTGCGACCTCTTCTCAATGATGTCCACTTTGGACAAGTGGCTCCCGATGATACTCAGATTGGAGCTCTCATCCTTGTCTTCACTGTGAGAAGCCATGTTAACTGGCTTGCTGATGGCGGTCGGTGGCTTCATGTAGATTCTGGACGAGGATTGGGCTGCTTCTCCCTCAGCCATTTCTTCGAAGACATTCCATACAACGTCCTCATCCTTGTTGAAATGCGATCCGCCGCAAGCTGCATCCACGAGCTTTTGGCTCTCAAATGATAGCCCCCCAAAGAAGTGTTGTACGAGACTGGTCTTTGGTATTTCGTGGTGGGGGCACTTTTCCTGGAGATCTTTGAATCTCTCCCACGCTTCATGGATCGTCTCGTGGAGCTGCTGGCAGAAAATGGAGATCCGGGTACGCATCTGGTTTAATCTCCCAAGAGGATAGAATTTATGGAGGAAAGCATATTTCAATTCCTCCCAGGTGGTAACGACCTTCCCGAGATGGTCGACCCAGTAAAGGGCCTTGTCTTGAAGGCTGAAAGGGAACGCAGTCATCATAACCACATCTAGGGGGACTCCTGGGTAGTGAGCAGTGGAACAGATGCGGCCAAACTTCTTGAGAAAAATATATGGTTCTTCAGTGGTGTTCCCATGAAAAGTGGGAAGCAGTGACAGAAATTGCGGCTTTAGCTCGAAGTGGGCGTGCATACGTGGAATTTGAATCCACTCAGTGATGCGCCCTGCTCCTGGGTTGTATGTCTCCTTGAGTGTGGGCTTGGGCTGTGGTGGCTCTTCTTCTGCTGCTTCATATTCGGGTCCCACTGAAAATTCATCTCTGACTTCATGGAAATTGGGATCGAAGTTCGGATCATCCTCTCGTCGGCCGTCTCTCGCGTCGGCTCTCCTCCTCAGATCGTTCAGCATGTCCTGGAAGGCTGTCTGGGCCAGGGCCTGGTTAGTCAACTGCTGCTGAATGGCTTGAATGGACGCCATCAGTTGACTGTTAACCTCGCCCTGCGTGGTGTATTGTCCTTCCCCTGTATTGGTTTCAGGCTCCTGCTGGGGTTGTGGTCCTTTCCCCCTTCCTCCTGCCATCTCTAACTCTGCTTGGTTGGCTGGCTCGGGCTCTAAGTCTGCACATGGTAGAATGCCCCGATCAGTCTGAATTGCAGCACCATCTAGAGAGATACGATCTGTGTCAAGGTCAACACAGAACTTTGTTAAGGATGGCGATGTGTAAGGAGTAAAATCAATTGCCATCCAAAACGGACAGAGTTCGGGATGAGAGTGGTCCCGGTTTATTGAAGAAGACAGGGAGTCTGGAAATCGGTTCTTAGGGTTTGAATCGGGTTCTCGGGAATCGCCCTGAATTATTGGAGAGGGCGAGCGAATGGAACTGATGTGGGTGCCGGCAGAGCCTCGACTAAACTGTCCATTCGTCGCCATCTCGAAGATCAAGAGGGAGATCGATGTGGATGAAAGATACAGGGGTCAACAAGAAACAAATGGAATGCAAAACAGTAGAAGGCTCACAATGAGCAAGGGTCAACTGGAGGGAAGACAAAATTTGCGTAAGGGCGCGATATTTTTGATCTTTGACCTAAATGCGACTAGCAACCAAACACAAGACAAGGGAGTTCACCAACTCAACACATGAAGCCGTGAAGGTTCGGCTTTTATCTTTGTAATTTTTATCTTGATTTCAGGAATTTATCTTTCAACGAGTCCTTAGAGCGCGACACCTATAGGAGCGAGAGTACTGCCGGAAAAGTATTCCCGTACTTGTCCTCCTCCTGTGTAACCTGTAACTTGCGCTTTTTAAGGTCCTTGTAACCCTTCCTGGATCCCTACTCAGCCAAAGAAATAGAGGGAGGAAGCCGATAGGCGAAACCGATACTTCGGACCTCGCTCGCAACGGAATCACCCGTGAGCGTGCAAGATCCTACTCGGACGCAGCCGGTGAGACAGACACCCCCGTGAAGGCTTGGCCTATGCTTGGTACTTCGGACAAGGTCGATGCTCACACAATAGTGAGTCACCAATGGCGACCAAGCCCTACTCGACTACGTACGATAGTAGCGCCAATACTTCGGAAATCCAGGCGATACACAAGGCAGCCACAAGTTGGGTTTTTGGCTCTAATCCTTACGAAGCGCTCACCTCACTTGGAAGGAAACCTTCCCATGCAACCTGAAAACAAGTGAGGGTGTTACTCTCCCCAATCAATGAGTCCAATTACCAATTTTATTTAGGTCAAAGTTTTCTTAGCAGCCCCTTTTTTAATTTTTTTTTGTGTTATCGCTTCTTTTGAGTAGATTCAAACAAGCGCCTAACGATTTTGTATTTTCTTTATCCTAATTTATCCAAAATCAGAGGGAGAAAAGAGTCGGGAAAAGCCATTGCAAGTCGGCACCAAGATGGAAATCTCACCTTTGTGCCTAAATGATGGATGCAAAGTAAGAAGACTTACAGCGAATCCCATCTCTCTCCATGCGGGATGCAAGGAAGAAATTTATAAACCTAATCTATATGCCGGTATGCGAGGCGGAAATCGTCCTAAGATAGGCAACTGCTAGCGTGAAGAACCATGAGTTAACCACTAACTCTTAATCCTAGTGTCCGGTCTAGGCTCACTCCTCCTCTGCTCAACACATTTGAGTTAGGAGAAAGCGCTTGTGTGGAGTGAGCTCGCGACGCGCGGATCGAGAGCCAATGATCAACTACTTAATTAATCTAAGTCCAAATACGAACTATAGGAGAATGCAAGAGGTATTAGGGTGTTTGGACCTAGGCTAATCGAATCAAGCAGGACCTAGATCTAAGAGCTCAATCCACAAAAGAAATGAAAAGGAAAATAAAACCGAAAAATGACAGTCGATAAAACACGAGAAAGCCGCGGTGAGCCCCCGGGTGAAAAAACACCCGGAAATTAGGCCCGAAGTGTTCAAGTGTCCAAGTCTTGTATTATTACAAATTAAGCAAATAACTCTCTCTCACAAAAGTAAAAGCGACTATCTCTCTCTCTCTAGTTCTCCTGCTCTCTCCTGCCGGCTAGGGTAGAATAGCCGGCTCCTCCTCCCAAGGCTGCACAGGATCCCCTAGGCGGTCCTCCTCGGTCGGCGGTCCCTCGCAAGAAAACAAAAGAGATGTCAGACAGTTGAAAACAAATGATACACAATAGACAAGTAATCAAAAATGGCTAAGTAACTAAAAAGACCCAAAAGGTACTCTACAAGCCGATGCTCCCCGGCAATGACGCCATTTGAAAAGCGAGAAAATGAGGGCCGCTAAATAGTGGTCTGACAAGTCAGACTCAATATCGCTGATGCGACTACTCAAGCCTCCTCAATCTTCAACAATTAACCCACACAATCAATAAAGCAATCAAGAGCAAGGATTAAAATTTATTATACCCTACTAACAATGTATAATGGCAAGCAAGTAGGGGTCGAACACAGGAAACAACGGTGCAGAGTGTAGATAAAAATCCAAACCCTAGGTCTAATAAATCACTTAGCCAATCTAGTTTCTTTTTGTGGGTTTTTAATTTTTAATTTTTAATTTTTTATTATTTTTTTAATTTAATTTTTAATTTTGTATTTTGATTTTTAATTTTCTGATTTTTATATTTTATATTTTATATTTTTTTATTTCTTTTCCAATATTGGAATATAAAAACAATGGAATGAAAGACAAGATAAACTATTTATAAAAATGCACAAAAATAACCAAAAATTCAGAAATTAAATGTTTTTGATATTTTTAGGATTTTCTACTATTTTTGTGATTTTTGGGGATTTTTCTAGGTGTTTTTGGTATTTTTAAATACTGAAATAAGAGAAAACAGTGGAAAGTGTGCTGGCTGTGAGGAAAATGGAATTTAAAATTAGCAAACAGCAACCAAAATTTTTCACACTAATTTTTCAATAAAGAGAACAAAATATAGAGTAAACAGGAACTGAGTTTACTATTTTTGGAGTTTTCTACAATTTTATAGATTTTTTTGAAGTTTTTGAGTGTTTTTAAATTTATAAGGTTTTTCTTTTGAGATTTTTAGTGAATTTTGGGTTGAAACTAAAGCAGGTCAAAACACACAACAGAAAATATTTTTGGAATTTTTTAAGACCTTTTGATATTTTTTGGTATTTTCTAAGCTAGACAGTGAATAAAAAGCATGTTTTTGATTTTTAATAAATATAAAAATAAAATAAAATCAAAAACTAAATTGATAGCGTGGAAGCACAAGTCGACAGGAGCTTAAGCCTATTTTTTGAGAATTTTTAGCAATTAAATGAGGCGTGAAATAATTAAGCTAAGCACACAAAAATCCTAAGCCTGGCAGGGGTATAAATGTAATTATAAAAACATTCAGGGGCTTAGGTGCAATTTTTACCGAGAAGACATGCACAGAACATGTGGAACACCATTCATAGGGGCATAATTGCAAATATTAAAAGCCGGCAGGGCATGCATGCAATATTTCCGAAAACATATTATATTTATCACGCACAGGGATAAAATTGCAAATAACGAAAAGTTCAGGGCCAAACGGCAAAATACCCAAAAGTCACGCGCCCCAGTCACGTGAGGTGACGTGGCGTGGACTAACGTGCAAATAGTGAAACTGTGAGGGCCTGAGTGAAATTATTACAAAACTTATTTAAACTACAAACGAAAGTTTTTAGACTAAAAAGTAAATGCAAAAAGTCGTGGGGAAAAGATGCAAAAAACCCACGGGCTCGATCGTGCGGCGGATGGCGATTCACTTGGACACGTGGCGAAGATCGAGCGGCTGGTACCCCTTCGTCGCGGACGGCTGAGATTAAATCGTGGACGGTCGATCCAACGACGGGGAGGCGCAGGCGATCGGACGGCTGGCTTCGCGTCTGGAAGAGGCGTCAGATCCAACGGCAGGGAGGGGGTCACGAAGAACACCTCCCCGGCGAGCTTCGGACGGAGACTGCAGCCGACACACGGCCACCCCGACCCCAGGATCAAGGGCAAAAGGATCCTGGGATCCTTCCGCGTCGGATGATGGCCTCCGGCGAGGCGGAGGCGGTGTAGAATGGCCAGACGAGGAAGGTGACCTCGGCAGAGACATCTGGAGTCGATGAAGGTCGATGGCGCCTTCTCTGGGGCTCGAACCTTTAATGTTAAGTGCACAAAATCCAGGCGAACAAAATGGTGGGGTCTGATGGGTCGAATGAGGCGACAGGTGGTGCTGGCGAAGAGCTCCGGCGAACGGCGGAGAAGGAAGCTCGGTCGACTCGATCTGGGCGAGATCGAGGTGAATGGAGGGTGCTGCGTGATGACTGAGCGACGAGGAAGAGAATGGAGGGGAACTGAGGTCGATTCGAGGTGTTGAGTGATCGGAAATGATGGGCGGAGCTCAGCTCCGCCGTGGGTTTGATCGACGATTCACGGTGATTGGATGAACGGTAAGCAAATCTGTTACTTAACTAACCTACTCTACACTACAGCTACAAGAAAACGAAGAGAAAAGAGGCGGGGACTCACCAGAGGCGACGAGAGATGAAGCACGGCGGATCTCCGACGAGGGATTGAATCGCTTCGATTCAACACCAAACAACGCAAACCCCGGGTCGATTCGACTCCCACTGTCACTAGGAGCACGAAGAGGCAGAGGTTTAGGGTTGAAAATGGCGGAAGAAGGATTAATTTCGAATCGAAGTCCAAGGTGCCCTTTTGAAGGGTTGACGGACGGTGGGGGAAGAACGAGGTCCAGCAGTGGCTATAGTGGCCCTTCGTCCAAGGTAACGCGAGGGCGGGCATGCCCATAGATCGAGGATCAAAAGTCACGAAGGGCCTTTCATGCGTTGATGCAAGAGGAAGCCTCGAAAAAATGGAGAAAAGGAGTCAAATGCGACTCTGACAAGGGGTGCAGGGCTAGGACGACCAGTTGACCGAGGTCAACTGGGGCTGAAACCTGGTTGGTCCACGTGGACCAACCAGGAAAAATCCCTGATTATCGTTTAATTAATTCATTTAAAAATTGAAATAAGTCGAATTAAATAATAATTATAAAATGAAAAATATTTGTTATTTTATGTAGTATTTTATTATGATTTTTAATTATTTTTATGAGTCTTATTTTTACAAGTTCACTTTTTAGCCCATAATAGGTATAATACCTATGTGTTTTAGTATTTTATTTTTATTTTTGTATTTTTACTTTATTTATTTTTTGTTTATTATTTTATAAAATTATAAAATACTTTTATGTACACAAATATATTTTTATTTTATTTTTATGATATGTTTTGTATATTTAATAAAATATAAATCGGTATTATGTAGGTATATGTGTAGGCAGTATACCTATGTGTTCTTTATACAAGTATTTTTATTTTATATTTTCTTTGCATTTTTATTCTAATTTTAATGCACATATACATTGTAAATAATATTTACATAATTATAAATAAAAAATGTAAAAATAATGAATAAATAATAAATTGAATATTTTAATATGTATAAGTATACAATAGGGGTCCAAAACTCAACTTTCAAACCGTAGCTCCGCCAAATGCGAGACCACCGCCAATAAATAGCTTATTTTCTCCTATATACAATTAAAGTGAGTATGTTGCATTTGGAGTTGTCAGTTGTGAGATACGGGTCTGGGAAGTTGGGATTTTGGATTCTTATTCAGACCATAACTTTTTATCTGTACATTCTTTTTCTGTGAAATCAATTTTGTATTTTTCTTTATAAAATTAGCTACCTCTTTCATGTACAAAGTTTCTTTATTTGATGTATAAAAAGTGGAACCAAAAATAGGTCCCAAAATGAATAAAGAATGAACAGGAAGTATAGGTATTTTGCACTGTATTTTGACCTTATCTCCCCTACTTTATTCCTTGTCGACCTATTCATCAAGATGCCTAGGTCTCGGGGTTTTGGGTCATAAAATATTTACATTATTTTATTCTTTTTCTTTTCTTTATTTATTCTATAATTTTGGCTTTAATTACACTATTTTATACACTAAATAGATGCACATGTATGAATGCTAAGATGATGATTTTAATGCTTTTTTTACAGGCATTTGCTAGGGTTTTTGGTGCCAAAATGATAGAATAAAGATGATGAAATGTGGATTCATCAAGGGCCAGACATCCACCAAGACTGCGATTTTGTGATCATA
The DNA here is from genome assembly GCA_037367405.1 of Ottelia alismoides. Taxonomy (NCBI): domain Eukaryota; kingdom Viridiplantae; phylum Streptophyta; class Magnoliopsida; order Alismatales; family Hydrocharitaceae; genus Ottelia; species Ottelia alismoides. The sequence continues at coordinate 55,629 of JAZKJV010005539.1, read as the reverse complement.
GATAATGAGGCAGTTTGGGCAGATCCAGTCGCACAGGCCATCCTCTCACCTTCAGAGTCCGCTTATGCAGAGACACCAGCAGAGGAGAGCTTGGAGAGCGCATTCCTGGTCCAAGATACTTTTCAGGTCGCAGTGCTGGTTCTTGACCGTGAGACAGAGTTTTTCTGTGATAATGATACTGATCCCTCGGAGTCAGATGTTGATTGGGCAGAGTTTGATGATCTTATACCATGTTTGACTTCCACTGAGCCTGCAACTAGGGAGGAGGTAGATGCTATGCAGAGCAGAGACAGTCCAGTAGAGCAGCCTTCTCTAGATACTGATTGTGAGCGAGAGTTTCCGTTCTCCCATGCAGATTTGGCAGCATTCACTCAGAGCTTTCAGAGGCCAGATCCGCCAGCACCTACTTGTCCAGAGCTGAAGCCACTTCCTACGTCGCTGAAGTATAGGTTCCTTGCGGATGAGCATGAGATGTACCCAGTCATTATCTCCGCCGATTTGACTGGAGAGCAGGAATCTCGTCTAATGGGGGTTCTTGAAAAGAACCGCAAGGCGATAGGATGGAGCGTAGACGATCTCTAGGGGATAAGTCCGGCCCTGTGCTCCCACCATATCTATCTCGAGGAGGAGGCGAAGCCGTCACGAGAGTTCCAACGGCGGCTGAACCCGAATCTGAGAGAGGTTGTCATGAAGGAGATCTCGAAATGGTGGAGCACCGATTTTATCTACCCCATCTCCGACTCCAAGTGGGTCAGTCCGTTGCATGTGGTGCCCAAGAAGACGAGCATCACTACAATTGTCAGCGAGTCTGGAGAGGAGATCGCTACCCGGGTACCCACTTCTTGGCGGGTCTGCATAGATTACTGACGACTCAACCAGACCACCAAGAAGGATCATTTCCCCCTACCCTTTATTGATCAGATCATCGAGAGATTGGTAGGGAAGAGCCATTATTAATTTCTGGATAGGTACTCTGGCTACAATCAGGTGGACATCGCACCCGAGGACCAGGACAAGACCACCTTCACCTGTCCCTTCGGCACATATGCTTTCAGACGCATGCCATTTTGGCTCTGCAACGCCCCGGCGACTTTTCAGAGATGCATGTTGTCTATCTTTTCGGACATGGTGGGGGAGTGCTTGGAGGTCTTCATGGATGATTTCTCGGTCTACAGCGACGGATTCGACTCCTGTCTTGACTGCCTAGATCGAGTTCTTCAGCGATGCATTGAGGTTCACCTAGTGTTGTCTTGGGATAAGAGTCACTTCATGGTGACTCAAGGGACGGTGCTTGGCCATATCATCTCCAACAGGGGAATGGGGGTTGATCCGACCAAGGTAGATGTCATTAGAAAACTTGTGCCACCGTCCAACCTGCGGCAGTTACAGTCTTTTTTGGGGCACGTCGGTTTCTATCGGCACTTCATTCATGATTTTAGTAGGATTTCCCGACCGTTGACTGATCTGCTGATGAAAGACACCGAGTTCCTTGTCGATGACAAGTGCCTTTCGTCGTTCGAGACTCTCAAGAGATGTGTTGTAGAGGCTCCTGTTCTCCAGCCGCCTGATTGGTCTCTCCCATTCGAGATCATGATGGATGCCTCCGATTTTACCGTAGGGGCCGTGCTAGGACAGAGGAGGGATGGAGTCCCATTTGCTATTCACTACGCTAGCCGCACATTGGATGCTGTGTAGCGGAATTACACGGTCACTGAGAAGGAGATGCTAGCCGTAGTTTTTGCCATAGATAAGTTCAGATCTTACATTATCGGATCTAGAGTGACCATATACACTGATCATACCGCCATCAGGTACCTGGCAAAGAAGGATGCCAAAGCCAGATTGACCAGATGGATCCTTCTACTCCAGGAGTTTGACATAGAGATTAAGGATAAGCCTGGAGTCAAGAATGTGGTGGCGGATCATCTCTCCCGATTAGAGCATCTTGAGGATTCTGAGTAGATTGAGCCTATTTGTGAGACCTTCCCAGATGAGGTGATCCTTGCTAGCGCCTCTCTCCTGTGGTACGACGATATTGTGAACTTTATTGTTGCTAAGAAAGTTCCACAAGATTGGCCCAGGCAACGACTTGAGACCTTCCTCGCGAAGGCCAAGTTCTACCACTGGGAGGATCCCATCCTTTACCATGAAGGAGGGGATAGCGTCTGGCGTAGGTGCATTCCTCAAGAGGAGCACCATAGCGTCCTCACTTACTTCCACAAGCTTGAGGTAGGAGGACATCACTCTGGGAGGAGAACGACACAGAAAGTGCTCCAATCCGGCCTATGGTAACCTACCCTCTTCAAGGACTCCGATGAGTTCGTGAAGAGGTGTACTGAATGTCAGAGGATGGGCACTTGTGGACAGCGTGATATGATGCCGATGCAGCCCATTCACTTCTGTGAGGTTTTTGACGCACGGGGCATCGATTTCATGGGTCCATTCCCTAAGAGTTAAGGATTCGAGTACATTCTGTTGGCCGTGGATTATGTGAGTCGTTGGGTTGAGGCCATCCCCGCCCGAACCGCAGATGCTAGGAGTATTTGCAGATTTTTGAGGAAGCATATCATTTCATGGTTCGGGGTACCTCGAGTGTTGATATATGATGGGGGGTCTCATTTCGTCAATGACAAGGTAAAGACCCTTGCTATCGAGTTCGGCATAGACCATCGAGTTGCCACTCCATACCACCCTCAGACGAATGGTCTTGCCGAAGTGTCAAACAGGGAGATCAAGACTATATTGCAGAAAGTCGCCTGCCCTGACCGAAAGGATTGGTCATAGATTTTGGACTCAGTCTTGTGAGCATATAGGACGTCTTTCAAGACTCCTTTGGGCACATCTCCCTTTCGCCTCGTTTATGGTAAGCCATGCCATTTACCTGTTGAGCTGAGACATAGGTCACTTTGGGCTGTCACTGATATAATTTTGGATCCAGATAGTGTAGGAGATCAGAGGAGGGCAGAGTTAGCAGCCTTGGAGGAGCTTCTTGATACCGCATTCTCAAACAGCCTACAGTACAAGGAGAGAGTGAAGGAGTGGCATGATTCTCATATCAGCCACAAGCATTTTGAGCCAGGACAGAGAGTATGGCTGTTTGATGCTAGGCTTCGTCTATTTCCAGGGAAGCTACAGAGCAAATGGAAGGGACCATATTTGGTGAGAAAGGTACATGACAATGGGAGTATTGACATATCTGAGTTGTCTTCTGAGAATACATTTCAAGTGAACCGCCAGCGGCTCAAGCCATATCTAGATCATGAGCCGCGGGTCGTTGATGTTGCCCCGATTCATTTTGCGTGAGATGTGGTCTCTTGACTCACATTTATTGCATCTTACGCCTGATTATCACTGTTCTTCCGACTTGTATAGATCCAGATGTTTATATCACTCTATTCTTTAGTCCCACACCCCTTCTTTCATCTTATGATTATGCTATACTTAGGGTGTACTTTACCCTAAGTATAGGGGGGATGTGGGACTCTCGGGTATTCTTTTGATTCTTTCTACCTCTGTTTTGCTGCCTATACTTAGGGATATTTTACCCTAAGTATGGGGGGGTAGACCCTGTACATTCTCACTCGGATTTCCCTTTGTGTACAGCTTGTTATACTTAGGATTATTTGATCCTAAGTATAGGGGGAAAGGCCGAGATCCTCTTGCATTTCTATTCTTTCATTCGTCTTTGTATATAGCCTTCCTTTTCACTTCCCTATACTAAGCACGAGTTATGTCTTCTTCATCGCTCTTGACTCTAAGGACATCGTTCGAGCTAAGTATAGGGGGGTGTGTATATATTTCATATATACTTTAGCCATAACTCGTACTTTTTGTGAGTGTGTTAATAAATAAAAATGTCTAAAAACTCAAAAATCCATAAAATTAAAAAATTTTCCTTGTAAATAAGCATTCTTTTATTTGCACATGCATAGCTATTGTACAAATTATTTTTGTAAAAATGTTTTCAAAAACTTTTTGTGTAACTTGTGTGTAAATATGTGCATAACAAAACTATGTATATAGTACAAAATTTTTCCAAAATGTTTTGAAAATCAAAAGTTTGCAAAAACCTTGTGTAAATTTGTGTTCATATTTTGCAAAACTTGCATTTATACATACATTCATGGTTTCAAAACATTTTTCAAAAATTTTACATGTGTGTAAATATTGTGAAAATTGCATCTTTGTAAATATATGTATAGTTTTTCCTGGATTATAGTTGACATTTAAACTAGCCTGGAATTAAATTGGGAAATGGAGCTTGATTAAGATCTCAATCCACCTAATTATAAGAGGAACCTTATAGGGCTTAGGGTTGAGACTTTTCAGGTCCATGGTGACTTAATTCTTTGAGTCCACTAGGCTATGATCACATGTCATCTCAATGAGCCTAAGTAGAGCACTTAACAACACACACATGACTCATATAGATAATGGCTTGACTTGGACCCGCACTGTACACCGAGCTCTCTATGGATGAGGTGGTGAGGAGGCAGTCTTCCTTGACTTGGGGTAGCATATGAGGGTAGTACTTCTAGGCAGGACCTCTCTTCTTCTTTTAGTGAAGGAAGTGCATCTCAACTTGGTATGGTTGCCATGAGGTCTAACGACAGGAGTTGTGGGTTGCAATAATGCTTCAAAAGAGGGATAGTCTACTGGCTCAAGAGGAAAAACTCCTTTTTTACATATGCTGCACATTGTAAATATGTTGTACAGATGCACTTGAAAAAAATGCAAAAAGAAAATAACTCCAAAAAAGTGGTGGGTCTGATAGAAAATGATAATCCCACTGGAGTATGTATATAGTGCAATAAGCAAAGCTTGAGACTCATGTTCCATCTTATGTAGCTTGCAGTGGGGAGACTTAGCTATACTGGTTGAGCTCCCAAGGATACATGGCTACACTGGCCATGGTCCATTCTCTTCTTCCCCCTCTTCTTGAGACGGTTGAACTTGAACTTAGAAGGGAATACCCCGCTCCTCGAGGAAAGAGTGGCCAGACTAGGGTCATAGAGTTACCATGTTGGGGAGGGTTGTCAAGTTGCTACTTCTGAGGTGGAGAGCTATATATCACTTACACTGTACAAGGAAACATTCATGGTCTTCAGGGTTTGTGTATGTAGACTTGTTCTGATTTGGATTATTGAGGAGTCCTGACTATAGATTAGTGGATCTTAGAGGCTGTTAAGTTTTAAAAACCTAAGTCCAAATAAGATTCCGATACATTAATAATCCAAAGATCTGATCGAGCTCCATATTTCAATTTAATGAAGGCAAGTTTAATAATCAGCATTAATCCATGCATTTTCTCCTCTTTTTCTTTTTCTTTTCTTTTTCACTTCTTTTTCAAATAAGTGTTTGCTAAGGGACTAGCAAAGTTAAGTATAGGGGGGTGATGAATACCCATTCATCACTCTTTATTCTTTTATTTTAGCTACAAAACCCTTGCAAAACATCATGTATATGTGTGTAAAAAGAATAATTTATCAGATTGCATGCATTGTGTAAATATGCATATTTAGCATGTTTTTGTGCATAAATAAAAGTATAAAGAAATAAAAGAAAAAGAGGGAGATATTTAGAATAAATATTGAGTAACCTAATCCCAAGGGAGGGCTCAGCATGGGACTGACTGCAAAATAATCAAAGTAGAGGGAGATAGGGTCAATCAAGTTTATGTACATATACCTATATATATAAATAAAATTATTTTCCTCTTAAAAAAATTAAAAATGGGTGTGTATTTATTTGTATATATTTGTAAATATAAAACTAAAATAAAAATGGGAAAAATAAAAGAAAAATAAAAAGAAATAAAATTCCTTCATCATTGTATATATACCATGTACATAGAACCACACATCTATTTATGTTCCCCTTGTAAATAAATTATTAAATTCTAATAAAAATATTTTCATTTTCCACATTTCATGGTGTAAATAAATAAAATAAAAATCATAAAAAAAATAAAATAACAAGAAATAAAATAAAAACCAAAATCCACCTTGTATATATACCATGTAAATATGCGTATATACCTATTTATTTACTCTATGTAAATAAATATTAAAAATAAAATAAAAATACACTTTTATTCCACATTTTATTCTATAAATAAATAAAATATAAAATGGGAATATTTTTTAAAAAATAAACAATTAAAAATTAAAATAAAAAATAAATACATGTATATACCTATATATAATAATACTATATTGTAAATACATAATTTTTATTTCAAAACAAATAAATAAAAATCACTAAAAAATTATCTGAAAATAAATAAACATTTTTTATGTTTTAAGTTTTTCGAAAATAAGTCATTTAATATTTTATATTGAATTTCCAAGTATTTAATAAAAGCTGCATTTTGATTGGTCCACGGGGGATTGTTGACCCCCGATCAACTCTCCCACTGGTCCAGTCAACTCGGATCTGTGCGCGCAACCCGACTTCACTTAATTTTCTAAACCAGATCCGAGCTTCATTTACCCAAACCCCAGGTCCTAATTGATCCCCACAGATCCGAGATCCATGCCAGAGCATCCGCCTAGGGATCTGTGCTTCACGGAACCCTACCTGACCTCTTCTTCTCAGACCTGAAGTGGTATTTAGCTGAACCTCTGCCGCACTTTTCACTCCATCCTTGGCTGTGCCTCTTCGTCCCAGGACCTCCACCTTACTCCCCTGAGTGACAGCTTTGTGAGAGAGGTGTCGAAGAGAGGAGAGGAGACCTCAAGCTATCGATCCGATGACTTCTGTCGTCGTGCACCACCGCGAGGTGCACTGAGCCTCGGAACCCGACGTTTCCTTGAGGCAAGGACCCCTAGAGCTCCGTGAGCTCGTCCTCAGTCGACTGCATCCGCCAGGTAGACCCGATTCTTCCTAGTTTCCTTTAATTTCCCTTTACACCCAATTCGCTCCGCCACCGCCTCCGACTGATTCCGTCCGCTCTGATCATCATTCCACTCATCCGACCTGACCATCATCTCCGTGAGACCCCTCTCCACCTTCTGCACCCACGCACCCACCTTGGTTCGCCTCGGAACAAGGCTCGACCTCCACCTCCGTCGCCTCGTCGGAGGTCGCCCATCTCGATTCGCCCGACCACCATTCCACCTCTAACCGGGTCGAGGCAGTTTGCCCTCGACCCAGGAAGCTTCCTAGGCTCTTTTGCAGGTGAATGCGACCCATCTGATGGTCGAGATGCTTCAGCCCAGGAGCTTCCTCCCTCCGCCGTCGCTGGGCCACTCCGGTAGTCGCCGGCGTCATCGGAGTATCTCAGTAGCTGCGGAGCACCTTGGCGATCACGTTCCACCTTCCAGCAGCTCTAGAGGAGGCCTCCACCGCACGCACGGAGCCGACAAAGCTCGCCGGCGAACATTTCTTGGAGGACCCTCCTCAGCCGTCCGTTCACCCTCGAAGCACCAGATTTGATCCAGGTCATCTATTTGAGGAGCAGCTGCCCACCGTTAGATCCATCAGGGATTGATCGTAACCGTTGATCCAGTGAAGGGGTGCCCTTGCCTAGCAGTCGTTGATCATCCACGTGGCACCCCCTCAACCGTTTAATAATTAAGGGGTAACTTACTCTTAGGCCGATCCTGTTTTTGCATTTCATACTTAGTCCTGTAAATATTTTACTTAGTTGTTTTTATTTTGGTATTTTTGCATTGAGGACCTTTATGTTTCAGACATTTGTATTTTAGTCCTTACTTATGTGGACCACGCGCATCGACACGTGAGGTTGTGGTACATTTGCATTTTGTCTCCTGTAGTTTCTATGTGTTACTGTATGGATGTTTTGAAATGAGAATTACATATATACCCCTCCGTGCTTGATTCACGTGCCCTGCGCGTGATTTATTGGACAATTTGCACGAGTGGCCCTGGGTTTTCTCTACGTGTTATTGATTGGCCCCCGGAACTATTTTTTATTGCATATAGGTCCCTGTGCACTATGTGCTTTTCTTTGATTTAAATAAAATAGCAAATTAAATACAAATTTTGTGAAATTTGGACATATGGCTCCTGCCACTTTGTAAAAATTTCCATAAAAATTTGGTACAATTTTGAGGCTTTTTGATATTTTAAAAATTCAAAAACAACACTTTTTGTGACTGTCCAGATTAGAAAATCATAAAAAAAATATAAAAACTACTTCAAAAATTCTAAAAAAATCAGTTTTGTTAGTTTTATTGTGTTTGATTTTTTATACAAGTTTTGTTATTTTTGGATATATAAAAACCATAAAAATTAAAAACCTTTAAAAACTTATAAAAATTCTAAAAAATATAGAAAACTCAAAAAATAATAAACTCTTTTTCTGAATTTTCCTTATTGTTTCTATTTCTCATAAAAATTACCTCTAGGCTGTGAAAGACCCATTTGATATTTTTCATGGGACTTTGAAGCCTGGCTGGACATATTGCTTCTGCTTTTGCCTTCTTGGATTTTTAGACAATTCTATAAAATTTATAAAAATCTGAAAAATTCACCAAATATAGGAAAAAACCTAAAAAACATAAAAATATTTTTGTTTAAATTTTTGGAGCATTTTAAGCATTTAAATAATTTGTTGAAGTAGCTTGTATTTACCTTTTTCCTATTTTCCTTTATTATTAAAAATACAAAAAATATAAAAATAATTAAAAACCACCAAGAATATTTGTTTATATTTTATTTTCTTTTATGACTACTTCGTAGGCCTCGAGGCCAATTCGTGCTCCCTGAGTCCTACACTGGGCGCTACACCAGGCTAATCTCATAGCCAGGACCACTATTTTTGATTTTCTTGTTTTTATCTATTTGTTTGGTGGTCTGCTCTTTATTTTTCTTGATTGAGCTGAATATCTCTCGATCCGGGTCGCAACGACCCGAGAGTGATTATTTTTACCTGTCCCGGATTGATTGAGATTATTTGGCCCACATCATCTATCTTCTAGCTCATCTCAACCATTTTCTTTACAAGTTGAGTCAGACAAGCCGGTGCTAGGTTAATCAGGGAAACCTTAGAAGGTTCATCCTGATGAGATTGCGGATTCTGATGATAAGAAGGAGGTTGGTTCTAGTAACCCTAAGAATAGTGAGGAGGAGGAAGAGAATGGTATTGTTGGTACTACGAGGAGTACTAGTGATGGTACCGAGCAACCGTCTGTTGATAGTTCTGATTGTGGTATCTGATGAATCCACATTTCATCATCTTTATTCAATCATTTTGGCCTCAAAAACCCTGGCAAATGCATGTAAATTCCCGTAATTCCCGCATCTTAGCATTCATGCATGTGTATGTGAATAATGTATAAAATACTGTTTTTAAAGCCAAAATAATAGAATAAAGAAAATAAAAGAAAAAGAATAAAATATTGTAAATATTTTATGACTCGAAACCTCGATACCTAGGCATCTAGATGAATAGGTCGACAAGGAATAAAGTAGGGAGAGATAAGGGCCAGAATACAATAAAGATTTCTTTCATTCTTTATTCATTTTGGGACCTATTTTTGGTTCCACTTTTTATACCTCAAATCAAGAAACTTTGTACATGAAAGTTGTAGATAATTAAATAAAGAAAAATACAAAATTTATTTCACTTAAAATTATTGTATAGATAAAAAGATATGATCTGAATAAAAACCCAGAACCCCAACTTCCCAGACCCGTATCTCTTAAATAAAAACTCAAAATCTAGCAGAATCATTTAATTATATATAATTTTAAATAAGCTATTTAATGGTGGTGGTTTCGCTTTTGGTGGAGCTACGGTTTGAAAGTTGAGTTTTGTACCCCTATTGTATACTTGTACAGATTAAAATATTCATTTTATTTATTCATTATTTTTATAATTTAATATTTTTATAATTTTGTAAATCTTTATTATAATATATATGTACATTAAAATCAAAATAAAATCCTAAAGAAAATACAAAAATAAAATACTTATATATAATACACAGGCATAATACCTGTACATATACCTGTATAATTACTATTTATATTTTATTAAGTGTACAAAATACTTCAGAAAAATAAAATAAAAATATATTTAAGTGTATAAAAATATTTCATAAATTTATAAAATAATAAACAAAAATAAATAAATTAAATTCACAAAATTAAAATAAAATATTAAAATATATAGATTTACATACCTATATAGACCTAAAAAGGCAACTTGTATTTTTATACCTCATAAATATAAATAAAAATCATAATAAAATAATTCATTATTTTATAACCTAAAAATAATTAAATCACTCGTTATTTTTAAATGAATTTATAAAACATTTTCCAGGGATTTTTCTTGGTTGGTCCACGTGGACCAACCAGGTGACAGTCCAGGTTGACCTCGGTCAACTGGCTGTCCTCCCCCATGTGACCTTGTCAGAACTGCATTTTTGACCTTGTTTCTCGATTTTTTCAAGAAACATCCTTGCATCTTCTCGTCTATGTCTCTTCACGACTTTTGTTCCTCGTTCAATGGGAACCCACGCCCAGGTGAAACCTCGATCAATGGATCGACGTGACAGCCGCTGTGCCTCGTTCTTCCTCGCCTGTCCTTCAACCCCTTATATGTAGACCCGACTTCCATTTCAAAATTTGAATCCCTTTGGTCCACCTTTCTTCGTCCCTCTCGAGCTCCACAGATACCTGGAGGTGACAGCTCCGATCATGTGTCGCCAGCCAAGGCGAAGGAGGTCAGAGGCACCTCCACCACCTCCGCCAACTCCGGCGTCGAGGTACACCCACCTCAGGTGATCCACCTTCGAGGTTCTTGTTTCTTTTCATTTTTCTTTGCTCATTTTATTCCCCGTAGCATTAGGATCATATCCCCCCTATTAGCTTCGAATTACATCCATTGAATCACCCAAACGTACCCCCTCGTCGGAGCTCGCTCCGGCCACCATTTTACGCCGCCGTTCCTCGCCTCCCTTTTGCCTCCGCGGGGTCCAGGCACTTTGCCCTGGACCCTTTCATATATTTTTGCTGGTCTATACATGTCGAAGAGGGTCTGGGGCTCGTTTTGACCTTCGCCGGAGGTCCGTGGAGCAACCCAGTTCCGCTGCCCTCTCCAACGAGCTCCGGCCATCCTTGAAGATTTTTGGAGCCCCCAGGACCTAAAGGAGACCCCCAGGAGTTTGCATCCCATTTTTGGAGCTAGAAGACCGTCGGAGGATGCCGATCGAAGGTAGGGAAGTCCGCCTCGCCGACGCTTCTTCACTGTTCTTGCTCCAGCCTCTTTCACCGTCGGATCGTGTTCGAAGCTCTAGGTGCACGTCAGCCGTTGGATCTCCCCACAGCCCAGCCGTCCGATCCGCCCGTGGAGATCTAATCATGGCCATCCGTTCGCGAACCGTCATCGGGAGCTCTAGAGATGACACGTGTCAAGTGGATGCACCCCACCGTTGGATGCGCCAAGCATTGGGTATTTTGCATTGAACCCCTCACCATATTGTCTATTTAATTATTAGTATTAAAACTTTCATATGTAGTGTAAAATTTTTGTAATATTTGCATTTAGACCCTTGAGTTTTCATTATTTGCACTTAGGTCCTGTCCACGTCACCTCACGTGTCCCGTGCGTGTGAGGAGGTGGTGATTTTGCACAGGACCCTCTAAGGGTTTATTTATTTCGATTTAGTTCAGGAAATATTTTGTAACATGTAATATTTTAAGATATTTTGCATGTTAGCCCCTGGGATTTTTGTATATTGCATTTAGGTCCTTCTCAGGCACGTGCATAGCACGTGCGGGGTTGGGAATATTGCAGGCTTACCCTTGCGGGTTTTGATATTGGCATTTGGTCCTGGAAATTGAGTTATTAGTTGTAAATTTTGTGGAAAATTGCATGTTGGCCCCTGGATGCTTGGATATTTACATATATGCCCTTACTAGTAGTGTAATTTCTCTTCATTTTTTCTATTTATTTCATGCATCTATAAATTTCTAAAAATAAAAAAATCAAGTTAAGCTTTGTTTAGTTGCTCTTTATCGCCATATTTTTGTTTTGCATTTTTATTTCATTTTAATATTTATAAAAATTCAAAAATATGCATTTTTGCTACTATTTGCATTAGAAAATACCAAAAAAATAGTAAAACCCTTTAAAAATCCGAAAAATCACCTTTGGTGTGTTTCAGTGTCTTTTAACTTCTATCCAAAAATCACTAAAAAAAATCAAAGTAAAAACCCTAAAAATTAGAAAACTCTAAAAATCTTCATAAAAATATTAAAAATTCTACAAAAATCCTAAAAATATAATCTATGTTTCATAATTTTCCTTGTTTTATTACCTTTAGTTTAAAATTAGTTTGGAGAGTTTTGTTACTGTTTTATATTTTATTTCTCCATTTTTTGTCCCAACCTTTTATTTTCCACACTGTTTTAAGTATTTTTGACTTTAAAAATACCAAAAATAGGAAAAATCTAGAAAAATCAGAAAAACATAAGAAAATTATAAAAACCCAAAAAATTTTTGAATTTTATTTATTTTTACCTATTTTTATAAATACGTTATCCCTCGTTCTTACCTTGTATATATATTCTATTTATTAAAAAAAGAAATATAAAATATAAAAAGAGAATAAAAAATTACAAATTAAAATCAAATACAAAAATATAAAATTTAAAATAAAAAATATAAAAATTAAAAACCCACAAAAATTTACATGCTTGTAGGTATTTGATTACACTATCACATTTTTTAGCATCATTGTCCGATCTATTTTGCTTGCTCCCTGAGTTCGACACTCTACACATACTTGCACACTATACACACTTATTGTAGAATTACAATAAATTTTGACTCCACATTTACTTCTCATTGTTTGATTATTATTGTGGGTTAATTGTTGACTTAATCGGGAATTACCGAGGGTTGCCGTAGTGACTTTGTCTCCACCTTGTGCGAGACATTTAGACCCTCGCGATTCTCGGTTAATCAAATGGCGCAGTTGCCGGGGAGCAACATCGTATAGATCATATTTTGTGATTGATTGTGATTATTTGTTTGCCACTATTGCTTCACTCATTTCTCTTGTATTTGACTTATATTTTTGAGCTATCTGACCACCTTCTTTATTGCCTTTGTGCGAGGTACCGTGAATCAAGGGAGGCATGTTTTCATAGGCGCCTGAGCACCCACGTGATGCCGGCTTCGGCCTGCTATGCTTGCTCAAAGAAGACTTAGAGATTTTGTAGATTAGCTCATTTATTTTCTGCATGTATTTGTGTAATTATTTGTGAAAAAGAGTGACACATAATTTGTAACTAAACAGGACATTCAGATACTTCGACATTTCACGAGGTCCAGTGCCTGAGGGATTGTTCCCTTGGGGGCCTCGTTTGCTTGCTCGGTTTTCTCGTCGGTTTTGTTTTCTTGGTGTCAGAGTTTAGTGCAGCACATAGCTCAGAACATTTGATGGCACCTGAGATGGGTTCTTTTACCTTTGCAGAGACCCAAGATATGGATGGCAGAGGAACACCCAGATGAGAAAGGGCCACCACCATTTCTATATAATCAAGCTGCCATCAACAACTCACTATTAGCATCCCTGGAGACCATGCAGAGACAGATCAGAGATCAGGGAGTATTCATGGGTGAACTCATGAGGGAGATATATCAGATGCGAGAAGGAAGAGATGACAGACCTGAGGGCGGTGGAGGAGATATACTAGAAGTCACAGGCAAAGGAGGAGAACCTAACCAGGAGAGGCCACTGCCGATGACCATGAGGCAGTTGCAAAACCTAGCTGTGATCCTCACTCACCGATGGATTCAGCTTCCTCCCATTGTTGGGAACTTTGAGCTTCACCCGCAGACCATCCAATTACTGCCCAAGTTTCACGGGCTACCCACCGAGGAGTGTCATATCCATCTGCAGGAGTTTGAGATGATTTGCAGCACTGTCTACGATAGACTAGTGGATGAGGACACAATCAAGATGATTGCCTTCCCATTCTCCTTAGCTGATAAAGCAGCCTACTGGCTGAAGCATCTTGGGAGGTACGTCACATCATGGGCACAACTCCGGTGCAAGTACTTGAACAAGTACTATCCACTCGGCCGGACCAACGCAACACGAGCTATGATCAACAATTTCACCATGGTCCCGAATGAGAAATTCCATGAGGCTTGGGATCGTTTTAGAGAGCTCATCGACTGGTGTCCACATCAGGACATATCCAAGCCCAATCTGGTTCAGAGTTTCTTTTGTGGGCTGACACCGGAGTTGTAGGGGCTTGTTAATGCCTCTTGTGGTGGATCTTACTTCTCCAAGGGAGAAGACGTAGTTTGGGAGATCTATGAGGGAATGGCAGAGAACTCCACAGTCATGGCCCATGCCCGCGTCTACACATAGCCGAAGCTTCCACCATAGGCAATTGGATATCAGAGGATTACACGCATCGATGCCAGTACACACACTCCGTCAGCAACCGTAGCTCAGGCTGAATCCACCGCTGCTAACGTGAGGATCATTTCTGAGAAGTTGGACCGCATCGAGATTCTTGAGAAGAAGCAAAGTTAAGGTCTTGCCCAGATGGACCTTTTGACGAAGAAAATGAGTGACCTGAAGACGTAGATTCTTTGCATTCAGGAGGCACAGACGTCTACTCAGCAGCCTCCCAGGTCACGGGTTGATTCCAGTAGTAGCAGCTCAACCCAGCCCTCTGCCACGTACCGCCAGGTCCATCACATCCAGGTAGAGCCGGTCCAGCACCTACATCACTACTCTTTGTTGTCGCCATCTCAGGACACTCAGATGGTGGTCTATCAGCCGGATCAACCACTGGAAGTTCTTCCACCACCCCCCGTTGAGCAGGAACCATTGATGGATGTCCATGGGATATGGTACGACCGGTACCCACAACAGCCCGGGATCCGTCACGATCACCCTAGATTCCGTTGGACCACTGGTGGTACCTCATCCCAGTAGCAGTCTCCAGCTCAGGGCCATCAGAACAACCACCAGCAGCAGCAACCCCAGTATGCCCACCAGTAGTATCAGCAGGGTCCTCGTCCCGTCTATCAGGGACAACAGTGGAGGCAACGTCAACAGCCTCACCAGACATACTCCCGGCCCCCTCCCTACTACCAGCAACAACCTCATTTCCAACAGGGGAACACTTCCGGTTCTCAAGAACCTGCCTTTGAGAACCTAGCTCTAGATGACCTCATCCTCTTGCTTTCTAAACATCAGGCATCCTTCCGGCGGGAAATGGATGAGTTCCGGCAGGAGATGAGGGATATCATCAAGTGCAAGGCCGCCATACCTGCACAGATCGAGCCTAATTTGAACAATCTGAAGAGGAAGTCTGAGCAGGTACAGTTTACAGAGGATACCTCGCCTAGTAATTATTTGAGTGACAGGTCTTCTTTGTATGATGCTGATTTCATGACTACTAGGTGGTAGGATGCCAGCCGGTGGTGCCTCATCTGAGCGACAACCACATATGGAATCCAGAGCGCCAGATGAGGAGAGAAGCGGTGCTGATGCCACTGATGATGATGTTGATGATGGTGGTGCTGATGCCACCAATGATGGAGATCCAGATGATGGTGCTGAGGCCGTCAAGATACCAAGTGTAGACGGTGGTGCTGAGGCCACCATTTTACTTGATGCAGAGCCAGAGCGCGGTGCTGATGCCACGAAGTTAGATGTCGTTGGTGGTACTGAGTCCACCACTTCCACTTTTGTTGAGCCCCCACATGTTGTGTTGCCACCTTTTGTAACTCAGGGCTATGGTAACAAGAAAAAGAACAAAAATATGAATAAAGGAAAGGTTTCTGTATCCACTTCAGGTCCATATGTGTTGTACGATGATCATTGTATGGATTCCATTCCTTCACAGGCACAGGAACCTATTCCTAGTCCTTCATCTGAGGAGGCCCCTACCATCCCCTTCCCTCAAGCAATCCGCTTGGCGAAGGGGAATAAAAGAGAAAATCCAAAAAAGACTCAACATATAGAGTTCAGCAACTAGATGATCGATAGATTCCAGATCCATCTGACTCTACAAGAAGCACTTGAGCACATCCCCCTCTTCCAAAAGAGCTTGAGAGAGAAGACTACAGTCCGTAGGAAAAGGAGGAACCACAGAGATAAGATCCATGTGCTCACCCATTCTACTTGTTTCGCCATTCAGAACCGACTACCAGCCAAGAGACCTGATGCAGGAGCTCCCTATGTCAGATGCGAGATTCAAGAGCAGCGTATTGATCGTACTCTATTAGACAGCAGCTCTTCTATCAACCTCCTTCCGGCAGCCTTACTCGACCGATTCGAGTTTGGTCCTCTTCTTCGGAGTAGGACAATCCTTCAGTTTGTTGATAGGTCAACTAAGAGGCTAAAGGGGTTGTTGAGAGACGTGGTCGTAACCATTCAGGGCCTGAAATTCCTCGTGGACTTTGTTGTATTGGACATAGAGATCCCTGAATCGGTAACAGATACCCCCATCATACTTGGATGCCCATTTTTGGCCACTGCCAAGGCAGTGACCGATCATGATAGTGGGAAGGTGTGCTTTCGCATAGAGGGTGAGAGTATACAAATAGAGACGATTGAGGAGACCGAAGCGAGAGAATCAGCATGCTCAGAGCAGTCCAGTGATACCGTGCAGATGACAGAGGACGAGCGAGACGCCTACCAGGAGTGTAATTTTGTGATGATAGATTATGAATCCATTTGGACAGATCCAGTAGCACAGACCCTCACCTTGCCTGCATATTCACTCTATTTACAACTTATGGCAGTTGAGAGCCTAGAGAGCACACCCCTGGACGAGGATACCTTTGAGGCTGATAGTTGTGGGATGAGTGGTGATGCAGAGTTTCATTCTTGTTCTTCTAGTTCAGATCCCTCGGCTTCAGATATTGACTGGGATGATTTTGATGAGTATTTACCTTGTCTGATTCCTTCTGAGTCAACAACTAGGACGGAGTACGAGCCATTACAGTTCATAGATGATTCAGCAGGGTTCCCTTCGTTAGATTTTCACGCACAGCGAGAGTTCTCACATGCAGACCTGGTAGCCTTCACACATACATATCAGAAGCCAGATCTGCCACCTCCCAGTTGTCCAAAATTGAAGCCCTTACCGAAGTCGTTGAAGTACAGATTCCTTGCGGGTGAGCCAGATATGCACCCAGTCATTAACTCAGCAGATTTGATTGGAGAGCAAGAATCTCGTCTGATGGAGGTTCTTGAAAGAAACCGCAAGGCGATAGGATGGAGTATAGCTGATCTCCAATGGATTAGTCCGGCTCTGTGCTCCCACCACATCTATCTTAAAGAGGATGCTAAGCCCTTGCGTGAGTTCCAGCGACGGCTGAACCTGAATCTTCAAGATGTGGTCATGAAGGAAATATCAAAGTGGTGGAGCACCGTTTTTATCTACCCCATCTCCGACTCCAAGTGGGTTAGTCCATTACATGTGGTACCCAAGAAGACGGGTATCACTACAGTTGTGAGTGAGTCTGGAGAGGAGATAGCTACCCGGGTACCCACTTCTTGGAGGGTCTGTGTGGACTACAGATGATTGAATGAGGCCACCAAGAAGGATCACTTCCCACTGTCATTCATTGATCAGATTATCGAGAGGTTAGCTGGGAAGAGTCACTATTGTTTTCGTGACGGGTACTCCAGTTACAATCAAGTGGCCATTGCACCCGAAAATCAGGAGAAAATGACATTCACCTGTCCGTTTGGGACTTATGCTTTCAGATGGATGCCCTTTGGTTTGTGTAACGCCCCGGCGACATTCCAAAGGTACATGTTGTCCATTTTCTCGGACATAGTGAGTGACTGCATAGAGGTCTTCATGGATGACTTCTCGGTCTATGGCGATGGGTTTGATGCTTGTCTTGACTGCCTAGACCGTGTGCTTCAGTGTTGCATAGAGGTCAACCTTGTCTTGTCTTGGGAGAAGAGTCACTTTATGGTGACTTAGGGGACGGTCCTTGGTCATATCATCTCCAACAGGGGCATGGAGGTCGATCTGACCAAGGTAGATATCATTAGAAAACTCAATCCCCCGTCCAATCTACGTCAAATGCAGTCTTTTCTGGGGCATGTCGGTTTCTACCGACGGTTCATTCAGGACTTCAATCGTATTGCCCGACCGCTTACTAATTTGCTGACGAAAGACACCAATTTCATTGTAAATGATAAGTGTCTTACGTCCTTTGAGACTCTCAAGAATATGGTTGTCATGGCTTCTGTCCTTCAGCCACCCGATTGGTCTCTTTCATTCGAGATCATGACAGATGCTTCTGATTTTGCCGTAGGGGATGTGCTTGGACATAGGAGGGATGGATTGCTGTATGCCATTCACTACGCTAGCCGGACTTTAGATGCTGCTCAGCAGAATTATACTATGACAAAGAAGGAGATGCTAGCTGTAGTCTTTGCTTTGGATAAGTACCGATCATATATTCTCGGATCTAGAGTGACTATCTTTACAGATCACACCACCATCTGGTACCTAATGGCCAAGAAGGTTTCCAAGGCTCGCCTTACTAGATGGATCCTTCTGCTCCAGGAGTTTGATATTGAGATTAAGGATAAGCCTGGAGTTAAGAATGTGGTGGCGGATTACCTCTCCCGCTTAGAGAACCTTGAGGAATCTGAGCCCAGCGCACCTATTACAGAGGCATTTCCAGATGAGACAATCTTGTCTATCACCTCGTTCCCATGGTACGCCGACATTGTAAACTATCTTGTTGCCAAGACGGTTCCACAAGGTTGGCCCATGAAGAAACTTGAGACCTTCCTTGCGAAGGCCAAGTTTTACCATTGGGAGGATCCCGTCCTTTATCATGAAGGAGGGGATAGCATCTGGAGGAGGTGCATTCCTCAAGAAGAGCGGCATAGCGTCCTCACCTACTGCCACAAGCTTGAGGTAGGGGGACATCATTCTGGGAGACGGACAGCACAGGAGGTGCTCCAATCCAGCCTTTGGTGGCCTACTCTCTTCAAGGATTCAGACAAGTTCGTGAAGAGATGTACTAACTGTCAGAAGATGGCTACTTGCGGACAGAGAGACATGATGCCCATGCAGCCCATTCACTTTTGTGAGGTTTTTGACACATGGGGGATTGATTTCATGGGCCCATTTCCTAAGAGTTAGGGGTTTGAGTACATTCCGCTCGCTGTGGATTACGTGAGTCGTTGGGTTGAGGCCATCCCTGCTCGAGCCGCAGATGCTAAGACCGTGTGTCGCTTTTTGAGGAAAAATATCATTTCACAGTTCGGGGTGCATAGAGTTCTGATTTCAGATGGGGGGTCTCACTTTATTAACGACAAGGTAAAAGCCCTTGCAGACGAGTTCAGCATTGACCATCATGTTGCCACGCCATATCACCCTCAGACTAATGGTCTTACTGAAGTATCGAACAGGGAGATCAAGACAATTTACAGAAGGTAGTCTGCCCTGACCGAAAGGATTGGTCACAACTTTTGGACTCGGTCTTGTGGGCCTATCGGACTTCCTTCAAGACTCCATTAGGGATATCTCCCTTTCGTCTCGTCTGTGGCAAGCCATGCCATTTGCTAGTGGAAAGCAAGCACAAGTCACTATGGACAGTTATAGAGTTATTGTTGGATCCTGAGAGTATAGGAGAACAGAGGAAAGCAGAGTTGGCAGCCCTGAAGGAGTTGAGAGATACAACCTTTTCTAGCAGCCTACAGTATAAGGAAAAAGTGAAGACATGGCATGATTCCTATATCATCCATAAACAATTTGAGCCCGATCAATGCATATGGTTGTTTGATTCCAGGCTAAAATTATTTCCAGGGAAATTGCAGAGTAAATGGAAAGGTCTGTATGTGGTCAGGAAGGTACATGACAATGGTAGTATTGATATATCTGAGTGATGAATACCCATTCATCACTCTTTATTCTTATATTTTAGCTACAAAAACCTATGCAAATGCATGTAGATATGTGTAAATAGGAATAGTTAGCAGAAGCATGCATTTTGTAAAAACCTATAATTAGCATGTTTTTGTGCAAAAATAAAAGAATAAAGATGAAAAAGAAAAAAGAGGGAAATATTTAGAATAAATATTGAGCAACCTAACCCAAGGGAGGGCTCAGCATGGGCCTGACCGCATAAAACCCAAGTAGAGGGAGATAGGGGCTCATGTGTATAGATTTTTGTAAATAAAAAAATTATATTTTCCTCACCCAAAAATATGCTTGTACATATTTTGTATATATTTAGAAGCTATTAAAAACAAAATAAAAATCTAAAAATCAAAAAAATTCAAAAATGCCCTTTCACCATGTACATAGACCATGCCTCCTTATGTATTTAACCTTGTAAATAAATTTATTTATTTTCAAAACTTTTTGTAAATATCCTATATTATATGTTGTAAGTAAATAAAATAAAAAGAATCAAAACAAAAATCAAATAAAAATAACAAAATTAAAAATACAAAAATATATTGTACATATACCTATATATAGCCCTATTATGTAAATACCTTATTTTTATTTTGAAAAATTAATTAAAAATCACCAAAAAATAGAAAAAATTAAAACAAAAATATTTTATGTTTTGAGTTTTTAATAATTCGATCATTTCCTATTTTATTTCGAATTTCTAAATCATTTATGCCGTGGCCTGTCCTGATTGGTCCACGGGGGATGTTGACCCCCCGGTCAACTTCCCCCCTTGGACCACAGAGTTGCGGATCTGAGTTTGGACCCATTTTCCCGGATTTTTACCCGCTTGATCCGACTCTTGAATCCGCTAACCCCGGGCTCTAATCCGAGCTTGTTCTTCCCTGATCCACGCCCGGGGGATTGCATTGGGATCCGCGCTCTGAGCTTCACACCCGACTCCCATCTAGCCGGACCCCTAGCCGTATATAGTCTGAGCTCCGCCCCCATTTTCATGCATCTTTGGCTCTCCATCCTTCATCCCGTGACCTCCACAGCATCCCTTGAGGTGACAGCTCTCGATTGCCCGTGTCGCAGTGAGGAGGGGGTGGCCGGACCACTGATCCGGCGACGTAGCGCCGCCGTGCTCCGCCCAGTGCAGGAGCTCGAGCCTCAGGACCGGACGACCTTCGAGGCTACGACCGGGAGCTACCTTAGCTCCAGCCTAGTCTACCACACCACCCAGGTAACCTTCTAGCTTTCCCATTTCGTCTAATTTCTCGTTTGCCCCAAATCGTAGCTCCACCGTATTCCGTTGATTCCGACCACCTCGAGCATCATTTCGATCATCGGAACCCACGTTCACCATCGCCTTTCCCCCACACACCTTCTCCGCCCCTTCGTTCAACCCAGCTCGCACAGGAGCTGGGGTTCGAGCTCCACCGTCCGTCGCTCGCCGGAGCTCGCTCACCCCGACGCACAGACCACCTCCACATCACCTAACCGGGTCGAGGCACTTTGCCCTCGACCCGCAAAGCTCCTGACCTCTTTTGCAGGACCAGAGGAGGCCATCTGAGGCCTCCCGACACTCGGGCCAGAAGCTTCCCTCCGCCGACGTCGCTGGAGCCCCTCCAGGGCTCGGCTGGGCCATCGGAGGCCACCAACAGCTGCAGGACTTCATCGCCAACCTTCTCCGATCTTCAGAGGCAGCTGAGGAGGACCACAGCACTCGCACGAGGCCGGCGAAGCTCGCCGGCCAACTGTTCTTCGAGGGTCCTCGAGCACCGTCCGATCGCCCTCAGCTCCCCAGTTCGCATCGTGACCTTCCATCCATCGAGGAGCAGCCACCTCTTGATCCGTCAGAGGAACGATCTGGACCGTTAGCGCAGAGAGAGAGGCACCAGCACCTGAGGCCGTTAGATCTTCCACGTGCCCTCCTCCGAGACGTCGATCAGGCCCACGTGCGGAAGGAGAGAGGCGCCCTTCGTCCAGGACCGTTAGATCAGCCACACGTCCATCATCCAGCCGTCGACGTAATAAAGGGGTAATTTACCGTAGGCCCCCTCTTAGTTTATGCTTTACGTCTCAGTCCTGTAAATATTTTGCATACTTTATTTACGTTGGGTTATTTGCACATTGGACCTTATGCTTTAGTTTATTTGCATTTATGCCCCTGTATGTGTGAGCCACGTGCTTCGTCACGTGTATGTTTGGTGTATTTGCAACATTAGTCCTGTAGTTCTGGATGTTTGTTATTGAATGAAAACTTTTTGGTAATTGCATATATGCCCCTGTGAGTGTTTTATTTCCGCATGTGCGTCTATTAGTGGGTTAATTGCAGTACAGGCCCTGGACTTTTTGGTACGAGTTACCAAAAGGTCCTCGGACTTGTTTTTCTTACCAAAAGGTCCCTGAGTGCCCCAGGCACGCGCCGCGTGCGTGACTTGCTGGGAAAATTGCACCTGGACCCCCAGAACTTCGGTTATTTGCACTTCAGTCCCTATGCACAGTGCCCTCTTTTGATTTTTGAATAAAATATCAAATCACCTCCAAATTCGATGAAAATTTGACACATGGCTCCTGCCATGTTGTAGGATTTTTGAGATTTTTTGAGGACATTTTTTATTTTATTTGTTATTTTTAAAAATTCAAAAACCTCTATTTTAGCTACTGTCTAGCATTAAAAATCTCAAAAAAATACAAAACCCTCTCAAAAATTCCACAAAAATTAGGTACTGTTTCTTTTGTGTTTCTTGATTTTCTAGCCAATTTTGGCTATTTTTCACTCATTAAAAACCCTAAAAACTTAAAAACACCTAAAAACTCATAAAATTCTTATAATTAATCTAAAAACCCAAAAACCAATAATTTTGGTGCTCAAATTTTCTTTATTTTCTCTAGATATACAGGAAAATTACCTCCAGGTCCCTCTGAGATCCTTAGATATTTTATCTTTGGGTTTTGGGCCTGGCTGGACAGTGCCTTGCATTTTCAGTACTGTTTGATTTTTAGAAAATAAAATACATCTCAGAAAATCCCAAAAATTCACCAAAAACACTAAAAAAACCAAAAAACATAAAAACATTTTTGTTTGAATTTTTTCTTGATTTTTGATGCTTTAAATAAATTGTGAAAGTGTGCTTGTCTTTGTTTTCTCAATATATTAAAATTCCAAAAAAATATAAAAATTATTAAAAACCACTAAAAATATTTGTCTTTTATTTTATTTTATTTTTACTACTTCGTAGGCCTTCGGCCAACCCGTGCTCCTTGTGTTCGACCCTGGGTGCTATACCAGGTTAATCTCATAGCAGGACCGCTTCACGTTTTGTTTTGATCTTTGATTTATTTAGCGGTTCGATCTTTTTCTTGATACACATCCGAGTGACTGAGGTCGCAACGACCGTCTCAGTTACCTGATTGCCTTAGTTGCTCGGGTTTTTGTGTTATCAGAATGGCGCCGTTGCCGGGGAGCACGGCTTAGTAGTTCATTTTGTTTTTATTTTCGTTTTTGTTTTCGCGGCTTTTCGCGGCTCTTCGGAGCTCGCGGCTTTTCGCGGCTTGTGTATCTAGTTTCTTTTTGTTTTATTTTGATTTTCTTTTATTTTTATTTTTGTTTTAGTTTGTGTGTTTATTTCATTTTCCATTTTTTCATATATACCCTCACTTTTATTTTCCTTTCTTTTCTTTATTACTTGATTATCTTTGCCGGTCTGACCACTTTTCTCTTTGTTTTGCGAGGGCCCGAGGACCGCGGAGGCGACTTTCGAGGAGCCGGTGCAGCCGAGGAACTTGGAGGCGGCTTCCTTCTGTACGAAGCCGCAGGAGAGAGCGAGAGAGAGAGTTGAGTGGGTGAGGTTAGATTAGGATTTTTATTTCATTATTATTATTGTAATAATACAGGGACACTTGGACTGTTTGGACTTGGACTTCTACCGTAGCGGGTCTGTTTCGCCGAGCACCGGTGTGCTCGGGGGACCCATTAGGACCTTCGGGTTTTTTGCGGCTTTCTTCGCGGTTTTCTTTTTCTTCTGTCTTTTCTGGTTTTTCGTGGTTTTGCTCGAGCCCCTAAACTTAGGATTTTCTGGTGAATGTGCCGTAATTAGTAGGATCCACACACCTAATTGCATATCTGTTCCTATAGACCGTAATTGGACCTACTTAAAATCAATAATAAAAATAACCGATTCGCTAGCCTCCGTAGCCTACGTGCCGTAGCCCGTCCTGTAAAGCGCTTACTCCTACCCCCGATTTGTCGGACAGAGGAGGGACGGGCCAAGACCGGACTCTTTGGCTTGGAGGTCGGTGACCGGTTAGACGGTTCTTCGCTAGAAGCTGCTCGTCTAGGACTCAGCTTTTCCGCTGCATCATTTAGGATAGTTTTATTTCTGTCTTTTATTTTATGCGCGGATCATATTGCATGTAGAGAGCTGGAGCAAGGTACGCATTTCTGACTTTGCATGCATCATTGATTCTTCGTGCATCGGCTTTTTCGTCTTCTCCCCCCTGTTTTTGACTTAATAATCAGGAGAACCGAAAAATTCGTTAGGCGATTTGTTTGCTTTGAAAAATATTAAAAAAAAAAGTGAAACCATAAAATTGGGACTGCTTAAATTATCGATCTTAAAACTCGCTCACCCTAAAAATTTTATCTTGGGGAGAGCAACCCCCTCATTGCTTGGTTTGTATGCGCGAGAGAGTGACCCGCACACTAGGTAGAGCCCCCCGTTGCTAGTCCCGGCCGATTACCGACTTTCCCGTGCGGGCCAGTCGGTTGGGTTAGCATCGGATATCCCAACAGGTCACGTAAGCGCTCTGATATTTTGAGTGTTCACCAAAATAAAATTGACAAGATAATTTGACCGAACTTTCACGGTCTTCAGCTCGCGTTGCGTTGGTGAACCGGGGGTTTGTTTTCAGATCATAATTTTTCCAGATCTCATCCGCCCTACTCGCCAGATCAAGATGATGGGTAGACGGTCTCTTAGGTAGCCTCTGGTTGCACCGCTTTCGGGCGTGTCTACCTCATCATCTAGGTTGGCTCGCGAGAGCTCAGACCACCGCTCTCCGAGCCCGAGTACGACTCCACCCTGTTCCCCCTCGATCCCCTTTCTGATCTACCTAAGAGACACGAGCCCGAGGAGAGATTGATACATTTGACAGCACCTGAGTTGGGCTCGTTTGATTTTGCAGACGTCGACATGGCCGGAGCCGGCAGTTCAGACGATCACTCCCGCCAGCCAGAGCATATTGTACTAGACCAGGGAGCGATCAACTCCACCCTGATCGCATCACTCGATACAGTCCAGCAGCAGCTCTGCGATCAGGGGGCATTTATGATTGAGATGAGGAGAGAGTTGGAGAGGCTCAGAGCAGAGCGAGACCAGCAGAGCGAGCCCGAGGAGCCCGATGATGCACAGGCACGAGCCGCAGCAGCAGCCGCAGTCGCGGCCGCCGCCGCAGCGGCAGCAGCCGCAGGAGGAGGAGGACCACCTAGACCGATGCGGGAGTTGCACAACCCCGGGTCTACACTGATGCACCATTGGGTGGTGGTTCCAGCTATCGTGGGGGACTTCAAGTTCCCCCCGAACACCTTGCAGATGCTTCCTCGGTTCCATGGACTTGCTACAGAGGAGCCCCACCTCCACCTCCAGGAGTTTCTGATGATTTGCAGCACTGTCCACGACCGGCATGTGGACCAGGACACGATCAGGATGATCGCCTTCCCCTTTTCACTGGCAGACAGAGCAGCCACCTGGCTGAAACACATGGGGAGGTTTGTCTACACCTGGGAGCAGCTCCGCACCGAGTACTTGAACAAGTACTATCCACTCGGGCGGACGAATGCAGCGAGGGCCCTGATCAGCAACTTCTCCATGTTCCCCAACGAGCAGTTTCACGAGGCTTGGGAGAGGTTCCGAGAGCTTCTGGACAGATGCCCGCACCACGACATCACGAAGCCGAACCTTGTGCAGAGCTTCTTTCGCAGGTTGTCACCAGAGCTACAGGGCCTGGTGAATGCTTCTTGTGGCGGGTCCTACTTCGCCAAGGACCACGACCAGGTCTGGGCCATTTTTGAGGAGATGGCAGAGAACTATATGGTGATGTCCCAGACCCGGCTCTATACTCAGAAGACCCAGCCACATCAGCCAGGACCCGTGCAGTACCAGCGGATAGCACGGGTAGATGCAGGTCCATCCAGTTCGTCCGCAGCCGCAGCAGCACAGGCAGAGTCATCAGCTGCGGACATGGGTATCATCAGCGAGAAGTTGGACCGCATGGAGCTGATTGAGAAGAAGCAGTGCCAGAGTATCACGCAGATGGAGTAGATGGCACAGGTCTTGAGCGACATGAAGACACAGCTCATGTGTCTCCAGGAGGCACAGACGGCTTCTCAGCCCCGTCTTCAGTCGCGAGGCGACGCCGGCAGCAACAGCAGCTCGTCCCAGCGCTCCAGCACCCCAGTGCAGCCTAGACAGGTTCACCTTGTACAGGCGGAGCCGTACCAGCAGCCGCAGCCCACCTACCAGTCCCCGCCATCTCCAGAGATGCAGATGGTGGTCTACCAGCCGGACCAGCCTCTGGCAGTACTCCCGCCAGCCCCCTTCGATGCCGAGCCGTTGATGGATGTCAACGGGATTTGGTACGACCGCCCCCAGCTTGGGATCCGACGAGACCATCCCGGATTCAGGTGGGGGAGTGGTGGTGCCCAGCCCCAGCAGCAGCCGTCAGGACAGGGAGGGCAGTACTCCCAGCAGAGAGACCAGCACCAGCCGCAGCAGCAGCCCCAACGTATCAGCAGCAGTCATCCTATGGTCCTCGTCCCTATCAGCAGCAGGGACAGTCTTGGAGACGTGAGCAGCAGGCTCACCAGGGATACCAGCAGCACCCTCCATCCTACCCCTCTTACCCACCACAGCAGTTCCAGCAGCCTCACCTACAGAGAGGCCACCCGTCGGGCTCCCACGAGAGCCCCGCTTTGGATGACATCGCCCGCCTCCTCACGGACCAGCAGGCCACATTTAGACGGGAGATGGACGAGTTCCGCCAGGAGATGCGGGACCTGGTGAGAGGGAAGGCCGCCATACCAGCCCAGATAGAGCCGAATCCGAACAACCTCAAAAGAAATCTGAGCAGGTAGTACATACTGAGTTAGCCACTCCTAGTGACCCATTTGATGATACTTCTTGGATCTATTTGATGCTGATTTTGTCACACTTAGGAGCGGTAGGACCCCAGCAGGCGGCGGCGCCTCATCTGAGCTTCATCCCGAGGCGCCACAGGAGGAGTAGGAGAGCGGTACTGAGGCCGCTCCAGACGATGACGGTGGTACTGAGGCCACCAAGGATGCTGATCCCACCGGCGGTACTGAGGCTGCTGCTTCACCAGATCTAGGTGGTGGTACTGATGCCACCCATTCAGCCGAGCCAGCCAGCGGTACTGATGCCGCACGACGTCTACCAGCAGCAGCAGCAGAGCAGCCAGCCCGTGGTGGTACTGAGGCCACCGGTGTTTGTACAGACAGTGATGTTGTTTTTCCTCGTGTTCATGTATCTCGGAACTCTGCTATGAATAAAGGAAAAGGTTTACTTTCTTCTGGTCCCACTGTGGTGCATGATGTATGTGTGGATCCGGTCCTTGAACCGTCTAGACCTTTTCCTAGTCCTTCATCTGAGAAGGACCCAGTGATCCCCTTCCCTAGAGCCCTTCAGATGGGGAAGGGGAAGAAAAAAGAAAATCCCAAAAAGAGAGAGCTTGAGGAGTTCAGCCAGAGCATGATTGATCGATTCCATATCCAGCTGACCCTCCATGAGGCTTTGCAGCACATCCCCCTTCTTCAGCGATCTTTGAGTGAGAGGACTACAGTCAGGAGGAGAAGGAGGAACCACACTTCAGAGATCCATGTGCTGACCAAAGCCACGTGCTTCGTGATCCAGAACCGACTGCCAGCCAAGAGGCCAGATTCAGGGGCCCCGTATATCAGATGCCAGATCAGTGAGCAGAGGTTCGACCGTACTCTTCTAGATAGCGGATCGTCGATCAACCTTCTTCCGGCAGCCCTTCTCGACCGCTTCGAGTTGGGCACTCTTCGACAGAGCAGGACAGTCCTTCAGTTCGCTGATCGATCTGTCAAGAGGCCAAAGGGGTTATTACGAGACGTTATCGTCACTATTCAGGGCCTGCAATTCCCCGTGGACTTCGTAGTGTTGGACATGGAGATCCCTGAGTCAGTGGCCGATACCCCCATCATCCTTGGTCGTCCGTTCTTGGCCACATCCAAGGCGGTGACTGATCATGATAGCGGGAAGGTGTACTTTCACGTCCAGGGCGAGAGTATACAAATAGAGACGGTCGAGGACTATAGAGCCAGATTCAGATCCCGCTCAGATGCGAGTACAGACTCAGAGCAGCTGACAGACACAGAGCCAGACATCCACCAGGAATGTGATTTTGTGATCACAGATGATGAGGCAGCTTGGGCAGATCTTGAGACACAGACCACCCTCTCACTTTCAGATACAACTGATGCAGAGACGATAGCAGAGGAGAGTCTGGGAGCACAGACCTGGTTCAGGATACTAGTGAGGCAGCAGAGCCGGTCCTCGATCGCAGCACGATGATTAGTGGTGGTGCTGAGGCCACCCTGTTTTCCGGTGGTACTGATGCCACCGTTTCTGATACAGATCCCTCGGAGTCAGAGTCTGATTGGGCCGATTGCTATGATCAGATGCCAGACCTGAGTCCATCCGAGCCTATAGATGAGGAGGAGGTAGAGCAGAGCAGACCAGAGACAGTGCAGTTGAGCCGCCTTCTCCCGATCCAGTTTGCGAGAGTATGCTCTCACTTTCCCAGGCAGATTTGGCCGACCTTGCAGCTTTCACTCAGTTTCTTCCGCAGCCAGATTTGCCGGCACCCAGCATTCCAGAGCTGAAGCCGCTCCCTACTTCGCTGAAGTATCGATTCCTTGCGGGCGAGCCAGAGATATACCCAGTCATCATCTCCGCTGAGTTGACTGGAGAGCAGGAATCCCGTTTGATGGGGGTTCTTGAAAAGAACCGCAAGGCGATCGGATGGAGCGTAGCAGATCTCCATGGGATTAGTCCATCAGTGTGCTCCCACCATATCTATCTCGAGGAAGGGGCGAAGCCGTCGCGTGAGTTCCAGCGGCGTCTGAACCCCAACCTGAGGGAGGTTGTGATGAAGAAAATATCAAAGTGGTGGGGTGCAGGTTTTATTTATCCCATTTCCGACTCCAAGTGGGTCAGCCCCTTGCATGTGGTGCCCAAGAAGACGGGCATCACGACTGTGATCAGTGAGTCGGGAGAGGAGATTGCTACACGAGTACCCACCTCTTGGAGGGTTTGTGTTGACTACAGGAGACTCAACCAAGCCACCAAGAAGGGACCATTTCCCCCTGCCTTTTATTGACCAGATCATTGAGAGACTGGCAGGGAAGAGCCATTATTGCTTCCTGGATGGGTACTCGGGCTACAACCAAGTGGCCATCGCTCCTGAGGATCAGGAGAAGACCACCTTTACCTGTCCCTTCGACACATATGCTTTTCGACGCATGCCATTTGGGCTATGCAATGCCCTACGACTTTTCAGAGGTGCATGCTGTCGATCTTCTCGGACATGGTAGGGGAGTGTTTGGAGGTCTTCATGGACGATTTCTCGATCTACGGCGACGGATTTGATTCTTGTCTTGATTGCCTAGATCGAGTACTCCAGTGATGTATTGAGTATCACTTGGTGCTATCTTGGGAGAAGAGTCACTTCATGGTGACTCAAGGGACGGTGCTTGGCCACATCATCTCCAACAGGGGCATGGAGGTTGATCCGGCCAAGGTTGATGTCATTAGGAAACTCACACCGCCGTCCAATCTGAGGCAGCTACGGTCATTTCTGGGGCACGTTGGATTTTATAGGAGATTCATTCAGGACTTCAGCAGGATTGCCCGGCCGTTGACTGACCTCTTGACGAAAGACACCGAGTTCCTTGTCGATGACAAGTGTCTTTCGTCGTTTGCTACTCTCCAGCAGTGCGTTATTGAGGCTCATGTCCTCCAGCCGCCTGATTGGTCTCTCCCATTCGAGATCATGACGGACGCCTCCGACTTTGCCGTAGGGGCAGTGCCGGGACAGAGGAGGGATGGAGTGAATTTGCTATACACTACGCTAACCGCACATTAGATTCCGCCCAGTGGAATTACACGGTCACAGAGAAGGAGTTGCTAGCCGTGGTGTTTGCCCTGGATAAGTTCAGATCATATATCATCGGATCTAGAGTGACTTTGTTTACAGATCACACCGCCATCAGGTACCTCATGGCAAAGAAGGATGCCAAGGCCAGACTGACTAGATGGATCCTTCTACTCCAGGAGTTCGACATTGAGATTAAGGATAAGCCTGGAGTCAAGAATGTGGTGGCGGACCATCTCTCCCGATTAGAGCAGCCTGAGGATTCTGAGCAGATTGATCCTATTAGAGATACCTTCCCAGATGAGGCGATCCTTGCTATCGCCTCACTCCCATGGTACGCCGATATTGTGAACTTTCTCGTTGTTGGGAAAGTCCCACAAGATTGGCCCAGGCAGAGGCTTGAGACCTTCCTAGCGAAGGCCAAGTCTTACCATTGGGAGGATCCCATCCTTTACCACGAAGGAGGGGATAGCGTCTGGCGTCGGTGTATTCCTCAGGAGGAGCACCATAGCGTCCTCACTTACTGCCACAAGCTTGAGGCAGGAGGACATCATTCTGGGAGGAGAACGGCACAGAAAGTGCTCCAATCCGGCTTGTGGTGGCCTACCCTCTTCAAGGACTCAGACGAGTTCGTGAAGAGGTGTACTGACTGTCAGAGGATGGGCACTTGTGGATAGCGTGATATGATGCCGATGCAGCCCATTCACTTCCGTGAGGTTTTTGACGCATGGGGCATCGATTTCATGGGTCCATTCCCTAAGAGTCAGGGATTTGAGTACATTCTGTTGGCCGTTGACTATGTGAGTCGTTGGGTGGAGGCTATCCCCGCCCGAGCCGCTGATGCGAGGACAGTTTGCAGATTTTTGAGGAAGCATATCATCACGCGGTTCGGGGTTCCACGAGTTCTTATTTCTGATGGGGGATCTCACTTCATCAACGACCAGGTGAAGGCACTTGCTAGCGTGTTCGACATAGATCATCGTGTTGCTACACCGTACCATCCACAGACGAATGGTCTAGCCGAAGTGTCGAATAGGGAGATCAAGACTATTCTGCAGAAAGTCATCCGCCCTGACCGAAAGGATTGGTCACAGCTTTTAGACTCGGTCTTGTGGGCATATAGGACGTCTTTCAAGACACCTTTGGGCACATCTCCCTTTCGCCTCGTATATGGCAAGCCATGCCATTTACCTGTTGAGCTGAGGCACAAGTCACTTTGGGCAGTTACAGACATTATCATGGATCCAGATGGTATAGGAGACCAGAGGAGGGCAGAGCTAGCTGCCCTGGAAGAGCTTAGAGATGCAGCTTTCTCAAGCAGCCTACATTATAAGGAGAAAGTCAAGGAGTGGCATGATTCTCATATCAGCCACAAACATTTTGAGATTGGACAGAGAGTATGGCTGTTTGATGCGAGGCTTAGATTATTTCCAGGGAAGCTACAGAGCAAATGGAAAGGACCTTATCTGGTTAGGAAGGTACACGACAACGGTAGCATCGACATATCTGAGTTGTCTTCTGAGAGTACCTTCCGAGTGAACGGCCAGCGGCTCAAGCCATTTCTAGATCATGAGCCGCGGGTCGTTGATATTGCCCCTATTCATTTTGCGTGAGATGTGGTCTTCGACTCACATCTAATGCATATCACGCCTGAGTTTCACTGATCTTCCGCTGTATATAAATCCAGATGTCCATATCATCACATTCCTTAGTCCCACATCCCTTTCTCCATCTTGTGATTATGCTATACTTAGGGTGCACTTTAACCTAAGTATAGGGGGGATGTGAGACATTGCGAGTATTTCTGTTGTTCCTGTCTACCCCTGTGTTGCTGCCTATACTTAGGGGCATTTCACCCTAAGTATAGGGGGGTAGACCCTGTATATTCTTCACTCAGTTTTCCCTTAGTATACAGCCTGCTATACTTAGGATTACTTGATCCTAAGTATAGGGGGAGACCTGAGTCCCTCTTGACTTTTCATTTCCCTTTTGTATAGCCTTTCTTTTCACTTCCCTATACATAGCACGAGTTATGTCTTCTTCATCGCTCTTGACTCTGAGGACATCGTTCGAGCTAAGTATAGGGGGGTGTGTATATATTTCATATATACTTTAGCCATAACTCGTACTTTGTGTGAGTGTGTTAATAAATAAAAATGGCTAAAAACCACAAAAATAAAAAATTTTCATGTACATAATCTTCTTTTATTTGCACATACATAGCTAGTGTACAAATTATTTTTGTAAAAATGATTTCAAAAATCTTTTGTGTGTAAAGCTTGTGTAAATATTTTTGTATCAAAATTATGTATATAGTACAAAATTTTTCCAAAATGTTCTGAAAATCAAAAAGTTTGCAAAAATCTTGTGTAAATGTGTGAAAATATCTTTTTGCAAAACTTGCACTTCATGCATCATCATTCATGATTTCAAAACATTTTTCAAAAATTTTGCATGATTGTAAAATATTGTGTAAATAAGCATCTTTGTGTACATATGTATATAGTTTTTCTTGGATGATAGTTGACATTTAAACTAGCCTGGAATCAAATTGAGAAATGGAGCTTGATTAAGATCTTAATCCACCTAATTCTAAGAGGAACCTTATAGGGCTTAGGTTTAAGGCTTTTCAGGTCCATGGTGACTTAATTCTTTGAGTCCACTAGGCTATGATCACATGTCATCTCAATGAGCCTAAGTAGAGCACTTAACAACAACACATGACTCATATAGATTATGGCTTTACTTGGACAACCGCACTATGCACCGAGCTCTCTACGGATGAGGTGGTGAGGAGGCAGTCTTCCTTGACTTGGGGTAGCATATGAGGGTAGTACTTCTAGGCGGAACCTCTCTTCTTCTTATAGTGAAGGAAGTGCGTCTCAACTTGGTCTGGTTGCCATGAAGTCTAACAACGGGAGTTGTGGGTTGCAATAAAGCTTCAAAAGAGGGATAGTCTACTGGCTCAAGAGGAAAAACTCCTTGTATATATGCTGCACATGTATATGTTGTATAGATGCACTCGAAAAAAAATGTGCAAAAAGAAAAGAACTCCAAAAAAAGTGGTGGGTCTGACAGAAAATGATAATCCCACCGGAGTATGTGTATAAGTGCAATAAGCAAAGCTTGGTTTCATGATCCACCTGTTGTAGCTTGCAGCAGGGAGACTTGGCTACACTGGTCAAGCTCCCAAGGGTACTTGGCTACACTGGCCTTGACCCATTCTCTTCTCCCCCTCTTCTTGAGCCGGTTGTACTTGAACTTAGAAGGGAATACCCCGCTCCACGAGGAAAGAGTGGCCAGATTGAGGTCATAGAGTTACCTTGTTGGGGAGGGTTGTCAAGTTGCCATTTCTGAGGTGGAGAGCTTAGACCTCACTTTCACAGGACAAGAAAAGATTCATGGTCTTCAGGGTTTGTGATTGATGACTTGTTCTGATCTGGAGCATTGAGGAGTCTTGGTTATAGATTAGTGGAACTTAGAGGTTGTTAGGTTTTAAGCTTAAGTCTAAATAAGGTTCCGACACATTAATAATCCAAAGATCTGATTAAGCTCCATACCTCAATTTAATGAAGGCAAGTTTAATAATCAACCTTGATTCATGTACATTCTCTTTTTCTTTTTCTTTTTCTTTTTCTTTCTTTTTCACTTCTTTTTCAAATAAGTGTTTGCTAAGGGACTAGCAAAGTATAGTATAGGGGGGTGATGAATACCCATTCATCACTCTTTATTCTTATATTTTAGCTACAAAAACCTATGCAAATGCATGTAGATATGTGTAAATAGGAATAGTTAGCAGAAGCATGCATTTTGTAAAAACCTATAATTAGCATGTTTTTATGCAAAAATAAAAGAATAAAGATGAAAAAGAAAAAGAGGGAAATATTTAGAATAAATATTGAGCAACCTAACCCAAGGGAGGGCTCAGCATGGGCCTGACCGCATAAAAGCCAAGTAGAGGGAGATAGGGGCTCATGTGTATAGATTTTTGTAAATAAATAAATTATATTTTCCTCACCCAAAAATATGCTTGTACATATTTTGTATATATTTAGAAGATATTAAAAACAAAATAAAAATCTAAAAATCAAAAAAATTCAAAAATGCCCTTTCACCATGTACATAGACCATGCCTCCTTATGTATTTAACCTTGTAAATAAATTTATTTATTTTCAAAACTTTTTGTAAATATCCTATATTATATGTTGTAAGTAAATAAAATAAAAAGAATCAAAACAAAAATCAAATAAAAATAACAAAATTAAAAATACAAAAATATATTGTACATATACCTATATATAGCCCTATTATGTAAATACCTTATTTTTATTTTGAAAAATTAATTAAAAATCACCAAAAAATAGAAAAAATTAAAACAAAAATATTTTATGTTTTGAGTTTTTAATAATTCGATCATTTCCTATTTTATTTCGAATTTCTAAATCATTTATGTCGTGGCCTGTCCTGATTGGTCCACGGGGGATGTTGACCCCCCGGTCAACTTCCCCCCTTGGACCACAGAGTTGCGGATCTGAGTTTGGACCCGTTTTCCCGGATTTTTACCCGCTTGATCCGACTCCTGAATCCGCTAACCCCGGGCTCTAATCTGAGCTTGTTCTTCCCTGATCCACGCCTGGGGATTGCATTGGGATCCGCGCTCCGAGCTTCACACCCGACTCCCATCTAGCCGGACCCCTAGCCGTATATAGTCTGAGCTCCGCCCCCATTTTCATGCATCTTTGGCTCTCCACCCTTCATCCCGTGACCTCCACAGCATCCCTTGAGGAGACAGCTCTCGATTGCCCGTGTCGCAGTGAGGAGGGGGTGGCCGGACCACTGATCCGGCGACGTAGCGCCGCCGTGCTCCGCCTAGTGCAGGAGCTCGAGCCTCAGGACCGGACGACCTTCGAGGCTACGACCGGGAGCTACCTTAGCTCCAGCCTAGTCTACCACACCACCCAGGTAACCTTCTAGCTTTCCCATTTCGTCTAATTTCTCGTTTGCCCCAAATCGTAGCTCCACCGTATTCCGTTGATTCCGACCACCTCGAGCATCATTTCGATCATCGGAACCCACGTTCACCATCGCCTTTCCCCCACGCACCTTCTCCGCCCCTTCGTTCAACCCAGCTCGCACAGGAGTTGGGGTTCGAGCTCCACCGTCCGTCGCTCGCCGGAGCTCGCTCACCCCGACGCACAGACCACCTCCACATCACCTAACCGGGTCGAGGCACTTTGCCCTCGACCCGCGAAGCTCCTGACCTCTTTTGCAGGACCAGAGGAGGCCATCTGAGGCCTCCCGACACTCGGGCCAGAAGCTTCCCTCCGCCGACCTCGCCGGAGCCCCTCCAGGGCTCGGCTGGGCCATCGGAGGCCACCAACAGCTGCGGGACTTCATCGCCAACCTTCTCCGATCTTCAGAGGCAGCTGAGGAGGACCACAGCACTCGCACGAGGCCGGCGAAGCTCGCCGGCCAACTGTTCTTCGAGGGTCCTCGAGCACCGTCCGATCGCCCTCAGCTCCCCAGTTCGCATCGTGACCTTCCATCCATCGAGGAGCAGCCACCTCTTGATCCGTCAGAGGAACGATCTGGACCGTTAGCGCAGAGAGAGAGGCACCAGCACCTGAGGCCGTTAGATCTTCCACGTGCCCTCCTCCGAGACGTCGATCAGGCCCACGTGCGGAAGGAGAGAGGCGCCCTTCGTCCAGGACCGTTAGATCAGCCACGCGTCCATCATCCAGCCGTCGACGTAATAAAGGGGTAATTTACCGTAGGCCCCCTCTTAGTTTATGCTTTACGTCTCAGTCCTGTAAATATTTTGCATACTTTATTTACGTTGGGTTATTTGCACATTGGACCTTATGCTTTAGTTTATTTGCATTTATGCCCCTGTATGTGTGAGCCACGTGCTTCGTCACGTGTATGTTTGGTGTATTTGCAACATTAGTCCTGTAGTTCTGGATGTTTGTTATTGAATGAAAACTTTTTGGTAATTGCATATATGCCCCTGTGAGTGTTTTATTTCCGCATGAGCGTCTATTAGTGGGTTAATTGCAGTACAGGCCCTGGACTTTTTGGTACGAGTTACCAAAAGGTCCTCGGACTTGTTTTTCTTACCAAAAGGTCCCTGAGTGCCCCAGGCACGCGCCGCGCGTGTGACTTGCTGGGAAAATTGCACCTGGACCCCCAGAACTTCGGGTATTTGCACTTCAGTCCCTGTGCACAGTGCCCTCTTTTGATTTTTGAATAAAATATCACATCACCTCCAAATTCGATGAAAATTTGACACATGGCTCCTGCCATGTTGTAGGATTTTTGAGAATTTTTTAGGACATTTTTTATTTTATTTGTTATTTTTAAAAATTCAAAAACCTCTATTTTAGCTACTGTCTAGCATTAAAAATCTCAAAAAAATATAAAAACCCTCTCAAAAATTCCACAAAAATTAGGTACTGTTTCTTTTGTGTTTCTTGATTTTCTAGCCAATTTTTGCTATTTTTCACTCATTAAAAACCCTAAAAACTTAAAAACACCTAAAAACTCATAAAAATTCTAATAATTAATCTAAAAACCCAAAAACAATAATTTTGGTGCTCAAAT
This sequence comes from Ottelia alismoides, assembly GCA_037367405.1. NCBI lineage: Eukaryota > Viridiplantae > Streptophyta > Magnoliopsida > Alismatales > Hydrocharitaceae > Ottelia > Ottelia alismoides. Next base: position 18,938 of record JAZKJV010005539.1, on the reverse strand, counting down.
TTTCCTTATTTTCTCTAGTATACAGGAAAATTACCTCCAGGTCCCTCTGAGATCCTTAGGTATTTTATCTTTGGGTTTTGGGCCTGGCTGGACAGTGCCTTGCATTTTCAGTACTGTTTGATTTTTAGAAAATAAAATACATCTCAGAAAAATCCCAAACATTCACCAAAAACACTAAAAAAACGAAAAAAACATAAAAACATTTTTGTTTGAATTTTTGCTTGATTTTTGATGCTTTAAATAAATTGTGAAAGTGTGCTTGTCTTTGTTTTCTTTTGTTTTCTCAATATATTAAAATTCCAAAAAAATATAAAAATTATTAAAAACCACTAAAAATATTTGTCTTTTATTTTATTTTATTTTTACTACTTCGTAGGCCTTCGGCCAACCCGTGCTCCTTGTGTTCGACCCTGGGTGCTATACCAGGTTAATCTCATAGCAGGACCGCTTCAAGTTTTGCTTTGATCTTTGATTTATTTAGCGGTTCGATCTTTTTCTTGATACACATCCGAGTGACTGAGGTCGCAACGACCGTCTCAGTTACCTGATTGCCTTAGTTGCTCGGGTTTTTGTGTTATCACTGAGCTGTCATCTTCCTCTACCTTTCGTGTTAACGATCAGCGCCTGAAGCTATATCTAGATCATGATCCGCCGACCGTTGACGTTGCCCCCATTCTTCTGGTATGAGATGTGCTCTTTGACTCATATCATTTGCATCTCATACATGGTTATCACGTCCATCTTCCGCTGTATAGATCCATCTGTCTATATCATTCATTCATTCTTCCGTTATGTCTGCTACCCCGTCTTCATATTTTGATTTTGCTATACTTAGGACACACCTTGTCCTAAGTATAGGGGGTACACACACTGAGCTGTGATCTATTCTTTTCTTCTTTTCCTCTTCTATCTTCTTTTTGTATCAAAAAGGTGTCACCCCTTGTAGATAGTTTTCTGTACTTAGGACACACTTTGTCCTAAGTATAGGGGGGTGTGCACCCCGAGTTTTTCTCCATTCTTTGATCCTCTCCATTGTCTCCTCTTCTTGTCTATACTTAGGAATATCTTACCCTAAGTATAGGGGGAGACAATCTGAGTGTCCTAAGTATAGGGACAGTCGACTTCTCATTTACTTATTCATTCAGTCATTTATTTATTTATTCTTTAGACTTGCCAATACTTAGTATGAGTTATGTCTTCCCTTTTCTCTCTGAGCTATGAGGACATAGCTCAAGCTATGTATAGGGGTTCGTATATACTACGTATATACATTAGCCATAACTCGTACTTTCGTATTTTCTTAATAATATGGCTAAAAATTCTTTAAAATTCATTAAAAACCTTAAGAAAAAAATGTTGATCATTCCTCAAATTCTTTTGTATGTACTGATTAATAAATCAGGTGAAAATGTTTTTTGCAAAATGTTTGAAAAATAGTTTGAAAATCTGTGTGAAAAATCTTTTGAAAACTATTTTGAAAACGTTATGTTACATGTTTTCAATCTTTGTAAAAATATTTTGATTTGTAAATTTTATTTTCTTTGTGTGAAATAAAAATGTTTGAAAAATGATTTGCAAATGGTTTGAAAATGGTTGCAAAAATATTTTGAAAAATCTATCTATACTGTTTGGAAAACCTTTGCAAAATAATTTTCAAAGGTGTGTACATGTTTGTAAAATGTTTGTAAAAATTATTTTGGACTATAGTTTTCAAAATTGTTTGAAAAACCTTTTTCAAATAAGTTTGAGGAATATATACATCACACCTAAAATTCACTATATATGTGTATAAATTTGATCAATTACCCAGTAAATTCTTAAAATCCACTTCTTGTATATATAAGATGCATCCCCATGTAAATATTTATACCTAGTTTTTAGCCAAAAATCTTTGTTTTAAAAAATCCCAAAAATATTTGCGAATTAAAATACCAAAAACATCTGAAAAATCTTTTTGGAAAAAATACAAAAAATGCATATGCATCATATTTTCAAAAATTTATAAAAGCTCAAATTCTTTGAAAAATTGCATCACAAAAATATTTTCTACATCGCATTAGCATAGCATTCGCACTTTTCGGATTGAGTTTGAAAGTCAAACAAGTCTAAGTAAAATTCGGAGATTGGAGCTTGATTGGACCTTAAAATCTACCTAATAATGGGAACCTTATAGGAACTAGGTTTGAGGTACTTCAGGTTTAGGTGACTTAATTCTTTGAGGATCACGAGACTTGGTTCGATGGATTCTTGACTGCCTAAGTAGAGTATTTCGGAGCACACACACGACTCTTGTTGATAATGACCTAACTTGGACACCTGCACCTTTCACTTGGCTCGACTCAGTTGGAGTGGTAAGGGGGTTGGATTTGCCGGTATGAGACACACACAAGTGGAAACACTTGTCCTCCTCTAGGGAGGGAAGTGCAACCCAACCCGTCCAGTGATGATGAATTTTAAAGATAGGAGAGGGTGGGTTGTAATAAAGCTTCAAAAGAGGGATAGTTGATGAACGCAAAATCTGCCTCTACAATAATGTGAAATTATCGTACTATAGGAGGCAAATTCGGTTCAGCAAAAACCACAGGTCTTTGAATGCTGTGGAGTATTTATACTTGGCAAGTCTACCAAGGTCGAACGCAAGGACACAACTACTTAATCAATCTATCGAATTTTGCCATGAAGTACATGTGTGAATAATTTCTCAATTACAGGTCTGTATGATGCACTATGCGAATTATAATGCAATGCCATGATGTATGCAATTTTTAGTTAATTTTTATGCAGTTTAAAGTGATGCATAAATAATTATGCAAGGTTACATGTATGCTAAACAAAAGAATAAAAATATACCCTCAAAATATGAGCAACAAAATAGACATGGAAATCAGGGTCGTATTAATCACAATATGAAGAATAGTCATCAAATCAAAGCAAGAACAAGGAGAGCAGGGTTCTCATTTAAAAATCACTTCACTTCAAAAAGTGACAAATGAGAAAATTAAACACGCTATGATGTAGAGGACAAAACAAGGATCAAAACGACACTAAAATCATGCAATTTGGACCTACGATGCTCAAGTTATGAAGAAAACAATGTAGGGGCATAATTGTAATAAAAATGCAAGAAAAATAAATGATAAATATTACATTTAGGTCCCTGGAGAGACCTAAATGCAAATAATAAAAACCTCCTAGGCCCCTGTGAAATTTTTCCATGAGCGGGGGCTTTTTGTAATTTATGGAAAGTAGGAGGGCCTCCCTGTGATTTACCCAGGCACGCACGTGAGGCACATGCCTGGGGACCATTCTGCAAATATAAAAAATACTAGGGTCTTCCATGCAATTTTCTCAGCATCTCATGTGCACTGCACGTGGGGCGCTAGGCTCATAAGGCAGGTGTGGCTCGAGACAAGTGGCGTCGTCAGGAAGCTCAGGTTGAGGGTCGGTGGGGCCGAGGCTAGTGGATCGGTTTGAGGCTCGGCATGCCCACGTGTCATTATCCTAGCCGCCCAATCTCGAAGATCAGACGACACCTGTAGCATCATCTCCGCCGCGAGCCACCGCAGGAGGCGGGGCTCCGGTGTACCCGATGGAGCTCCACTGCACGCCGCGGACTCGCTTGAAGGTCTGATGAGGTAGAAAATCTCGTCGAGATCAAGTAGAACTCCGGCGATGTCTAGAATGGAGAGATGGAGACAGGTGATCGGCATGAAAGCTCGAAGCCGGTGAGGGGGTTTCAACTCCGGCCATTGACAAAATTTGAACCTGAAAGTGTTAGCTTATAGCGGAAGCGTGCTAGTGAGCGAATGAGAGTGGAGTGGGAGGTGAGTGGAGGCCGTGGCAAGAAGGGAGGTGGTGGCCATGGTCTTCGTCTCTGACGAAAGTTGAGAAGAAGGGAGTCGTAGCGGGGAAGGTCCTGAAGAAGAGGAGGGTGGTCGGCGAAGGTGACTGATGGATGGAGAAAGTGCGGGGGTGGTTGGGCAAAGGTGAAGCTGATCGTGGGAGGCAGGATAATTTCGAGAAAACAGAAGAAAAAGAAGGGGGAGGGAAACCTCGTTGGAGAGGGGAACCCTGGTGGAGGATGCGTCTTGGGCTGAGCAGCAACCGCTGCTCCGGTCGTCACAAAACTCTCTGAGCCTGCTGTGAGGTGCTCAGCTACCGCCAGGAAGGCAGAGCTTACATGGCGGGTATGCCATGGATCTCACTAGGGCTTCGGCCGTCTTTGCCTCGATTCATGGTCCCTCCGCTGTCACTAGAGGACCAAAGGCTGGGTCGAAGCCCCAGAATGGTGGATAGGTTGAACGGAGCAGAGGAGAGAGGTTTTATAGGAGGGGGTGGATAGAGGTTACGTAACGTGGAGGCGTTTTGAGGTGGTGTTTTAATGGCGTGGGAGTGATGGCGGAGATTGATGGTGGTCACGCGAAGATGGCGGAGGGTGGGGCTTCATGGTGTGGCCGTTAGGAGAGGGAGGAGACTGTTGGAGTGACAACTAAAAATGGAAGGGGACGGTGGGTTGGTGAGGTGAAACGACAGAGGGAAGGGGGGTTACGGAGGAAGAAGATAAGGTCTGAGCCATTGGATCAAGTGATCCAACGGTCCAGATAGCGTGCGAGCGGAGAGTAGGGCTCAGATGGATAGTTATGATCGGACGATTGGGAGTGACTCGGTGACGTGGAGCGTCATGGTCCGTAGGATGAGGAGGGGATCTAGCGGCTGTGGTGAAGAGGCGACGTGGCAGTAGGAGGGGCATTGGATGTTTGTATGATCGGACGGTTGATTTTAACGCGTAAGGGAGCGCCGAGGATTAGATTTGGGAGTTGGATCTGACGGCTGTGGTTAAGGCAGCGCTGGAGGGCTGAGATGGAAGCGGGATGTGAAGATCGGGGGGTCAGGCGAGTGCCGGGTGGCGAGAGGGTAGGCGGGCCACGTGGGCGGCCCAGAGGGCGCCACGTGGCCCAATCAAAAAATTCAGAAATGTAAATACAAAGAAAAATACAAAAGAAATAGTTAGAAGAAAAATTATGAAAAAGTCAAAACATAAAAGTTGCTCGTCTTGACGAGATATACAACTTTCGTGTTGAACAAAAAGCGAAAAGAGGTCATTTGTACAAAAAAAGCATTTTTGGGGATATTTTTAAGGGTGAAATAACACCGATTTTTATCTTTGATTTATTTTTGTATTTTTTTAATCTTTTTAGTGGTCAGTGAATTATGGACAATTACTCTACCTAATTTTTAGGGGTTTTTGATGATAAAATAATTACAAAAAAAATAAGGGAAATTAAATAAAAATAACTAAGGGTTAATTATACACAATATCATACAAGATAAAAATAAAGAATTAGAGGTGATTTTTATTGGATTACGTAAGACAGGGGTTTAATATGCGATTTTATAATGATGAATACAAGATTCATCATACTCCTATACTTAAACCATGCTCGTCCTCGAGCATCTAAAGAATGAAGGAGTCGGATTAATTCATGTTAGTGCAAGTGAAGATTTCAAGGCTCAATCTTTCGAAGACCCTCAATTAAAGAGATCCTAAAATTGTGGGTTTATCCAAGCCTTAGTCAGAAGGACTCCAACTTCTCTAATTATCAAACTCTCTTTTTGTACACATAATATAAGGATATGAACTTAAGTGTACTGCATTTCATGAGAGTCGAGTTGAGGCATCACTCAAAGTTCCAGTCCCAAAGACTCTCCTCTAGACCTAATCCTCAATACTAGGGAATAAGTCTATTCTTGCTTCAGTCAACCATCTCATTAGTCTGTCAGACTTGAAAGTGTAGATGGACTGCCATATGATGGTGGGCATGGGATTGTGTCTATTTTTCTCTCCCTCGCAATGGAACAAGGGGCCTCTCGAGTGCCTTTTTACTCAACACATGTAATTTTTTTAGATTGTTGATCAATGTGTCTGTCAAGAGAGTTGGAGTTGTCTGCACTTGTTTTTCTGGGGGTACACCGGGGTGTGTCTTTTCTGAGTATCTAAGATACCTTCGACACCCAGACTTGTATCGCTTACGATACAGAGCCCTTTTTGTGGTGTCAGCCCGACTCCTTGGTCCTAATTAGAGCTTGGTCCAAGTGGACACTTTGAAAATATTTGGGAGCGCTCGCCATTGGTGGAAGCTCATTTGGATTCGATTTTGGTATGTAGATCTTTTTCTTTGACATTTCTTTTCTTTTGTTGGCTAGCTCCACTGTTTTTACCAAAAGTTGGCACACATTGATCAACAATTTCCATTAAGTTTCATCACACCCTGGCATATAGGTAAATATCAAAGAGATAGCATATGAATCTTGTTCACATATTGGCTAGGGTTTTGCTGACACTCAGTCTTCGGAAGCCTTCATTAACTTTATCCCATCCTCGAATATCATTAGATGGGATCTAAACTCAAATCTCTGGTCCTAGTTCCTCAAGTAATATCTCAACTCATCTCATCAATCATGTAGTTGTGGAAGTGACTGTGCTGATCATATTTTTCTTGAAGGTAGAGATGAAGAGTGCAATATAGCGCTCAAATCTTTCAAACTAGGGGAGTGTGGATAATTAAGCTTAAAATCCTAATGACTAAGGCATGTTAACTCAGACTCTCAAGATCTCAGAAATTCAGTGTCCTCAAAATCCTCAAGCCATGAGTGAGTGTGAATGTGTCAGGAATACACCAACTCACTAGTTAGTGATTTTCGTGTGATTTTTTACTTTTGCAGATTTTTATGGATTTTAATTTTCAAAAGATATTTTTATTAATTCTTCGAAGAGACAATGACTGGCCCATGCTCAAATGAATAAAAGTATCCACTCTCAGCCAGTATGGGTGTAAGTACGGGCCGATAAACGGACCCGTGATCCTTAAGGACGGAGCCATATATTGTGTCCTCTAAACCACCCACTCTGCTAAGGGAGACCGAGGTTCCCTCACTGAAAGTGTCTACTAAGCCTAGTAGTCAGAGTCTAATTACAAGAAGGGTTTTTAATTTTTCTTTTTTTCCTTTTTTTGAAAAGGAATATTTACAAAAATTAATCCCTTAATTTTAATAAACAATTTTTTACAAGGTTTTTACAAAACTCAGTTCCTAGGTTTACCAAAACCTAGCCTGAAAACAAAATTTAAAAAGTTTTAAAATACGAGTTAAGGCTAAAATAAATATACAATAATATACGGTATACCCCCTATACTTAAATTTTGCTATGTCCTCATAGCACAAGTGCCATGAAGTCAAAGCTCGATTAAATATAGGATGATATATCGGAACTGAGGAGGAGGATCCCCCTATACTTAGGTCAAAATTGACCTAAGTACAAGAAGACAATAAGAAGGAGGGATGAACAGGTAGGTCCCCCCTATACTTAGGCTACAAATAGCCTAAGTAAGGTCTGAATTAGGGGGGTGTTTGTACTATGATACAAGGGTGGGGGGTCATTCAATATACAGAGAGCGAGTGAGATATTGTGAAAATTACAGAGGGAAGGGAGATGGGGTGAGGTGAGTGTGTATGTGCAAGTGTATGTGTGAGTGGGGGGTGGGGGGGTAGATCATCAAGTGATCTACCTCTTTTTTTACAACATGCAAGAACTGGAAATAAATATGCACATGCAAGTTTTTTTTACAATATGCAATGTAGGCTGACGAATAAAAGTTCCTAGAATTTCTTCATGAATTCTTTTGTGGCCTCTTCAGCGGAAGCTCCTGACTTCACGCCTCCATGAAGATCAAGCGTCCTCGATTTTCATGGGCTCTGCCACAAAAGAGAGAAGTTAGAAAAATTCCAAGGAATTTAAACATAAGACGTGATGCAGAAATAATGCATGAAGTGAAAACCTGTAAACTTTGAAAATATTCAATGAAGATAAATTCTATAAATAAATTAAGTTAAGTTGTATCCCCGGCAACAGCGCCATTTGATGAACGCGAAATCTGCCTCTGCAATAATGTGAAATTATCGTAGTATAGGAGGCAAATTCGGTTCAGCAAAAACCACAGGTCTTTGAATGCTGTGGAGTATTTATACTTGGTAAGTCTACCAAGGTCGAATGCAAGGACACATCTACTTAATCAATCTATCGAATTTTGATCCATGAAGTACATGTATGAATAATTTCTCAATTACAGGTCTGTATGATGCACTATGCTAATTACAATGCAATGCCATGATGTATGCAGTTTTTAGTTGATTTTTATGCAGTTTAAAGTGATGCATGAATAATTATGCAAGGTTACATGTATGCTAAACAAAAGAATACCCTCAAAATATGAGCAACAAAATAAACATGGAAATCATGGTCGTATTAATCACAACATGAAGAACAATCATCAAATCAAAGCAAGAACAAGGAGAGCAGGGTCCTCATTTATCACAAAAAATCACTTCATTTCAAAAAGTGACAAATGAGAAAATTATGCTATGATGTAGAGGATAAAACAAGGATCAAAACGACACTAAAATCATGCAATTTGGACCTACGATGCTCAAGTTATGAAGAAAATGATGTAGGGACATAATTGTAATAAAAATGCAAGAAACATAAATGATAAATATTACATTTAGGTCCCTGAAGAGACCTAAATGTAAATAATAAAAACCGCCTGGGTCCCTGTGAAATTTTTCCATGAGCAGGGGCCTTTTTGTAATTTATGGAAAGTATGAGGGCCTCCTTGTTATTTACCCAGGCACGCACGTGAGGCACGTACCTGGGGACCATTCTAAAAATATAAAAAATACTAGGATCTTTCATGTAATTTTCCCAACATCTCACGTGCACCGCACGTGAGGCACTAGGCTCGGAAGGCATCTGTGGCTCGAGACAAGTAGCGTCGTCAGGAAGCTCGGGTCGAGGGTCGGTGGGACCGAGGCTAGTGGTTCGGTTTGAGGCTCAACATGACCACGTGTCATCATCCTAGCCGCACGATCACGAAGATCGGACGGCACCTGTAGCGTCATCTTCGCCGCGAGCCACCGGAGGAGGCGGGGCTCCGGTGTACCTGATGGAGCTCCACCGCATGCCGCGTACTCGCTTGAAGGTCTGATGAGGTAGCAAAGCTCGTGGAGAAGCTTGTGGAGATCAAGTGGAACTCCGGTAATGTCTAGAATGGAGAGATGGAGACATGTGATCGGCGTGAAAGCTCGAGGCCGATGAGGTAGTTTCAACTCCGTCCATTGACAAAACTTGAACCTGAAAGTGTTATCTTATAGAGGAAACGTGCTAGTGCGTGAATGAGAGTGGAGTGGGAGGTGAGTGGAGGCTGTGGCATGAAGGGAGGTGGTGGCCATGGTCTTCGTCTCCGACGAAAGTGGAGAAGAAGGGAGTCGTAGCGGGGGAGGTCCTGAAGAAGAGGAGGGTGGTCGGTGAAGGTGACTGATGGATGGTGAAAGTGCGGGGGTGGTTGGGCGAAGGTGAAGCTGATCATGGGAGGTAGGAAAATTTCGAGAAAACACAAGAAAAAGAAGGGAGAGGGAAACCTCATCGGAGAGGGGAACCTTGGTGGAGGAGGCGTCTTGGGCTGAGCAGCAATCGCTGCTCCGGTCGTCGCACAACTCGCTCAGCCTGCTGCGAGGTGCTCAGCTACCGCTGGGAAGGCAGAGCTTACATGGCGGGTATGCCATGGATCTCATCGGGGTTTCAGCCGTCTTCTCCTCGATTCATGGTCCCTCCGTTGTCACTGGGGAACCAGAGGGCTGGGCCGAAGCCCCAGAATGGTGGATAGGTTGAACGGAGCGGAGGAGGGCCGTTTTATAGGAGGGGGGTGGACGGAGCTTATGTGACGTGGAGGCGTTTTGAGGTGGTATTTTAATGGCATGGGAGTGATGGCGGAGATTTAGGGTGGTCACGCGAAGATGGTGGAGGGTGGGGCTTCATGGTGTGGCCGTTAGGAGAGGGAGGAGGCAGCTGGAGTGACAACTAAAAATGGAAGGGGACGGTGGGTTGGTGAGGTGAAACGACTGGGGGAAGGGGGGTTATGGAGGAAGAATATAAGGTCTGAGCCATTGGATCAAGTGATCCAACAGTCCAGATGGCGTGTGAGCGGAGAGTAGGGATCAGATCATAAAATCTGATCCTACAATGGACAGATAGGCGCTAAAGAGCAGCGATGGATAGTTAGCATGATCGGACGGTTGGGAGTGACTCGTTGACGTGGAGCGTCATGGCCCGTAGGATGAGGAGGGGATCTAGCGGTTGTGGTGAAGAGGTGACGTGGTAGTAGGAGGGGCGTTGGATGTTTGTATGATCAGACGATTGATTTTAAGGTGTAAGGGAGCGGCGAGGATTAGATCTGGGAGTTGGATCTGACAACTATGGTTAAGGCGGCACTGGAGGGATGTGATGGAAGCGGGATGTGAAGATCGAGCGGTCAGGTGAGCGTTGGGTGGCGAGAGGGTAGGCGGGCCATGTGGGAGGCCTAGAGGGCACCACGTGGCCCAATAAAAAAATTCAGAAATGTAAATACAAAGAAAAATACAAATGAATAGTTAGAGGCAAAATTAGGAAAATGTCAAAACATTAAAGTTGCTCGTCTCGACGAGTGTTGGAAAAAAAGCCAAAAGAGGTCATTTGTACAAAAAGCATTTTTGGGGTTTTTTTAAGGGGGATAAAAACACCGATTTTTATCTTTGATTTGTTTTTGTATTTTTTTAGTCTTTTTAGTGGTCAGTGAATTATGGACAATTACTCTACCTAATTTTTAGGAGTTTTTGATGACAAATAATTACAAGAAAAATAAGGGAAATTAATTACAAATAATTAAGGGTTAATTATACACAATATCATACAAGATAAAAATAAAGAATTAGAGGTGAGTTTTATTGGATTACTTAAGATAGGGGTTTAATATGCGATTTTTAGCATGATGAATACGAGATTCATCAATAGTCTACTGGCTCAAGAGGAAAAACTCCCTATGTAAATGATGTTGTATATAGTATTAAAAAAAAGCCAGATTTGTACAAAAATAAAATGCCTGCAAAAGTATGTGAATATGTTGTATATACAATAAGCAAGCTTGAGTTCCAAAGTCATATCACGCAGCTGGATGATTTGACTACATTGGTCTTGCATCATAGGATAGGTAGCTACACTGGCTACCGTCCATTCTTCTCTTCACCCCCTCCTCTTGAGCTGGTTGCCACTTGAACTTAGAAGGAAATACCCCGCTCCTCGAGGAAGGAGTTATTGGATTGGGGAATCATTGGGTTGTCGTACTGGAGAAGTCAATCTCTTTGTCATTCTAGTTGGGGAGAGCCACAATCACTTACACTGTACGAGTCAGATTCATAGTCGTAAGGGTTTGCGTATGAGTTGAGATATTTCTGACATGGCTATTGAGGAGACTTGAGATGAGTTTTGGGATTCTCGAAGGCTGTTGGATTTCAAATCCGGTTCTCATTAAGGTTCTGCCCGCACTAAAATTCCAAAGGTCTAACTTAAGCTCCAAACTTTGATTTTGTGAAGACAAGTTTGATAATGAAGCTTAATCCAAATTTCTTCTTTTTCTTTTCTTTGTTTTTCTTTTCAGCACTTATTGCATAAGTGTTTGCTAGGGACTAGCAAAGGCAGGGTATAGGGGGATGATGAATATACATTTCATCATCGTAATTCTATCATTTTGGCCTCAAAAATCCTGGCAAATGCATGTAAATTCCCTTAATTCCCTCATCTTAGCATTCATGCATGTGTATGTAAATAATGTATAAAATATTGTTTTTAAAGCCAAAATAATAGAATAAAGAAAAGAAAATAAAAAGAATCAAATATTGTAAATATTTTATGACCCGAAACCCCAAGACCTAGGCATCTCGATGAATAGGTCGACAAGGAATAAAGTAGGGGGAGATAAGGGCCAGAATATAATAAAGATTTCCTTCATTCTTTATTCATTTTGGGATCTATTTTTGGTTCCATTTTTTATACCTCAAATCAAGAAACTTTGTACATCAAAGTTGTAGATAATTAAATAAAGAAAAATACAAAATTCATTTCACTCAAAAATATTGTACAGATAAAAAGATATGATCTGAATAAAAACCCAGAACCCCAACTTCCCAGATCCGTATCTCTCAAATAAAAACTCAAAATATAGCAAAATCACCTTTAATTGTATATAATTTTAAATAAGCTATTTAATGGTGGTGGTTTCACATTTGTCTGAGCTACGATTTGAAAGTTGAGTTTTGGACCCCTATTGTATACTTGTACAGATTAGAATATTCATTTTATTTATTCATTATTTTTATAATTTTATATTTTTATAATTTTGTAAATATTATTTATAATATATATATTTACATTAAAATCAAAATAAAATCCTAAAGAAAATACAAAAATAAAATACTTGTATATAATACATAGGCATAATACATGTACATATACCTGTATAATTACTATTTATATTTTATTAAGTGTACAAAATACTTCAGAAAAATAAAATAAAAATATATTTAAGTGTATAAAAATATTTCATAAGTTTATAAAATAATAAACAAAAATAAATAAATGAAATTCATAAAATAAAAATAAAATATTAAAATATATAGATATACATACCTATATAGACCTAAAAAGGTTACTTGTATTTTTATACCTCACAAAAAATAAATAAAAATCATAATAAAATAATTCATAAAATTATAAATATTTTTATTTTTATAACCTAAAAATAATAAAATCATTTGTTATTTTTAAATGAATTTATAAAACATTTTCTGGGGATTTTTCCTGGTTGGTCCAAGTGGATCAACCAGGTGACAGTCTATGTTGACCTCGGTCAACTGGCTGTCCTCCCCCATATGACCTTGTTTCTCGATTTTTTCGAGGGACATCCTTGCACCTTCTCGGCCATGTCTCTTCACGACTTTTGTTCCTCGTTCAATGGGCACCCACGCCCAGGTGAAACCTCGATCAATGGATCGACGTGACAGCCGCTACGCCTCGTTCTTCCTCGCCTGTCCATCAACCCCTTATATGCAGACCCGACTTCCATTTCAAAATTTGAGTCCCTTTGGTCCACCTTTCTTCGTCCCTCTTGAGCTCCTCATATACCTGGAGGTGACAGCTCTGGTCCTGTGTCGTCAGCCAAGGCGAAGGAGGTCAGAGGCACCTCCACTACCTCTACCAACTCCGGGTCGAGATACCCCCACCTCAGGTAATCCACCTTCGAGGTTCTTATTTCTTTTCATTTTTCTTCACTCATTTTATTCCCCATAGCATTAGGATCATATCCCCCAATTAGCTTCGAATTCCATCCATCGAATCACCCAAACGTACCCCCTCACCGGAGTCGCTCCGGCCACCACTTCGCGCCGCCGTTCCTCGCCTCCCTTTCACCTCCGCAGGGTCCAGGCACTTTGCCTAAGACCCTTTCACATATTTTTGCAGGTCTGCGCATGTCGAAGAGGGCCTGGGGCTTGTTTTGACCTTCGCCGGAGGTCCGTGGAGCAACCCAGCTCCGCCGCCCTCTCCAGCGTGCTCCGGCCATCCCCGGAGATTTTTTGGAGCCCCCAGGACCTAAAGGAGACCCCCAGGAGCTTGTAGGCCATTTTTGGAGCTAGAAGACCGCCGGAGGACGCCGATCGAGGGCAGGGAAGTCCGCCTCGCTGACGCTTCTTCCCTATTCTTGCTCCACCCTCCTGCACCGTCGGATCACGACTAAAGCTCCAGGTGCACGTCAGCCGTTGGATCTCCCCACAGCCCAGCTGTCCGATCTGCCCATGGAGATCTAATCGTGGCCATCTATTCGCAAACCGTCATCGGGTGTTCTGGAGTCGACACGTGTCTAGTGGATGCACCCCCACCGTTGGATGTTCCAGGCGTTGGGTATTTTGCACCGAACCCCTCACCATTTTGTCTATTTAATTATTAGTATTAAAATTTTCATCTGTAGTGTAAAATTTTTGTAATATTTGCATTTAGGCCCTTGAGTTTTCATTATTTGCACTTAGGTCTTGTCCACCTCACCTCATGTGGCCCGTGCACGTGAGGGGGTGGTGATTTTGCACAGGACCCCCTACGAGTTTATTTATTTCGATTTAGTCCATGAAATATTTTGTAAAGTGTAATATTTTTGGATATTTTGCATGTCAGCCCCTGGGATTTTTGTATATTGCATTTAGGTCCTTCCCAAGCGCATGCATAGCATGTGCGGGGTTGGGAATATTGCAGGCGTACCCTTACGAGTTTTGATATTAGTATTTGGTCTTGGAAATTGAGTTATTAGTTATAAATTTTGTGGAAAATTGCACGTTGGCCCCTGGATGTTAGGATATTTACATATATGCCCTTGCTAGTAGTGCAATTTCTCTTTGTTGTTTCTATTTATTTCATGCATCTATAAATTTCTAAAAATCACAAAAAATCAAGTTAAGCCCTTGTTTAGTTGCTCTTTATCACCATATTTTTGTTTTGCATTTTTATTGCATTTTAATATTTATACAAATTCAAAAATATTCATTTTTGCTATTGTTTGCATTAGAAAATATCAGAAAAATAATAAAATCCCTTTAAAAATTCCAAAAATATACCTTTGGTGTGTTTCAGTTTAACTTCTGTACAAAAATCATTAAAAAAATCAAAGTAAAAATGTAAAAATTAGAAAACTCTAAAAATCTTCATAAAAATCTTAAAAATTCTACAAAAATCCTAAAAATATAATATCTGTTTCAGAATTTGCTTTTTTTATTATCTTTAGTTTAAAATTAGTTTGGAGAGTTTTTGTTACTATTTGATATTTTATTTCTCCATTTTTTGTCCCAACCTTTTTATTTTCTACACTGTTTTAAGTATTTTTGACTTTAAAAATACCAAAATAATTAGGAAAAATCTAGAAAAATCACAAAGACATAAGAAAAATATAAAAAAAACCAAAAATATTTTATTTCTGAATTTTAGTTATTTTTACCTATTTTTATAAATATGTTATCCCTCTCCTTCTTACCTTGTCTATATATTCTATTTATTAAAAAATATAAAATATAAAAGAAAATACAAAATTAGAAATTAAAAATCAAAATACAAAAATATAGAATTAAAAATAAATAATATAAAAATTAAAAACCCACAAAAATTTGCATGCTTGTAGGCATTTGATCACACTATCACATTTTTTAGCATCATTGTCCGATCTATCTTGCTTGCTCCCTGAGTTCGACACTCTACACATACTTGCACACTATACACACTTATTTTAGAATTATAATAAATTTTGACTCCACATTTGGTTCTCATTGTTTGATTGTTATTGTGGGTTAATTGTTGACTTAATCGGGAATTACCGAGGTTGCTGCAGTGACTTTGTCTCCGCCTTGTGTGAGACATTTAGACCCTCGTGATTCTTGGTTAATCAGTATCCGGACTGTTGCTGGTATTTATTATGCTTCTAGATGTATCCATGCTACGAAGGTTGCTGCTTGATTGGGTTTGGTATGGAATTTCCGCCCTCTTTATTGTTGGTGAAATGGTTGGTTGGCCTGGTTCTAACCCAACAATGGTCCCTGAGGACATGTCAGCTGCTAATCCTTTCCCCAAACAACATTCACCTCTTGGATGTGTGGAGTAGGTGGAAAACAAGGCTTGAGGAACGGTGGCTGGTAGACAACCATCTGAGTCTACAGCTATGGTGACTGTTGCTCCGGGGCCTGCACATACTATATGTGTTGGACCAGAGGTTAACTGGGGCTTGGTTGAGGCGGTTGTGGCTGTGTTTGCTCCTTCTTCTCATCTGGAGGCTCATTGGCGGTGTCACTGCATTGCAGGTGCTGATGGTGTTCACCAGCATCTCCAGCTGCTTGGTGATGATGTCGAGATTGTCCAAGCCCTTCATTCTTTTCTCGATCCTGTCAAGCTTCTCTAGGTACTAAACCTCTTCTCAATGATTTCTTTCTTTGACAGGTGGTTCCAGACGATGGTCAGGTTAGAGTTGTTACACCTGTCGACTTCATGCATATCCACCACATTCACGTTCTTGCAGAGGACCTATGGTGGCAACTGAATCTAAAAAGAACGAGATGAGGATAATACAACCTCTCCTTCGACCATATCCTCAATGATATGTGAAAATGTGTACTCATCATTATTTAAGTGAGATCCTCCGTATGCGGTGCCAAGTAGACGTTGACTAGATTCAGTCAGACCCCCAAAGAAGTGTTGGACTAGGCTAGTCCTCGGGATGTCATGGTGGGAGCATTTCTTGATCAGACCACTAAATCTCTCCCAAGTTTCATGGAAGGACTCTTGAGGTCCCTGAAAGATGATAGTGATCTTCGACCACATGAGATTGAGGCGGTCAAGAGGATAGTACTTGTGAAGGAATGCAGACTTCTGGTCGTCCAAGTTCATCACCACCGTCCCCAGATGGTTGATACAATATAGTCCTTTGCCATGAAGGATGAATGGGAAAGCGATCATCTTGACTATGCCCAACGCAATGTTGGGGTAGCGAGTCACGCTACAGATGCAACTGAACTATTGTAGATGGATATATGCGTCCTCATTTGAATTCCCATGGAAGCTAGGGAGGACGAAAAGAGCTGCAGCTTCAACTTGAAATGTACATGGATTGGTGGGATATGGATCCACTCAATGATATGATCGACCCCATGGTTGTATGACTGCTTCAATGTTGGCTTGGGTCGGCCTCTACCTTCCTCATCCACCACTCCATGAGGTCCATCTATAGAGTGATCATCTCTGTCCTCATCATCATCATTATCTCCTCCTCGAGGTGTTAATCTCTCTTCGAATCTCCTCCTCAAATCATTCAACATATCTTGAAAAACGACCTGAGCTAGATCTTGATTAGTAAGCTGCTGCTGAATGGCCTAGATAGAGGCCACGAGCTGACTGTTTACGTCATTCTTACTGGACCCAATGCCTTACTCTGTATCTTGCTATGTATTATGTTGTTGAGGTCCCTTTCCTCTTCATGATGTAGCCATCTTTGATTCTAATTGTGACTGTGCGGGATCAAGATTGGGGTCAAGATCTGCAATGGGAAATACACCACGATCAGTCTGCATGCAAGTACTATATAGAGAGAATAATTCAGAATTAGAGTCAATCCTCAATCTTATTAACGATAGAGAGGAGTATGGAGTGAAATCAATCTCCATCCAAAAAGGGCAGAACTTAGGAAGAGAGCTTTCCCGATCTCGGTGAGGAAGCATAAGCGAGGAGTCCTAAGGGTGGTTCACGGAGTCTGAACCATGGGCCTGAGAATCGCCCTGAATTACTAGAGAGACCGAGCTTGAGTAATCGATGTGCGTGTTGATGGAGTCCTGACTAAGTCATCCTAGAGTCGTCATCTTGAAGAAAGAGAGAAGATCGAGTTGGAAGAAGGATACAGTGATGAATGAGAAATAAATGGAGTGTAAAATAGTAGAAGACTCACGACGAGCGGGGGTCAAAGCCGAAGTGAGAAAAGATGAATGGCAAAGATGTGCACGTGTGCAGGACTTTAATCTTTGAACCTAAACTAGTTCCAATCAAACACAATACAAAATTGGATTCACCAACTCAACTCAATGTGAAGCCGTAAGAGTCCGATTATTTTTATCTTTTCAATTTTAAGGTGTTGATTCATGCAAAAAGTTGTCACGAGTCCTTATCGGATAGCCCTAAAGGAGAGCATGTACTTCCAGGAAGAGTCTCCCCGTACTTGTTCCACCTCCTTTCTATTATGTGATATGCTCTCTTTAAGGTCCTCAACCTTGTGCTTGGGTGGCTACTCAGCCAAATAAAAGAGAGAGGAATCCTATAGGTGAAACCACTTCTTCCCTTGTAAGCGATGTATTTGACGGAACTGATGAGATAGACATACCTGTGAGGGCGTGCCTAGACTCAATACTTTAGACCAAGTCGGCGTTCTACACAAGGCATTGCGAAGGCCCTACTTGGTGATGTACAATACTTCATCGATATCAGGTGATTGTTGAGAGAGTTATAGATCGGATTTTTAGCTCTATTCCTTAAGGGTCATGCCTCGCTCTGCTTGGGAATGTACATGAATAAAATGTGGGCTTTGCGAATCCCAAATAATGATTGTTTATTATAGATTTTATTTAGGTCAAAGTTAATTAGCAGTCTCCTTGTTTTAATTTTTGGATTTAACCTTTTTGAGTATTTTTCAATAATAAACGCCTAACGATTTTTTGTTTTTTTTTGTAATTCCAAATGATACAAAAGAAGAGGGAGATATCAACAAAGAAATGCTAGTGGATATAAGGATGGAAATCTACCCTCATATCAAATGATGCATGCAAAGATAGAAGACTTATATTGCTTCCCATCTCTCTCCATGTAGGATGCAAAACAAAGAGTTTTTAAATCTAATCTATATGTTGATATGCATATGAAGAAATTACCCTAGAAAGGAATTGCTATTAACGGGAAGAATCAAATGCTTAATACAAGGAATGAAACCTAAGAGTCTAATCTTGGAGGCTCCTCGGTACTCACCACAGGGGTCATGCAAGCGATGTATTGAGGCCTCTCACAGCGTACGGTTTCAAGTCCTAATATTCAACAATTAGTTTGATCCAAGTCCAAACGTAGAACTATAGGAACATGCAATATATTTGGGGTTTGGTCTTAGATTACCTAATCAAGCAATCCTACAAAACTAAGGCTCATTCCACAAAACAAATAAAAATAAGGCAGAAAACTCAAAATGCGAGAAATAAAGAAAATAAAAGCAAAAAATTCAGAAAAATACGACGATCCCCCAAGTGAACAAAAACTTGGAATTTAGCTCTAAGTGTCCAAGTCCAAGTCTTGTATTATTACAAATTAATTATGTAAAAATAAATGTCAGTCTCTCACAAAAATAAAGAGAAACTATGCTAATTTCTTCTCTCTCTCTCTTGCTCTCTCGTCTTGGTCCACAAGTAGAAGGACCAAGTCTTCTTGACTCACGTGCCTCAAACAACCTAGGCGGTGA